>OY728152.1:1991259286-1991859286 GCA_963277665.1 Viscum album
CTCCTCCAATATAAATACCACCCCTCACAACCACTTCGCCTCACATATCTTAAGTCTTATTGTAAAATCCTAGGTAAATAAAGAAAAAAGAATTTTCATATTTATTAAAATTTACGAATTAAATATTAATTTTACTTTAAAGGGGTTTCTATGTTCGATAGCGTACCCGATACGCAACAAAGAGTTTCATTGAAATCTTATGTTGCACACTAGTAAAAAAATAATATTATTTTAAATGGTATTTAAAACATAGCCGTTGTATTGGCGGTAATGGATTGAAATAACTAAAATATGATTATAAATGTTTTTAAATGTTTTTACATTTATCCAATTAAAGATAAAGGCTTAAATTACGAAAAGAATTCAATTTTAGGCATTTGTACACTAATTTTCACTAAAGGTTCACTTATCACCTTTTGATGGAGAACCGTCATAAAATATAGTTTTGGTCACTTTTATACATTCTATTGGACCATATAAAACTCTTTTTTAGAATTGGGACATAAAAATTTACTTTGTGTAAATTTTTGGTATTTTCCCGATAAAGTTCATTTTTTTAATGAATAGTGAAAAATGTTGTATTTTAATTCAAAAACACTTTTTAATCTAATTTATTTATATGATAATATTATCTTTTGAATTGGTTTTAAAGTGAAATTAGAATATATTTTTACCATTAAATCCAACAGTGGTTGTTGGAATTAATTTCACTTTGAAATCAGACTTAAACTAGTGTCAATCTTTTGATACTTATTGTTTCATAAAAACACACTATTTGCCCTGACAACGAGAATTAATTATTAAATTAATTAATGAAACTTATATGTTTTGAATTTTGTAAAGTGGACTTCATATTTTAATTCTGAATATCAAATATATCTTAGGGTGATGTTTTGGTATTTTTCTGAAAAACATCAATTTTTGATGAATAGTGAAACCACTAAATGGTAGTTAAAAAAAATGATTTTTCGTTTAAATGAAACATTTCCACTTCTGTGTTTTGAATTTAAATAATCTGACATACATGGTTGTCATTAAGAAGTAAAATGTGGTTCAATGGGATTAAAATAATTTTTTGGTGAATAGTAACTTTTAAATTTTTAATCACGATTAGAGGTAATCAGTGTAGTTTAAGGTTAAAATAATGTTTTAATAATATGAAATGAACATTACACATGTCCTACCCTTATTGGATGTGTCATGGACGACCAATAAAATCCATTGGCCAACTTGGGTACCCCATGGAGCCACTTTGGTTGGAAAATGACATTAATATCTTTTTATTTAATGTTAAAATTAAAATGACACAAACATGAGTTGTTTTACTAAAACAATTTTTAAATGGGGTTATAAAAGTCAGATTTTTGACTATATATAGTCATTAGAAATTTAAAAAGATTTCCTACATCATGATATTTTTTTTATAATTTTTAGACATGAAATAAATTAAATTATTTATGACACCATGATGATGCAGCGATTACCTCATTATTTAATGATTTAAATAAAATGGAAAGATAATGTATAATATAAGACCTAATCATGTCCAAAACCTATTTGTTGGGTAAATTTCAAACCCTTATCACCTTATCCTAGAATTATATCAATGTGGGACCTTTTAAATCTGAAACCCATTTTAAAATAATGTAACATTTCTTTACTTTCCAAGAGTGCCTCTCCTCTCCTCTTATAAAAGGCCCCACCCCTACCTACTTACCCACACCACTCAAGGCTTTGGATCGGCAAACCCCTTCCCACTTTGTCTCTCCACATCCCTCTCTTACTCCTAGAATCCTCACATTGGGCAGAAGTATTTCTAAAAAATCCATTGATCTCAAATCAAAAAGTGTTACCCGTTTTAAAGGTAGTGTCTTCTCTTGTGTTCTTATGTTTTATTTTGCTTCTCCAACCCCCTAAAATCTTTTTATTTATTTCTTTTTTAATAGAAAAAGTATCCTCAATATACTAGGATGTTTTTATAAGATGGATCCGAGCTACACTTACACACACCATCATATAATGGTTAAAGAACATACTGTTTCTGTGGATGGCGAATTTCTGCCTCATAAAACGATGATTGTTCAACACTCAAATAACACCTTCAAAGGTGGCCATTAAGATGACAATATATTTATATATGATATATAATATGTTTATGTTTTACTTAAGATTATGTATTTTTCATTTGTTTCATACCTTTATGGTTTCCATTGTGGGTAAACACGATAATTTCATTTTAGGAAGTGCGGACTACCGCCCCCTTAAAGTGATTTGATTCGTTAATGCCTTACATGGGACGTATAAAGGATGGATTTAATGATATTATAAATGATATTATACTGGAATTATAATATACCTTTATATCATTTTTATTTCACTCCATTAAGGTATGAGATAAAAATGAAAGTAGCATTCATGCGTACGTACAACTTACCGTCTCCATGAACGATGCATTTCATTTCTTATCAACAAATGTAATGTACTATTATAAGTACATATATATAAAGGATATATATGATCTATGTTACATCTATATTATTAATATAATTATGTAATTAAAATATACATATCTCTCATTTAGTTTTAATTCCATTAATATGACATAGAAATGAAAGTAGCGTTCATGCGTACATACGACTTACCGTTTCCATGAACAGTGCATTTCATTTTTTACTTATAAATGATTATGTAATATTATAAATACATGTATATGCTAGATATATATGATATATATGATATCCAAATAATTAATATCATTCTGGATATAATGAACCTTTGACCACACGAACAACATGTAATTGTAAGAAGTCCACTTTCGACTTAAGAAACAAATATCGACAAAACAAGCATTATTAACATAAATGATTACATAATGTTTATAACATGGAAGGAAGTGATATAAAGGAATAATTAACTTGAAAAATGTTCTTAAGCAAGTACAAATTAACTCAAGTTTATTATTCAGGAAGTTAAAGAACGATCGAGTCAAGTCGGACCCGAGGTAAGGGACTTCGTCTCAATCTCCTTTCATTGAGGAATATTTCGTTTTATACACAACTATATTTTATACGGTTTATAAACCCCTTTGATTTTTACTTTTATACAAAAGAACTCTTTTTTTACGAAGAGTTTTACTAAACAAAAAAAAGGAATGTTTCTTTTAAGTTACGTAGTGACAACGACCTTTTCCGCCACTGCGAGTATTATTTGGTCTTTGGCTTCCTCAACAAGCTGAGATGTTTTTTTAAAATTATATAAATACCATATACTATTTTATGTATTTTGGTATTGAAAATGGTTTTTATAATGGATTTTTTATGTCAATATATTTATTGGATATATTGTGATCAAAGTGTGGAAATGTTTTCTTCCATTATATTTGTTTTATGTCTTATGATTTTATAATGGTACTTGGACATTGTACGGGTGGTTACATGATAAACCATATGACAGGTGGTGCCATGAATACCAGGACAAGTTTTTACGTTATAACTTCTAATGCATTGGGTATGGAAGTCGGCCGTATGGCTATTCCATTAAGTATGTATGAAAGTTGGCCGAATGGCTATTCCATTAAGTGATATGTGTGGAAGTTGACCGTATGGTTATTCCACTTAAGTATGTTTATGTCCCAAGTTACCTTTATATGTTATGTGTTCTTTATAGGGGTTTTATGGTAATCATTTGGTTACAAAAGGGTAAGTAATGATATTTTATTCAGTGAATAGTTTTTTACTACTTCATAAAGGTGAAGGTATTACTTTGACAACGTATACATGGATTACTTGTTGTTTTAAAAACTAATAGTTTTCATTCTTTGTGTATCCCTTACTGAGATTTTTATGCTCACCCCATGATTTTTTGAAATGTTTTTCATAGGACTTAATGTGGAATTGGGTCAAGGATGGGATCAAGGTGAAGTCATGCTATCTAAAACATGGAACAAGACATGTTTCTTTTTAAGAGTTTTTATTTTATGGAAACATAGTAGAAGTGTCTACATTGCAATCTTTTGATATGTAATAGTTATGTACTAATTCTATAAAACTCTAAACCTGAAAAGATCCTCAATGTGAATTTTTCATTTAATTCAATATTAATTATGGTTTAAGGACGGGGCCTTATAGGTGGTATCATAGGTCGGTTTAGACAACATTAGGAGTTAGAAAATTGTTAAATTATAAGTTAATTTATGGTATGACTGAAATGATATAGAATTTAAAGATTACCATGTTGCTTCGCCTAAGATATTTCTGTGTTCAGAATGGTTTTCCGCAGAGGAAACAAAGCAGCTATGTTGGGACGACATCATAAGGAAGACAACCTTCCAAATCAGCAACCTGAGATGGTTGGAATCAGAACTGAACAGTTTGTTGCAGTGATGGCACAATTGACTCAGGCTATAAATGGTAGTGGTATCCATGCA
Organism: Viscum album; assembly: GCA_963277665.1. Taxonomy (NCBI): domain Eukaryota; kingdom Viridiplantae; phylum Streptophyta; class Magnoliopsida; order Santalales; family Viscaceae; genus Viscum; species Viscum album. Next base: position 1,991,263,713 of record OY728152.1, read on the forward strand.
TGAGATCAGTCAGAGCAACTGCAGAGGAATACGTCAGTGGTGGAACATTTCATAAGGCAAAATCCCCCATCATTCAGAGGATCAACTGACCCTGTGCAAGCTGAAGGGTGGATTAAAGCACTGGAGATGATTTTTGATGTCATGGGGTGTTTAGAACATCAAAAGGTTAGTCTTGTTGTTTACTGTTTTGAAGGTGAAGCTGATCAGTGGTGGTCGATGGTGAAACATATTAGGGATAGTGATGAGATTGATGATCTTTACTGGGACGAATTCCAAGGGATGTTTCTTGAGAAATATTTTCCTAAGGTGGTTCATCTTAGGATGGAAAGACAGTTCCTAGAATTGAGGCAGGAGGATGACTCAGTTGCTTCTTATGAAGCAAAGTTCACTCAATTGGGAAGGTATGCTCCAAACTTCATACGAGATCTTGATAGTAAAATAAACTATTTTTACTCAGGCATAAAGACAAAGTATCGAAGGTATTTATCTTCTCGTGAGTTCAAAAGTTATGAAAAACTTGTTCGATGTGCGGAGAAAGTGGAAATGGAATTCGCTGACGACCAGGTGTTCTTTGAAAAACGACAGAATAAGAGGTCCAGTTGGCAGGCAAAGGGGAAGAATTCATCAAAAAAGGAAGGAGGTAAGAAAACCAAATATCCATCCTTTGAGAAGTGTGGTAAAATGCATCGTGAAGAATGTTTATCCAAGTCTGGAAAGTGCTTTCGGTGTGGTAAGTCAGGTCATATTGCTCTTAACTGTAAGGAAGATGATCAAGCAGGCAATGAAAAGTTATCGATAGGATGTTTTAAGTGTAATGAAATGGGTCATTATGCAAATGAGTATCTAATGAATAACTCAACTGAGGGAAAACAACCAGACTAAAAGCAGAAGGGGGGGGGTGAAATCCTTTTCAACTACTTCAGAAGATGTTGGGCCATCGAATGAAGTAGTATCAGGTACACTGTTAGTCTGTTCAGAATATGCCAATGTGTTGTTTGATTCAGGGTCTACACATTCATTCATTTCTGAGAGGTTTTCTAGGAAATTGAAAATTCCATCTCAAGATATGAATCCTGAACTTATGGTAAAAACCCCAGGAGGGAACGTTTAGACAGAAAGGAATTATAAGAACCTTCCTATCCTTGTGTGCGGACAGAATCAACCAGCAAACCTTATTGTTTTGCCTCTAGTAGAGTTTGATGTTATTTTGGGCATGGATTGGCATTATGTTTATCATGCTAAGATTGACTGTAGAGCTAAAATGGTTTCTTTTTAGAAAGATTTTCAATTTGTGTACAAGAATTAACCCTTGTTTTTGATAATATATCAGGAAGTTGAGAAACTAGTAAAAGTTGGAAATGAATGTTACCTTGCACATATTGTTGAAAATAAAGGAACTGTTCAGATTGATGATGTGCCAGTGGTAAATGAGTATCTTGATGTTTTTTCTGATGAGTTACCTGGCATTATTCATGATCAGAAAGTTGAATTTACTGTTGACTTAGTTCCTGATTCTAAGCCACTTTCAAAACCCCCTTATCGAATGGATCAAGTTGAACATTTAGTGTTTAAGAATCAACTGCAGGAGTTATTAGATAAATGTTTCATTCGACCTAGCACATCACCATGGGGTGCTCCTGTCTTGTTTGTTAAAAAGAAAGATGGCTCAATGAGACTTTGCATTTATTATAGAGCCTTAAATAATATTACTGTTAAGAACAAGTATCATTTTCCTCATATCGATGATTTTTTTGATCAGCTCCAAGGAGCTCAGTATTTTTCGAAGATTGACTTGAGGTCGGGGTACCATCAGTTGAAAGTAAAAGAAGAAGACGTTCTGAAGACTACGTTCTGTACTAGATATGGCCATTATGAATTTGTAGTTATGCCTTTTGGGTTAACCAATGCACCTGCTATATTCATGGACCTTATGAATAGAATTTTCCATGAGTTCATGGATAAGTTTTTGGTTGTTTTCATTGATGATATTTTGGTGTTTTCTAAAACTAAAGAGGAGCATGAAAGTCATTTAAAGGTTATATTGTAGACCTTAAAAGAAAATAAACTATATGGAAAATTCAGTAAGTGTGAGTTTTGGTTACAACAAATTTATTTCCTAGGACACATTGTTTCAAAAAAAGGCATAACTGTTGATCCTGCTAAAACAAAAGTTGTTAAAGAATGGCCAAGACCCACAAATGTAACCTAGATCCATAGTTTCCTTGGTTTGGTAGGTTACTATTAAAGGTTTGTTGAGAATTTTTCATAGTTATCTAGTCCAATGACTAAGCTAACTCGGAAGGGTGTTAAGTTTATCTGGACAAAAGAATGTGATGATTGTTTTCAGGAGATGACACGAAGATTGGTGAATGCTCCAGTTTTGGAACTTCCTTCTAGGAATGGTGAGTTTGTTATCTACATTGATACCTCATTGAAGGGACTTGGTTGTGTTCTAATGCAGAATGATCAGGTAATTGCTTATGCTTCACGACAGTTGAAAACTCATGAGGTAAATTACCCTACACATGATTTGGAATTAGTAGCTATTGTTTTCGCTTTTAAAATATGGAGGCATCATTTGTATGGACTAAAGTGTGAAATATATACCGATCATAAAAGTTTAAATTATATATTCACTCAGAAAGAATTGAACACGAGACAGAGGAGATGGCTAGAATTAATCAAGTATTATGATTGTATAATTCATTACCATCTGAGAAAGGAAAATAAATTGGCTGATGCTTTGAGTCGAAAAAATAATGTTTCATTAACAATGTTGTGTTTGGAACGTGATCCATTGGTTAAGGATTTGATGAACTTTGGCATAAAAGTTGTTGGTGCAGGATGTCCTTCTGTTTTGTTTCAGGTATCAGTGAAATCTTCTCTACCAGACAGAATCAAGCAAGCACAGAAGTAAGACAGCGAGTTGCAGAAAAAGGTAGAGCTGGTTCAAAAAGGTAAGTTGCCAGAATTCAACATTGATAATGATTGTGTTTTGAGATTTGGGAAGAGATTGTGTGTGCCTTGTGATTCACAATTGATGGGTGAGTTGTTATGTGAGGCTCATAGTTCCCCATTTTCAGTTCATCCTGGAAGTACTAATATGTACAGAGATCTGCGGGAGTAATACTGGTGGGTTGGAATGAAAAGAGATATTGCCGATTTTACTGTGAAGTGTCTGACTTGTCAGTAGTTTAAAGCAGAGCGGTAGTTACTGAAAGGGATGCTTCAGCATTTACCAGTGCTAGAGTGGAAATGGAAAAATGTATCCATGGACTTTGTTGCGGGATTACTGAGGACATATCAAAGAAATAATGCAGTCTGGGTTATTGTTGATCACTTGACAAAATCTTCTCATTTTCTTCCTATTCGAGATAAATTATATCTATATCATCTTTTTCAATTTTATCTTAAAGAGATAGTTAGGTTGCACGGAGTTCCCCTCTCCATTGTATCTGATTGTGATCCTAGGTTTACTTATAACTTTTGGAAAGGCCTTCAGAAGTCGTTGGGTATTGAATTAAATTTTAGTACAACTTTTCATCCTCAATCAGATGGGCAGTCAGAACGAACAATTCAGACTTTGGAGGATATGATACATGCTTGTTCGATGGATTATTAGGGAAGTTGGGACCAACAACTTTCTTTGGTTGAGTTTTCATATAATAACAATTTTCATTCCAGTTTACAGAAGGCTCCATTTGATGCATTATATGGGAAGCGGTGTAAACTCCAGCTTTTTGTAATGAAGTGGGTGAAAGAAAGCTGATGGGACCATAATTGGTAGAAGAGATGGTAGAAAAAGTTTAGTTGATTTAGAAACACATAAGAACAGCTCAGAGCAGGCAGAAGAGTTATGCGGATAACTGGAGGAAGGATTTATCTTTCGAGGTAGGTGATCATGTTTTTATCAAAGTTTCACCATGGAAATGTGTGATGCGATTTGGTAATAAAGGAAAGCCGAGTCCAAGGTTCATTAGACCATATGAAATTCTGGAGAGAGTTGGATCAGTTGTATAGAGAGTGGCATTACCTCTGACTTTATCTCAGGTACACAATGTTTTTCTTGTTTCGATGTTGAGAAAGTATATGCCAGATCCATCTCATGTTTTAAGCCCAGAGGTAGTTCAGTTGGAAGAGAATCTCTCTTATGAAGAACAACCAGTCCAGATTCTTGACCGAAGAGAGCAAGTGTTGCGAAATAAGGTAATTCACCAGGTAAAGGTTTTATGGAAAAACCATATTGTTGAAGAGGCAACATGGGAATCTGAAAATGCTATGAGGGGTAAATACCCCCACTTATTTAAATAAATGAATAAAATTGTGAGGACGCAATTCCCAAAAGGGGGGAAGGATGTAACATCCCAAGTAAATAAAGAATAAGGAATTTTCATATTTATTAACATTTATTAATTGGATATTAATTTTACTTTAAAGGGGTTGTTATGTTCAATAGCGTACCCGATACGCAACAAAGTGTTTCATTGAAATCTTACGTTGCACACTAGTAAAAAAATAATATTATTTTAAATGGTAGTTAACACACAGACGTTTTATTGGTGGAAATGGATAGAAATCACTAATATATGATTATATATGTTTTTAAATGTTTTTTCATTTATCCAATAAACGATAAAGGCTTAAAAAACGAAAAGAATTCAATTTTAGGCATTTATACCGTAATTTTCACTAAAGGTTCACTTATCGACTTTTAATGGAGAACCGTCATTAAATATAGTTTTGGTAACTTTTATAAATTTTATTGGACCAAATAAAACTCTTTTTTAGAATCGGGACATCAAAATTTACTTTGTGTAAATTTTTGGTATTTTTCCGATAATGTTCATTTTTTTAATAAATAGTGAAAAATGTTGTATTTTAATTCAAAACCTCTTTTTAATCTAATTTATTTATATGATTATATTATCTTTTGAATTGGTTTTAAAGTTAAATTAGAATATATTTTTACCATTAAATCCAATAGTGGTCGTTGGAATTAATTTCACATTGAAATCAGACTTAAACTAGTGTCAAATCTTTTGATACTTATTGTTTCATAAAAGCATGCTATTTTCTCTGGCATCGGGAATTAAATATTAAATTAATTAATTAAACTTATATGTTTTGAATTTTTTAAAATGGAATTCATTTTTGAATTCGGAATATCAAATATAGCTTAGGGTGAAGTTTTGGTATTTTTCTGAAAAACATCAATTTTTGATAAATAGTGAAACCACTAAGTGGTAGTTAAAGAAACTAATTTTTCGTTTAAATGAAACTTTTCCACTTCTGTGTTTTGAATTTAAAAAATCCGACATACATGGTTTTCATTAAGAAGTAAAATGTGGTTCAATGGGATTAAAATAATTTTTTGGTGAATAGTAATTTTTAATTTTTTAATCACGATTAGAGGTAATTAGTGTAGTTTAAGGAAAAAAGGTTTTAATAATATGAAGTGAACTTGAAACATGTCCTAACCTTATTGGATGTGTCATGGCCGACCAATACAATCCATGGGTCAACTTGGGGACCCCATGGAGCCACTTTGGTTGGAGAATGACATTAATATCTTTTTATTTAATGTTAATATTAAAATGACACAAACATGAGTTGTTTTAATAAAAAAAAATTTAAATTGGGTTATAAATATCAGATTTTTGACTATAAATAGTCATTAAAAATCTAACAATATTTCCTACATCATGATATTTTTTTTATAATTTTTAGACATTACATAAATTAAATTATTTATGACACCATGATGATACAGTGATTACCTCATTATTTAATGATTTAAATAAAATGGAAAGATAATGTAAAATATAAGACCTAAACATGTCCAAAAAATATTGGTTGGGTATATTTAGAACCCTTATCACCCTATCCTCTAATTATATCAATTTGGGATCTTTTAAATCCGAAACACATTTTAAAATAAAGTAACATTTCTTTACTTACCAAGAGTGCCCCTCCCCTCCTCTTATAAAAGGCCCCCACCTCTACCTCCTTTCCCACACCTCTGAAGCCTTTGGCTCGGCCAAACCCCACCCAATTTGTCTCTCTGTATCCCTCTCTTACTTCTAGAAGGATCACATTGGGCCGAAGTCTTCCCAAGGAATCCTTTGAGCTCAAATAAAAAAGTGTTACCCGTTTTAAAGGTAGTGTCTTCTCTTGTGTTCTTATGTTTTATTTTGCTTCTCAAACCCCCTAAACTCTTTTTATTTATTTCTTTTGTAACAAAAAAGTATCCTCAATATACTAGTATGTTTCTATAAGATGTATTAGATCTACACTTACACACACCTTTATCTAATGGTTAAAGAACATACTGTTTCTGTGGATGGAGAATTTCTGCCTCACGAAACGATGATTGTACAACACTCATATAACACCTTCAAAGGTGGCCATTAAGATTACACTATATTTATATATGATATATAATATGTTTATGTTTTAATTAAGCTTCGGTATTTTTTATTTGTGGCATACCTTTATGGTTTCCATTGTGGGTAAACACGATAATTTCATTTTAGGAAGTGCGGACTACCGCCCCCTCAAAGTGATTTGATTCGTTAATGCCTTACACGGGACGTATAAATGATGGATTTAATGACATTATATATGATATTATACGAGAGTTATAATATACCTTTATATCATTATTATTTCAATCCATTAAAGTATGAGATAGAAATGAAAGTAGCGTTCATGCGTACATACGGCTTACCATCTCCATGAACGGTGCATTTCATGTCTTATCCCCAAATGTAATGTAATATTATAAATACATATATATAAAGTATATATATGATCTATGTTACATCTATAATTATTAACATAATTCTGGATTTAAAATATACATATCTCTCATTTGGTATTAATTCCATTAATATGACATAGAAATGAAAGTAGCGTTCATGCGTACGTACGGCTTACCGTCTCCATGAATGGTGCATTTCATTTCTTACCTCTAAATGATTATGTAATATTATAAATACATGTATATGCTGGATATATATGATATTCATGATATCCAAATCATGAATATCATTCTGTATATAATGAACCTTTGACCACACGAACAACATGTAATTGTAAGAAGTCCACTTTCGACTTAAGAACCAAATATCGACAAAACAAACATTCTTAACATAAATGATTAAATAATGTTTATAACATTACAATAAGTTATATAAAGGAATAATGAACTTGAAAAAGGTTCTTAAGCTTGTAGAAATTAACACAGGTTTATTATTCAGGAAGTTAAAGAATGATCGAGTCAAGTCGGACCCGAAGTAAGGGACTTCGTCTCAATCTCCTTTCATTGAGGCATATTTCGTTTTATACACAACTATATTTTATACGGTGTATAATCCCCTTTGATTTTTACTTTTATACAAAAGGAATCTTTTTCTACGAAGCATTTTACTAAATGAAAAAAAGGAATGTTTCTTTTAACGTACGCGGTGACAACGACCTTTTCCGCCGCCGTGAGTATTATTTTGTATTTGGCTTCCTCAATAATCCGAGATGTTTTTTTAAAATGAAATAAATACCATATACTCTTTTATGTATTTTGGTATTGAAAATGGTTTTTATAATGGATTTTTTATGTCAATATATTTATGTGATATATTGTGATCAAAGTGTGGAAATGTTTTCTTCCATTATATTTGTTTTATGTATTATGATTTTATAATGGTACTTGGACATTTGACGGGTGGTTACGTGATAAACCATATGACGGGTGGTGCCGTGAATACCAGGATGGGTGGTTACATTATAACCTCCAATGCATTGGGTATGGAAGTCGGCCGTATGGCTATTCCATTTTGTATGTATGGAAGTTGGCTGAATGGCTATTCCATTAAGTGATATGTGTGGAAGTTGACCGTATGGTTATTCCACTTATGTATGTTTATGTCCCAATTTACCTTTATATGTTATGTGTTCTTTATTGGGTTTTTATGGAAATCCTTTGTTTACAAAAGGGAAAGTAATGATATTTTATTCAGTGAAGACTTTTTTACTACTTCATAAAGGTGAAGGTATTACTTTGACAAAGTATACATGGATTACTTGTTGTTTTGAAAACTAATAGTTTTCATTCTTTGTGTATCACTTACTGAGCTTTTTATGCTCACCCCAAGTTTTTTTGAAATGTTTTTCACAGGACTTAATGTGGAATTGGGTCAAGGATGGGATCAAGGGGAAGTTATACAATCTAAAACATGGAACTAGACATGTTTCTTTTTAAGAGTTTTTATTTTATGGAAGCTTAATAGAAGTGACTACTTTGTAATCTTTTGAGGTGTAACTGTTATGTCCTAATTCTCTAAAACTCTAAACCTGAAAAGATCCTCAATGTGAATTATTCATTTAATTCAATATTAAGTAAGGTTTAAGGCTGGGGCCTTATACTTATATCTTGTCCAATTTCACCAGAATACACTTCCCAATCTCCTTACCCACATCAAGAAGGTTTAGCTAAAAAAAAGACTCATCTCCTATTCCTTTTATTCTAAAAATTAACACAAAGTCTGTGAGGTTTTGATTTACAGCTATCATGGATGATGTGTTTTTGTTTTTCAATTCCACCTTGAATTATATTCATAAGAACATTTTCATGGTTAAAAAATATTATAATATATTTATTCCATATGATTTAATGTTTTGGAACCAATATATACACATAATATTAATTAATGATACAAATCTAGTTTTAGATGATGAAAAACCCACCAAAATAATCTAAACAATTATAACTAACAACTAATATAATTATTAATCCCCCTCAATGTAACCAAATTACATATATAACCATTTAATATTCAATTTTTTTATTAGTAACACATAATTTTGAATTTTGGATAACTATTCTTATTGAACATGATCATTCGTACATGTATACAAGACAATTTATCATGAAAACAAAGGAAAATAACACTCCTAAAAGATGGAATAAAATATTATAACTCATAAATAAGTCTATAAATGAACATATAAAAGTATAATAAATAAAATACATTTTAAAAATATTTTTATAAATTAATTATTTAATCTAATCTCACTAAAATGGACATTATGTACAAGTGTAGAAAGCTTTCAGATATAATGTAAAGGTTTTCTTATCTCACTTTTATTTCGATGATATATGACTTATTCCCAACTTATATATTGTATGTTGTGTATTTACAATTATATTTTATATAATATTAGGATTTAATTTATCTATGTGGAATAAAATGATTAATTTTATGATTATTAATTTAATGTGTCATACAATTTGATTGATTACAAATTGGTAAGGGTTTCTTCTCAAACATCCATTTTTCATTCAGTTCATGATTTATATCTCTTTCCATAATGTAATTGTCCTATCCTTTTATATAATCTTTATAAATTCTACTTATATGTTTCAAACTCATGTATACAGATCGTTTCATATTTCTTTTTTGGGTGAATTCATATTTTATATGGTTCCCTTATCAATTCTTCATGTTAAGCAAGCCTAATTAAAGGTACTTCCCAATTTATTACCCATTTCTATGTACCCTACGTAATCTATTTTTAGGTACAATAGATTATTAAAATTCCCAATTTTTTTCATGAAAGACAATCATTGTTCATTTTTGGTCTTATACAAACAATTTTGTCTTTCCCTTTTTAAATACCCATTTATATATTCTCTCAAAATGAACTGAAGTGGCCTAATCCTAAAGTTTCTTAATAACACTTTTTACATTGTGAACATATTTTTCAACTTAAAAACAATTTAATAGTAAATAACTTGTATTTTATAGGATATAAATGTTTAAAATATTATTTTATGACAACTAAAAATTATTTTCCAAAAGAACATTTTTGTCTAATGTAAAAGGGGTTTTATTATCTCACTTTTACTTCTGTGAGATATATACCATGTTCACCATTTATTACTTATGTATGGTGTATGTAATGACCTTGATATATAATATAATGAGTCTTCTTATTCTTATGATATTCTATGTTTCATTTAATGATACTCATTTATAGGGATTACGATTTTAATGTATCTATGTGGTATGGGACACATTAGAATGTTTTAAAATTATTTTCCTTAATAATTTTTCAAAGTTCTCATTTAAAAGTATCTTTAAATATATAAAAATCCATTGTTAAATATTATAATTAATTGAATTTTATCTCTTATGATACTATATACCATATGAATTTCATGGGTTGATTATTATTCTGACTCTGAATGTTTTATTTTGTTTCCATTCAGGGTTTATGGTTAAAGTATTTACATTTCGTATGCTAGTTTCTCAATATAAATGTCTGTGTTGTTTATGTTTCACCCCTTTCATATTATAAATTTATTTGAGTTATTAAGTTATGGGTGATTCCTGTTATATCCCCTCATTGCATCACTAGGTCTCATGAGACAAACTAGACTTCGGTATTACCCATTTATGTATGGTGTCTTGGCTAAATCCTTCACAGTATGTTTATGATGTCTATAATTATGTATTAATTCATTTAAATAATGTTAATTTACAGTCCATGTGATTATTATAATTTTATAAGATCCATGGTTATGTTTACTTCTCATGTGATTATTTATCGAATTATTTAATAATCTTTTACTCTTGCTATATTATGGTCAAGTTTTTGTTTTTATGGCACGTTTTTTAGTTATCCACCACGACTCATTGTTTATAATAGATTTTTATGTATTTATTAACCTTTCTGAGCATCTGATCTCACCCCATTCTTTTGTTTTATATTTCCCTAGGATGTGAATATGTGTATTATGAATGGCTGAGAGTAAATGTTATTTTTACCTTTTTATAACACTATCCTAATTTGAAAATTTGAAAAAGATGGAGGTTTTTTGGATAAGTTATTTTTTTAATAGTCGCATATCATGTTAATTATATTTATAATGTGATTATTTTATATGAAGGATGTTTTAGGAAATTAAGGAAACTATAATAGATTTTATAATACCTAGATTTTTTTGTGATTTTCTCTTGTCATGGTTAAATGTATATAATAATAAATGTGATAAAAAACATTTTCCCCTATTTCTAGATGACAACGGTTGATAGCTTGGTGTATTTTTATTTTTATATAAATCATACATACATATTCTATCACAAAGAGTAAGACAATTAAACATGAAATAATTTTGGTAGTGTTTTATGTGAAATCACTATGTTGGTTGTGGAATATTATTTAAATTACCATGGATTTCAAATTACTCTATCAAATCTCATTTATTATAATTTTTTTTAAAATGTATGGATGGACCATAGATTACACCCCAACTAACTATAAAGGTAAATTTATATGACCATGAATGTTTTTATAATATTTTTTAAATTATTAATCACCAAAGTCACTAACAAACACATTAATAGAATTAACTAATATGATTATATAGAAATGTTTTTATATATTCTTCAAAATTATAATGCCAACCTAATGATTTATGTTCAATGGATTGATAATTATAAATATTAAATAATACATTGTTACAACAATTTATGATAACACACTTCGGATAATGATAATGTTATTTGAAAGTTCAACAAAAAAATTTCATATTCCACACTATCTCAAGATCTACACTAAACCTCATTTTTTATACCATAAGTGGGGATTCACAAGTGTTAATGAATAAAAATATAGTGTTATATATTCTAATTTATGATAAATGACCTAAAACTCAGTGTATAATATTTTTATTATTGTATTACTTTTTATAAATAGAATTATATATTATATTTAATGTATATATATTTTACAAAATCCTATGGATTTCAAATGATTAAAAATTATCTATATAGAAATTTCCTATATTATGAAAATATATATATAAAAGAATTTTCCATTTAACAAAAATGAACCATAATTATATCCCTCTTTCTCAGAAATTTAATCCACTACACCCAAAACATTTTTTTATTGATTCAAATTGAGGGTAGGAAGTAACAAAGTTCACTCATTCTCAATGGGTTATAAAGGACCCTCTATGAATTCAAGGGTTATTGTTTCTACTTATTTGATTATGTTTAATCCATATTTTCAAGAACATATGGTAATAAATGTAACACCCCGACCCAAGTTACCCAGAGTCGGTGCTTTATTTTAATACATTGGCATGATTACAAGGAATCAAGTCCCGAAGGACCAATCAGTTTAGCAGTCTTGGAAAATATATTACATACATGAATGTTACATTACACTTCTTAACATACAAAAAATCATAAATAATCCTTCACGAAGTCCATTATCCCTTGGATTAACCATACATATCAATCACAATACACTTCTTGGAATCCTGTGAAAAATAAAACATAGAATATGGTGAGCTTAGATTCTCAGTAAGGATAACAATACAGCCGAAACTTTCATAAATAAGCATAAAAATATAAGGAAATGTATAACTAAACAAAAAGCCTTTTAAACTTGAACTTCTTCATAATATGGAAAAATAAAATTAAGTAATACCATTTACTTATTCACACAGATATTCTAATAGTATAATAATCACATTCCATATCACAAACCACTTTCATAATGATGGAATTCATAATGGCAGACTATCATAACCACATAGTCAAGGCCTTGTGCCAAGAATAAAAATAAGATTTTGTAATGGCCTTGTTCCAAGACACTGGATTGTCTCATGAGACCTACTGATGCTTCGAGGAGCTATAGTAGGATCCACCCGTCACTTATGAAGTCCAATGCATTTCTCATATGAAAAGGTTTAAACCGAACAGAAGCATTCATATTAAAACTGGCATAAGAAATGTCAATAATTTACCCATAAACCAAGAATGGTATAAAATAAAACAACCACAATAAAACATATCACAAAACCATCAATAAAATACTGAAGATTTGTATCATAATAAATCAACTTCAAACAAGTTTAATATCCACTAAAGGATTTTGACATAGATGAAAATGATTTGTAAAACTCTTCGAGAGAAATATCCTTTTTTCATGAAAACATTTAAATGTTGCACAATTTATAAAGGAATACATTTAAATAAATTTTTTAATCAAAGTGTCTTACAACACTTTGATACTTTTGAATGTGATTAACACTTTCAAACATTCATGTCCATTTAAATAAATCCTTAATACCATTTTAAAAACTTAGACATTAATGAGAATGGTTTAGAAGAATAAATCTTTGAAACATTTAAAATTATGTTTTAGTAAAAATTACCTTGAAATAATACATTTGAAAAATATTTTATGAAACATGGACATGGATAATAAATATGTCCCAGTAGATACTTATGTAAAAACAACCTCGGATAATAAAGAGATTATGAAATTAACCCTTACCAATTTGGTAAATTACGAAACATACACCCCATGAAAGAGGTATCATACAATGAATATGTAAATACACTTAAATTAAAGTGTATTACACAAATAATAAAATTATGGTCAGTACATACACACCACAAAAGGTAATAGGGGCAATATGGCACGAATCTCATGGAAATAAAGAGTGAGATGAAAACCCATTACCTAGGACTTTCCTTTAGTCGAGGGTACGTTTAACCTCTTGTATGAAGACCATAGTATGTTATTAAATTATACCAAAACCATATTAATATTTATGATATCATATATTATTAATTTATGACTTTTTACTACCCATTTAATAATAATTTCCATATTAAATTAACATTTTGGGTAATAATCGCTTTCTTTATCGTACACATTTTAACTTGTTAATATTGATTGTATCACTTAGATCATGATTTAAATACTTCAATAAAATAAAACATGATTTATATATCATATATATTTATAATATAATTATTTATAATAGATATATATATGAAATGGAAAACACCATTTATGGAGACGGTAGTCCGTATTTACGCATAGATGCTGTTTCCGTTTTCATAACGTATTGAACAAAACTAAGTGAATAAAATATATATAAGTGTGTATATATATATATCTCCTATATAATTATTATGACATATATTAAAAACATATTAGTAATATATATTTTTAGAATCATCGATGAATGGTGAATGTGGAAATGAATCTCATCGGGTCGTGGAGACGGTAATATGTACATACGCATGAGAAACAATATCATTTCTTTAAAGGTGCAGAATTGGATGGAATATTAATTTTACAAATACATTATCATGTTATTTTAATTATTAATATACATATTACTCATCATTATATCCATCCAAATAACATAGTGTTGAATGACAAATTACACCAGGACGTGGAGACGGTAAGCCGTGCGTACGCATGCATGGTGACATTATCATTCATAAGTTGGATATAATTATGAATATAGTTGTAAAATATTTAAAATAAAATCACAGTATATAGAAGATACTGGGGTTATTATTTTATAATGGAAATGACAAATAAAGATGAAGTGGAAGAAGACAACAAACATACTATAGAAGATACTGGGGTTATTATTTTATAATAAATTCATATTAGGTTTATAATGGCACAAAAGTGGATTATTTAAATTTTAAGGTGGTTATAGGTATAAAACCACTCAACCAATAGGTTTTAGATAGGTTTGGGTCACTATATTAACTTTATATTTTTTATTTAACTCATAGTTAAATAGTTTGACATTTACCATGTCTCTTTTTATTTTTATATTATATAGAAAACAAACATACTATAAAATTATAAGACACCCCCAAGTGGTCCATTAATAATAAAAATATCATTATATAAGTCCTTTGGCTGAACATTAGATTTTTAGGAATAGAATATCAATTAATAATATATTATTTGTTTTAAAAACTCATTTATGTCAATTTTAACACTATTTAATAATTGATTTTTGTTAAAGTCTTGGAAACTTTATTAATTCGAAAAAAATTCATTTAGGAAATAATAAAATGTCATATTAACCAATAAATGTTCTGGATGTCATCAAAATATTCAGATTATATTTATTTTAACATTTATAATACTAATTATTTGATTCTTTCATTAATAAGGAAAATACTACATCATTATTGTGTCATAAATAAATTTAATTATTCAATGTCTAAAAATTATAAATAAAATACCATTAAGTAGGAAATATTTTTATATTTATAATGAATATTTATAGTAAAAAATATAACTTATATAACTGTATATAATTTTTTTCCTAAAAGATATATGCTTATCTCATTTTTGTATTTACATTAACTTAATTAATATAAAGTGTCATTATCACTTACAAGTGGATCCATGGGGTCCCAAAATCGACCCAAAGATGCCCACAGTTGTACATGTATCAAAAAATAGGGATATGACACATTTTTGGGTAATTTATTATTATTATAATATTATTATTTACCCTTATTTACCGGATTTACCCTTTAACCATGGTAAATAAAATATTTTCCGAAGTAATTATTCAAAATGTCTAAAAATAAAAATTACCTATTTAAAAAATTTAGACCTCCTGATTATAAATATGGAATATATTTTTCTAAATTCAAACCACAGAAGTGGAAGAAATTAATTTAAAATTAATTTCCTTTGTTAAAAGAAAAATCGTGTTTTTAAGAGATAATAACTATGAAAAGATTGACACTTGCTCATGTCCAGTTTAAATGTGAAATTTTGTCCAATGGACAAAATTGGATTAAATGGAAAAAATATATTATAATTATACTCTAAAATCACTCAAATTCATAATTTATCACTATTAATTATTTCGATTAAAAATGCGTTTTTAATTCAAATTTAGTAATTTTCACTATTCATCCAAATATGAAAGTTATCCGAAAAGTACCAAAAATTCACCCTAAGATAATTTTGATATTACAAATTAAAAAATGAAGTTAATTTTTAAAGATAAAGTGTATTAAATTTCAAAAAGTGTGTATTACTATTCATAACGGCTAGTTTGATTGGTTGTGGTGTGTGTTAGAACTCGAAGTTGCGTACAACACACGCTACTGCATTATTCAATGAGAAGCGTACCATGGAAGCTTGGTTTGTCACATTCTCCCCTCCTTCAATAAATTTTATCCTTGCAATTTGAAATTATTTTTCAAAAATAAAAGGTAGAAAATAGAAAATACCTTTGGGAAAACCCACATCGAAAATTAGGTTAATAAAATTTAGTCTTAATAAGAGGAAAAGGGAAATGAAAGGGTCACCACCAAAGAATGATCTTGATTAGGATAACATTGGTGGAAATTAGAGACATATAATTGGAGGAAAAATGTAAAAATTTATAGGTAGTGATTGAGGTCATCAATCACAAACAAGTGTAAAATTGAGGGTCTTAAATTCATCAATCTATGATGATTTAAAATACCATCAGTTCAACAAAACATATGTTATTAGGATAAAAAAATTTTGGTTTTAAGATCCCTCCACTAATGTATAAGAATCAATTTCATCATAGAATAAGAGAATAAGAAAAATATATACTTGACAAATAGAGTCCCATCCTTTAACTAATTTCTACCACAAACTCATATTTCACTCTAAAAGATAATAGAACTTAAAAATAATATTCTATTTATCCTATGCATATAGGGTTAAAAAATGAATTTATAATTAATTTAACATATTTTTTTTAAGAAAAACAGTAAATTATTCAATCCAGAACATCACGTGGGCCAGTGGTAGGTGATACAACCTTGTCTCCCTTTAGTTGCGGGTTCAAGTCTCACGGCCTTTCCGGACGCGACGGGTTACCGCCCGACCTCTAGGTTGTTCTTTTATGGAAATACAAAAATAATATCAAACTCCAATTATCCAAAATACTTTTTTCTGAAATCACAGTCCAAAATTCATAAGGAAGGTAAACACAGTGAATATCTTTTTTACCGGTTAACAACATGTGAAAACCTTCATCATGTATTCTTTTGAAACACTACAACATCCAGAATTACCATAAAACCTTATTGATTACATTCAAGATCCCTTATTCATTATAGAATATTGGATATACTCCTTCTATCAAAAAATGTTATAAACTCCAACAATGATGGAATATAAAAATCATTAATCAGTTTTAAGGTAGTCAAGAATATCCAATATAATTTATTTAAATCAATCATGTATTATTCCAAAATCACTACCTCGATATCAGAACCATATTCTGGTTTATCATTCTCTCAACCATATATTTTTCAAAAATTTAACCTGATATTGAGTCAATTTATTGGTTCCACACAATCTCAAGTCCTTCATGAAATAGTATTGCAGTACAATCCTTATATACTCCATAATTATTATAACCATTACAATGTTGATACAACACTCAAATGACATAATTCTCTAACAAAAACATACGAACTCTAATCATTCCTCCTCATCTATGGTAGTATCATAATTTTATTATTATCCAATAGCCTCATTTATTGTATACACTGATGATTTGGTAATTGGTTCGCGTAGTGTCCCAACTCCTTGTAGATGAAGCATTGTACATTTGAAATATTTTTCTTACCCTTGTTGTCCTGTACATGGTGTCCTTTTTCTCCACACTTATAACAAACTACCATTCCCTTTTGGAATGTTCCAGGGTGTTTCTTCCCATAGTTATCACATATGGTAAAATTCTTCTTTTCCCTCTTCCCTTTGTCCATCTTTCTCTCTTCCATCATTTTCTTCTCTTGTTTCTCTTCAAAGTCATATGGTTCAGAGAATTTTTTACTTATATTACTAACAAATGATACTATTTCTTCATATATTGGGAATACTTGGGAGACTATTTACCTTATAAATGTTGGATTAATAGTATAAAAGATAAGATCCTTCTTACTCTTTGGATCATACATATTTCTGGAGTTCACATTCCCTCTACTGGGCGCCATTTCTATACAATGGCATAAACTAGGTCAGTTTATGAATTGAAATGAATAATTACAAACAAGAAAAATACCTAACGTAAATTGAACGGTTTATAGATATAATCCATAATCATAAATATTTTTTCATTAAGGAAGTATATACTCATAAACCCTTCATAATGATTTGTATAGAAAATGAGAATTATCCTAAGCATATCCCCTGGGAGTGTCGTAACCAAGAGTGCAGCAAGGCCCGTTGTCGGGCACCGGTTCCCGTTCGAGTCTAGATCAAAGTGGTGTTTTCCGGTTTTACCCCTAGGAACATCTATGCCAGAGCCGCCTCTACCTGCTCGTATCCAGACATGGATGTATTTCTTAGAAAACTCACAAAATCACTAAAATTCCAAAATTCTAGGAAGTTATTCTATACTAATCCTCAAAGTCCATGTTAGGTATATGTGCTCTAATCAGATCTAATCTAAATCTAGTTGCCAAGGTTTGTACTAAAATTCTTCTGATACAAACTATAATGCCCTGACCCCAGTTACCCATAGTCGGTGCATTATTTTAATAAATTTTCATGATTATAAAGAATCAAGTCCCAAAGGACCGACCAGTTTAAGAGTCTTGGAAAATAGATTACAGACATGAATGTTACATTACAATTCTTAACATTCAAAACAACATAAATAATACTTCACGAATTTCATTATACCTTCTCTTAACCCATCATATCAATCACAATACACTTCTGTGAATCCTGGGAAAAATAAAACATAGAAAGTTGTGAGCTCAGATGCCCAGTAAGGGTAAGAATACAACATAAACTTTCATAAATATTCATAAACATATAAAGAAATGTATAACTAAAAAAAATCCTTTAAACTTTAACTTCAACATAATATGGAAAAAATGAAATTAATTAATACCATTTACTTGTTCACATGGATATTCTAGTTGTCGAATAATCACATGTCATATCACTAAACACTTTCATAATGATGGAATGCATAATGCCAGCCTATCATAACCACATAGTCATGGCCTCATGCCAAGACTACAAATAAGATTTTGTCGAGGCCTTGTGCCGAGACACTATTTTGTCTCATGAGACCCACCGATGCATCGAGGAGCTATAGCAGGCTCCACCCGTCACTTACTAAGTCCAATTCATTCCTCAAATGAAAAGGATTAAACATAACATGAACATTCATATTAAAACTGGCATACAAAATGTCAATACTTTACCCATAAACCACGAATGGAATAAAAATAAAACATCAACAATAAAACATATCACAAAACCATCAATACAATATTGAAGATTTGTATCATAATAAATCAACTTCAAACAATTTTAAAATCCACTAAAGGATTTCGACATAGATGAAAATGATTTGTAAAAATCTTTGAGAGAAATACCCCTTTTTCATGAAAACAATTCAATGTCACACAATTTAGAAAGGAAGACATTTAAATACATTTTTGAATCAAATTTTCCCATAACACTTTGAAACATTTGAATGTAATTAACATTTTAAAACATTCATGTCCATTTAAATAAATCCTTAAAACCATTTTGAAAACATGGTCATTAATGAGAATGGTTTAGAAGAATAAATCTTTGAAACATTTAAAATGATGTTTTAGTAAAAAGTCCGTTAAAAGAATCCATTTGAAAACTATTTTGTGAAAAATGGGCAGAGATAATAAATATGTCCCAGTAGATACTTATGTAAAAAAAACCTACGATAATAAAGAGATTGTGAAATTAACCCTTACCAATTTGGTAACTTATGAAACATACACCCCATGAAAGAGATATCATACAATGAATATGTAATTACACATAAATTAAAGTGCATTTCACAAATAATACAATTATGTTCAGTACATACACCATGAAAAAGGTAATAGTGGAAATATGGCACGAATCTCACGAGAATAAAGAGTGAGATGAAAACCCCTTACCTTGCACTTTCCTTTAGTTGAGGGTATGTTTAACCTCATGTATGAAGACCGTAGTATGTTATTAAATTATAACAGAACCATATTAATATTTATGATATCATACATTATTAATTTATGACTTTTTACTAACCATTTAATAATAATTTCCATATTAAATTAACATTTTGGGTAATAATCGCTTTCTTTATCGTACGTGTTTTAACTTGTTACTATTGATTGTATCACTTAGATCAGGATTTAAATACTTACAGGATATAAAACATGATTTATATATCATATATAATTAGAATATAATTATTTATAATAGATAGATATATATATATATGTGAAATATAAAACACCATTTATGGAGACAGTAGTCTGTATGTACGCATAAACACTGTTTCCTTTTTCATAACGTATTGAACGGAACTAAGTGAATAAAATATATTTAAGTACATATGTATATATCAAGTATCATTATTATGTCATATATTACAAACATATTAGTAATATATATTTTTATAATCATCGATGAATGGTGAATGTGGAAATGAATCTCATCGCGTCGTGGAGACGGTAATCCGTACGTACGCACGAGTGACAATATAATTTCCTTAAAGGTGTGTAATTGGATGTTATATTAATTATAGAGAGACATTATCATTTTATTTTTATTATTCATATACATATTAGTCATCATTATATCCATCCAAATATCATAGTGTTGAATAACAAATTATACCATGGAGTGGAGACGGTAAGTCGTACGTACGCACGTATGGTGACATTATCATTCATAAGATGGATAGAATAATGAATATAGTTGTGAAATATTTATAATAACATAATAGTATATAGAATATATTGGGTTTATTATTTTAGAATGGAAATAAAAAATAAATAAGAAGTGGAAGAAGAAAGGAACTTGAAAGAGGGTGGTGAAAACATTACCTCCTCTTCAGGTTCTTCCTTTTGCTTTGATCAAAAGGGCTCCTTAGGATGGCTTTCTGATAAAAATAAAGCCACTATGTTGAAGTGAGGGAAGGTGGGAGAATATTTGTATGGGGTTGGCCAAGCCAAAAGGATCTGATGGTATGAATTTTAGAGAAGGGGGAGTGCCCTTATATAAGAGGGGCGAGGGGCACCTTTGGAAAAGCTAGAAATATTATTTTGTAATAAATTAATATTCGGTTTATAATGGAACAAAATAGGATTATTTAATGGTTATGGTGGGGATAGGTCTAAAACCACTCTACCAATAGGTTTTAGACTGGTTTGGGTCAGTATATTAACTTTATCATTTTGATTTAACTCTTAGTTAAATAGTTTGACATTTACCATGTCTCTTTGTATTTTGATATTATATAATCAATAATCTTACTATAAACTTCCAAGATACCCTCAAGTGGTCCATTAATAATAAAAATATAATTATATAAGTTCTTTGGCCGAACCTTATATTTTTAAGAATAGAATATCAATTAATAATATAATATTTGTTTTAAAAACTCCTTTATGTCAATTTTGACACTATTTAATAATTGATTTTTGTTAAAGTCCTAAAAACATTATTAATTAGAACCAAATTAATTTAAGAAATCCTAATATGTCATATTAACCAATAAAATTTTTTTATGTCATCAAAACATTAAAATTATATTTATTTTAACATTTATAATACTAATTATTTGATTCTTTCATTAATAAGGAAAATACTACATCCTTATTGTGTCATAAATAAATTTAATTATTAAATTTCTAAAAACTATAAATAAAATACCATTATGTAGGAAATATTTTTATCTTTATAATTAATATTTATAGTCGAAAATATAACAAATATAACTTTATTTAAAAATTGTTTTTCTAAAAGATATATGCTTTGGTCATTTTTGTATTTACATTAACATAATTAATATAAAGTGTCCTTATCACTTACAAGTGGATCCAAGGGGTCCCAAAATCGACCAAAAGATTACCATGGTTGGACAGGTATCAACCAATAGTGTTAGGACACGTTTCAGGGTAATTTATTATTATTATTATTATATTATTTTTTTACCCTAATTTACCGGATTTACCCTTTAACCATGGTAAATAAAATATTTACCGAAGTAATTATTCAAAATGAATAAAAATAAAAGTTACCTATTTACACAATTTGGACCTCCTGATTCTAAATATGGAATCCATTTTTCGAAATTCAAAACACAGAAGTGGCATAAATTAATTTAATATTAATTTCTGTTGTTAAAAGAAAAAGCGTGTTTTTAATAGATAATAACTATCAAAAGATTGACACTTGCTCATGTCCAGTTTAAATGTGAAATTATGTCCAATGAAAAACATTGGATTAAATGGTAAAAATATAATCTAATTATACTCTAAAATCAATCAAATTTATAATTTATCACTATTAATTATTTTGATTAAAAAAGTTGTTTTTAATTCAAATTTAGTAATTTTCACT
Source organism: Viscum album (assembly GCA_963277665.1). Classification (NCBI taxonomy): domain Eukaryota; kingdom Viridiplantae; phylum Streptophyta; class Magnoliopsida; order Santalales; family Viscaceae; genus Viscum; species Viscum album. The sequence goes on from OY728152.1 coordinate 1,991,285,949, forward strand.
ATTCATCAAAATATGAAAGTTATCCAAAAAGTACCAAAAAATCACCCTAAGCTAATTTTGATATTCAAAATCTAAAAATAAAGTTCATTTTGAAAGAAAAATTGTATAAAATTATAAAAAGTAGGTATTACTATTCATAACTGTTTGATTGGTTGTGGTGTGTGTTAGAACTCAAAGTTGCGTACAACACACAGTACTGCATTATTCAATGAGAAGCATACCATGGAAGCTTCGGGTGTTAAAAAAACTGAAAAAGTGTCAATGATAATGTATCTCAAATCAGGTAGGTTTTTTTCATAGAACATTTTGATGGAACCAGGACAGACCATAAAATTTTTTATGAAACGTTTTTTACTAACGGATGGTAAAGAACATCCATTTGAATTCCTGTTTTGATTTCTCTCAAAAAATAATTACTATATAAATTTATTGATATATAGGGATAACAATAAACTTATAAATAATAAGTGGGACTATGTATTAATAATATATCCCAAGGGATATTTTGAGCATTAGTCCAAATAATTTCTTTTAAATTGTTCCCATTTCATGGTTGAAAATACATTAGTATTTTTAGTTGGAAATGGTAAACAGAAAATATCAAAGACTGAAGAAGTAAATGGAAAAAAATTTATTATGATTTTTCACCATGTATTTAGTCTAATTAAATGATATTTCTAACCATTAAACTCCACGATAAGTATTTTCTATATATAGTGATTAAGGTCAACATGATATATATGAAAATAAATTTGATACATGGAGGAAGCTATAATTGCTACGTATAATGTTTTTACCATTCCTTATATAACTTATATATGAAGTGGATTGGAAGGGAAATTTTTTTTAGAATATTTGAATATGATTCAGATGAATCACCCAATGTTTTAATTTGAAGATTTTTTTTACCAGAGGAATATTAGATGTAAAACATAGAAACTGATGTGGGTAAGTGATGAAGAGAATCTTTAAAAATTATACACTCCTATTTAACTCACACCCATATATATCTAATGAAATCATTTAAATATGAAATTTTTTTGATGCATTGGTGTTGGGAAAAAATCCCTCAAGGTATCATTGAAGCATTTTTGAGGTGATTGTGTTTGTTGACAAAGCAGACATCTATGTTGTGTTTGTTGACAAAGAAAACCATGGTGAATGAGTGTGTTGAAAAAGGGGGTTTAAATGGTGATATGTCGGGTTCAAGGGATGCTTTCAACAATACATGATTGATTGAAGAACCTTGACAAAGGAATGGATGATCTGGAGGCGGTACAAAAAGAGCAGATACAAGGTGGCGCCGTTTTCCAGTGTTTGCCAAATTTATGGGCCTGAAAATCGCCAATGGAAAATCGAGTGATATGTTTTTGGAAAAGGTTGAGGAGAGAGAAATAAAAGAGGTGCGCGGAAAAATTAAGCGTGGCGCGCAAAATTAGCGGGTTGCGCGAAATCTTGAAGTGTGGCGCGCAAAACAGAGGGTTGCGCGAAATTGTATTTCGCGCAAAAGATGTTTCAAGGCCGAAAGCTTGAAAATCGGTAAAGGCATGAGGTGCGCGAAATTTTGGAGGCGTGGGCGAAAATTGAAGTGGCGCGTGAAATAGTGGATGAATTATTTCGCGCAAAAGATGTTTCAAGGCCGGAAGCTTGAAAATCGGCAAAGGCATTAGGCGCGCGCAATTTTGGAGACCTGCGCGAAATAATTACGCGGTGCGCGAAATTCGTGCGGATTGCACGAAATAAAGGGATGAAGTTTTTTGCGCAAGGGGTGTTTCGAGGTCCGAAGCTCGGAAAATGGAAAAGGCATGAGGTGCGCGAAATTATGGAGCAGTGCGTGGAAAATGGTTGTGCGTGGAAGATTTGTATTTCGCGATCAAAGCAGATTACGTGCTCAAGGAGGGTTTTTCGCGCGGGGTCGATTTTGCCTATAAATATGAAGTGACCCTCCTCCATTGAGAAGTGTTCAAGACATAGAAAATACCCGAGCTCTGGTGCGCGAAATTGAAGTTATAAAGGGTGTTGCGCGTACACTTAAAGTTTGTGCGTAAAGTCAGCTGTTGCGTGAAAAGCAAAGGATGCGCAGAAAGTTGGTGTTGGCGCGTAAAAGGAAGGTTGCGCGAAAAGTGGATATCGTGCAAAAGTAGTGAATTGCGTGCAAGGCAGTTTCCAGGCTGCGCGTAATATTTGGAGGTTGCGCGAAAAAGGAATTTCTCACAAATCATATAAATTGCGCGCAACCCACCGTAAGGGTTGCGCGTAAAAATTGAGGTTGCCCGGTACATCCGGTGCAAAGTGAGATTCATCTGCGGGTGAAAGTTGAACTTCAACAGAGCATCTACATACAGAGAAAGATGCATTACTTCATGCAAATGAAGAGACCTACAGGTCTATAAACTGTGAGTGAATCCCTTCTGGAGCAGTGAGCTTAGGAAGAGGAAGAAGGTGATCCTCTCCACCGGCAGTGAGCCAGAGAGAGAGAAACAGGGAGTGACCCTTGGGAAAGCAGTGAGCTGACCCTAAACATTGTATAGGCAGTGAGCCTGGGCATAGAAGTGATCTAGCCCGAACATTGTAATCCACAGCTAGTGAAGTCTAGTGGAATTTGGTACGAACCGGCAACTTGTCAGCGTATGCTCCTTGGACGTAGCCCTTAGCGGTGAACCAAGTAAAAATCTCTGTGTCTGCCTGCTTACTTCCCTGCATTGCATTCAAAGCATCATCATCAGGTAAAGGAGACAAGTGATCACAGTAACCACACAAGTGCAAACAAAGTGACCCTTGTAACAAAGAGGTCAAGATCCAGTGGGGCAGAAGGAACTTTGAAAAAGAATATCCATACCCTGATTCACCCCCCCTCTCAGGGTATATAGGCCCCTATTGGCCCTAACAATTGGTATAAAAGGGATAGGTTGCCTTTATTAGATTTGTTTGCTCCGACTTGGTGTAGTTGATCTGTGTGTTTAAAGAATTAGTCTGCTCTTATCTCGTGAGCCATGGAAAAGGGAAAAACATTAAAGAAGAATCAGAAGTCAGGTGGTATTCCTCAGTGTGGAAGTGTGTATGGAAAATGTGTGATTCAGTTAAAAGAATCAAACCGCTTGCTGAAGGAAGGCTTGGATGAATCTGATAGGGAAAAAATTGATTTACTCAATCAAGATGTTGGAATAAGTGAAGTACATGATCATCAAAGTAATGCCGGAACAACTGATGATGATGAAGTTTCAAGAAGGAGGCCACCAGTAGATGTTGTCAACATGACAAAGGAAGTGGACCAGAAGTTGGATGAAGTTGTCAAATCCAAATATATCCGGATAAAAGTATTGGAGATTGAGGTCAACAAGCTAAGAGGCTTAAATCAAAGGCTTATTGACATAGTTACTGACCTAATAGAGAAGAATGATTCTCATGCCAATGAACTACAAAAGATGGATAAAATGAAAGGAAAACAAAAGGCTGATGATTATGAAGAGAATCAAAAGTCAGATGAAGTACAGAATCTGAAAGCTAGAAATGATGATCTAGCAGCACAGTTGTCTGAAGAAGTTCAGAAGAATCGAAGCCTACAACAAGAGAATGAATCTGTCTCTAAATCTGTTTCTAAGGAAAAATTAAAAGTAGTGAAGCAAAGTGCAATGGTGGAAAAGCTCACATAGGAACTAGAAGATGAGGTGAGTAACGGGAAGCTTCTCAAGAAAGAACTGGATGTCCAACTCGAATCAAGGGAGACAAAGATTAAAAAGTTGGAAGAGGATCTAGAATTAGTAAAGAAGGATGTGGAGAAATCCAATGCTAAAGGAATGCCGAAAATGAAGGATGCCTTACACTTTCTATTTGATCATCCTTCGACAAGTGATGATAAAATGAAGAATAAGTATGCTATTTCTGAAGAGAAACAACAGAATATTTTCTCAGCTCAAAGACCAGCAAGTTTCGGAAAAGTTGGTATTGGATTTGTTGAAACCCCTCCTGTGCATGATAGAAAGAGAGTCGTGAACAGTTCTAGAAATGGAAAAGATCATGCAGGTGATGGAGATAGGCCTAAAAGGAAAATTACAAAAAGAAGTGATAAAATGTGTTATTTCTGTGGGATTCACGGCCACACATCAAGCTTCTGTTCAGAGGCGCTGGAATACATTTCCGGATGTGAAAACGGAGACATTGCTAAATCTGAGAATAAGAAGAAGCATCATGATAAATCAGAGAGAAGAGTTTCTCAGAGGAGAACATTCATCATATGCTATTACTGTGGAAGGATGGGACACATCATGAGTATGTGTCAGGAAGCTCAGTAGATCGATGCCAGAAGAATAAAACAAGTTGCATCAACATCTCAGCAGAGAAGTGATGAAATGAGGTATGCCTTTAATAGAAAATGTTTCATATGTTCTGATCATGGGCATCTGGACAGAGAGTGTAGCAAGAAAAAAGTAGGAAAGGAAAATGAGCCCAGAAAGAGATTACCAACTCCAGTGGTACATAATGATAAATTAAGCACTGGGAGAAAAAGTGGTAAGGTGAAAAATAGGCTTAAAGCCTCAGGGGAATCACATGGAGCTGAACGAAAGGTATATCAATCACCTCCTCTGTTGTACTCAAAACTGCTCTCAAGAAGAGAATGTGAACAAACCTGGAAGATTAAGGGGAGATCTACTCCAGCTGTGATGAAGAATATTGAATGTTCAATAGAGGACTCACCACCAGCGAAAAAGAGTGTGGTGACTTATACCTCTGATAAAATAAAGATGAACAAAGAATGCATCGAGAAATCCACATGTCGTGTTTCTCAGCGAGAAGTGAAGGAAAGAGGAAGACCCCTAAGATGGGAGAAGAAGAAAGGGAACATGCCAAATAAAAAGGTTCCTACTCAGAGAAATAATCAAGGAAAATGGAATTTTGGTAGAACCTCAAAGATGGAAATGTGTACTAGAGGGTTTATACCCCAAGCGGTGAGAAAGGCCAAGCCTACCAAATCTACATATCAGAAAAAGGCTCAGAATGTAGGCAATGAATGCCTAGTCATATGGCTAGAATAGTTGAAGTTGGTTAGGCAGTTGGAGGAAGCAAGAAAGGAGTGTGATGCCCTCCAAGAAAGAATCAAAGGGCTGACACGTCAGGATCAACTACAATCCTCATTTTGAGGATTCGAGAAACAAACCCCTCTCCCTATATATTTAAATGCTATTAACTGATGATTCATGTGCTTCAGGTTTTAGGGAGATACGATCCATGGGGTAGTGGTATCTAAGGATGCGAAGTGGGGAAGTGATTTGCTCTAGAATTTCAATTGATTCAAATCAGGTACTAGAGTTGATGAAGAAAGGGAGCAATTGAGCACAATAGGAAGTGATTGTGTTATTAACATTATCTCTTGTTTCCTACACCGAGCATCAACTCAGTAGGCTTAGAGATTTTGTTAATGACTCAAATATGAGTGGAAGATGAGATCAAATGATGCAGGAGGAAAAGACGTGTTATGGGTCTAAACTGTTGGGCCTAACAACTTGGAGAGTTGCATAACACAGGGGGAGCATTCTATATCCTAATCAGATGCATGATCTCAATATGATATGAAGGATGAATGTTTATGATCATGAATAATGATTGGTGTAAAAGCAAAACACATAGGTTTTCATGATTATCTATTTTTTTCTAAAAATGTGGTATCAACTGATTGCTTTCAGGATACCAAGAAGCTGCATGAGAAAATCAAAGGTGTCTCAACAAAAATATGGGAAAAGTATCTGAAAGAAATGGAGCCACTGAAAAATGTGTCAGTGAACAACTTCCTGATGAAACTGCTGAGGAAGAAAGCAACACAGGGAGAGCAGAAGTGGCTTATGTTGATTCATAAGAAGACACCGATGATAAACATGAAAGTGTCTAGTTTTTGTCTACAAGGATGCCAAAGAGATGAGCTGAAATTGATGGACATAATATCATTGGTGATCTGGCAGCTCCAGTTCAGACAAGGATAATAAAATCACTGCAACATGCATCTTTTCTATCTTAGGTTGAGCTGAAATGCATTGCTGATGCAGCTAATGATGAAAACTGGATTCATCCATGAACGAAGAGATAGATCAGATTGAGAAGAATCAGAAGTGGAAGATTGTTTTGAGGCTAGTAGATAAGAACGTCATCGGGACTAAATGGGTCTTTTACAATAAAATGAACGAAGATGGAACAATGATTCGAAACAAAGCATGACTGGTGTGCAAAGCATACTCCCCAAGAGCATGGTACTAAAGGCTATATCAGTATTTGAAGAAGATTGGTTTTCAGTGTGGGGGTTTGATTACAATATTTATTTCAACAACAATAGTAATCAAAGGATGGTGAGGATGGTCAAGGAAGAAGACATAATATTTGGAAGATCAGATTAAGCATGGTTACACAAGGCAGGAATGGAACATTCATTTCTCAATCCAAATATTCCAAGGAAGTTTTGAAATGAGATATGGAATTGAAGATTCAAAGGAGACGAAGACTCCAGTTTCTACCCAGATGAAATCATCAAAAGATGATAGTGGCATGGCAATTAATTTCACTGAAAACAAGAAGATTATCAGCAGTTTTCTATACTTGACCTCAAAAAAGCCTGAAATTTTATTCGTCACATGCCAAATAGAGAAATATCAGAGTAATCCCAAGGAAAGCCACATGCATGCAGTAAAAAGAATACTCTGATTGGGCCGGTTCAGCGGATGATAGGAAATCAACGTCAGGTGGTGCTTTCTGTCTTGGTGAATTTTGTATTTCTTGGCTTAGCAAGAAGAAAGATTGCATTTCTTTGAGCACCGCAGAAGCTGAGTATATTGCGGCCACTCAAGAATGCACACAGTTATTATGGATGAAGCAGCAACTTGAAGATATAGGAGTTGAAGTGAAGTCTCCGATCGGAATCCAGTGCGACAACTCAAGTGCTATAAATCTCATCAAAAATCCCGTCCATCACTCAAGGACAAAGCACATTGAGATAAAGTATCATTTTATTAAGGAGAAAGTTGAGCAGGGAATCGTGAAGTTGGAGCATGTGCCTACAGAGCTACAGGTTGCAGACATTGTGACAAAGGTCATACCCAAGGAAGCTTTTGAGAGGCATCGACTAGCTCTGGGAGTTTAGTCGATTCCCCGAACTTGAAATAGTGTGGATGTGGAATCCCCCCCTCTCCCCGAGGTATGATGTGTTTTTCCCTAATATGGTGATATGTGTTCTCTACTATGTTACAGACTACAAAGGAGTCTCCTTTGGGTTTGTTGATAAAGGGGGAGAAAAGTGTTTGTTAATTTGTTAAAGGAGGATAAAATAGTGATTATTCAAGTGGGAGACAGTGTGGAGATTTGATATATCCTAATTGATACGGGGAGAAGCTGACAGGTGGAGTAGCCAGAAAGGGGGAGCAATGAGAAAGGGGGAGTGTATTAAATCCGATGATGCTAGAAGTGATCGATTAAAGAATAGATATCACGATAGCTGAGGATCGTGATAAAAGCAGAAGAGAGGTGTTGGAAAGTGGTAAGAATACTTCCAAACCAAAAATTGGTCTTCAAACAAGTCCATCGACAATTGGTATCAGTTTAGTAAAAATTGGTATTAGTGTGGTGTCAACAGTGGATGTCAGAGATGAAGTGATTCATTGATGAACTTCTCATTTACTCTTGTTTCTCACGACGAGCATTGCTCATGTGGGCTTAGAGTATGTGTTGAGTAAATCCTTGATCGCTATCAGAATCGCAATGAGGTGAATGGTGGATGAAGAATTAATGATGTATCTTTCCATAGAAGAGTTGTCAACAAACCCAAAGGGGGAGATTGTTGGGAAAAAATCCCTCAAGGTATCATTGATGCATTTTTGAGGTGATTGTGTTTGTTGACAAAGCAGACATCTATGTTGTGTTTGTTGACAAAGAAAACCATGGTGAATGAGTGTGTTGATAAAGGGGGTTTAAATGGTGATTTGTCGGGTTCGAGAGATGCTTTCAACAATCCATGATTGATTGAAGAACCTTGAAAAAGGAATGGATGATCTGGAAGCGGTACAAAAAGAGCAGATACAAGGTGGTGCCGTTTTCCAGTGTTTGCCAAATTTATGGGCTTGAAAATCGCCAATGGAAAATGGAGTGATATGTTTTTGAAAAAGGTTGAGGAGAGAGAAATGAAAGAGGTGCGCAGAAAAATTAAGCGTGGCGCGCAAAATTAGCGGGTTGCGCGAAATCTTGAAGTGTGCCGCGCAAAACAGCGGGTTGCGCGAAATTGTATTTCGCGCAAAAGATGTTTCAAGGCCGAAAGCTTGAAAATTGGTAACAACATGAGGCACGCGAAATTTTGGAGGCGTGCACGAAAATTTAAGTGGCGCACGAAATAGTGGATGAAGTATTTTGCGCAAAAGATGTTTCAAGGCCGGAAGCTTGAAAATCGGCGAAGGCATTAGGCGCGCGCAATTTTGGAGACCTGCGCGAAATAATTATGCGGTGCGCGAAATTCGTGCGGATTGCGCGAAATAAAGGGATGAAGTTTTTCGCGCAAGAGGTGTTTCGAGGTCCGAAGCTCAGAAAATGGCAAAGGCATGAGGTGCGCGAAATTATGGAGCAGTGCGCGGAAAATGGTTGTGCGCAGAAGATTTGTATTTCGCGATCAAAGCGGATTACGCGCTCAAGGAGGGTTTTTCTCGCGGGGTGGATTTTGCCTATAAATATGAAGTGACCCTCCTCCATTGAGAAGAGTTCAAGAAATAGAAAATAACTGAGCTCTGGTGCGCGAAATTGAAGTTAGAAAGGGTGTTGCGCGTAAACTTAAAGTTTGCGCGTAAAGCCATCTGTTGCGCGAAAAGCTAAGGCTGCGCAGAAAGTTGGTGTTGGCGCGTAAAAGGAAGGTTGCGTGAAAAGTGGATATCGCGCAAAAGCAGTGAATTGCGCGCAAGGCAGTTTCCAAGATGCGCGTAATATTTGGAGGTTGCTCGAAAAAGTAATTTCGCGCAAATCATAGAAATTGCGCGCAACACACCGTAAGGGTTGCGCGTAAAAATTGAGGTTGCCCGGTACATCTGGTGCAAAGTGAGATTCATTTGCGAGTGAAAGTTGAACTTCAATAGAGCATCTACATATAGAGAAAGATGCATTACTTCATGCAAATGAAGAGACCTACAGGTCTATAAACTGTGAGTGAATCCATTCTGGAGTAGTGAGCTTAGGAAGAGGAAGAAGGTGATCCTCTCCACCGGCAGTGAGCCAGAGAGAGAGAAACAGGGAGTGACCCTTGGGAAAGCAGTGGGATGACCCTAAACATTGTATAGGCAGTGAGCCTGGGCATAGAAGTGATCTAGCCCGAACATTGTAATCCACAGCTAGTGAAGTCTAGTGGAATTTGGTACGAACCAGCAACTTGTCGGCGTATGCTCCTTGGACGTAGCCCTTAGCGGTGAACCAAGTAAAAATCTCTTTGTCTGCCTGCTTACTTCCCTGCATTGCATTCAAAGCATCATCATCAGGTAAAGGATACAAGTCATCACAGTAACCACAGAAGTGCAAACAAAGTGACCCTTGTAACAAAGAGGTCAAGATCCAGTGGGGCAGAAGGAACTTTGAAAAAGAATATCCATACCCTGATTCACCCCCCCTCTCAGGGTATATAGGCCCCTATTGGCCCTAACAATTGGTTATATGTGAGGATATAGCAATTTTTAAACTATGTACAGTGAGGATATTGATAAATACAATTTGGAGAATGTGAATGATACTAAGGATGAAACCTGAAAAGTTGACTAGGAGTAAAATATTCACAAGGATTGTAAAACTAAACCTATTAAAGAGGAACATGATAAAATTTCCAATGAATATTAGATTTTGGATTGTTATTTTGGTGATATAGCTTGAATTGTGGAGAATAATCACTCAGTTTACTTCAATATTAAAATTTTTATACCCATGAATGGAGAAATTGTGTTTATGATAATAAAATTTGAGATATGATGGAAGTGGAATAGAAATGAAAATATCAGACACCTATTAAAATATTTATCGATTGCAAATGGTGACATAACAATTGAACCGGTTTTAATAAAAAAATAATAATATTATTTATGAGTACAACCTTTTTGAGAATCCTACAATTTTACTAATTTTAGATTATAAAAAAACATCTATCATTGAATTTAATGAGTCGCCCCAAGAAAATGTTCATAACAGACTTGATAAGTATATTGTACCTATTATTGAGGATGATCTGATGTTGATGTATCCACTTCAATTTTTAACATTGGTTATTTTGAATTAGATTGAATAACATATAATTGACCCCATTGAGGTAATATTTGAACATCTGTATATAATACTAGTTTTTGGAATGATTTTATTGAAGATCCCTTTGATGTTTGATTCAATTTATCCTATATGGTATTTATATAATGGATCATTTAATTATATGTTTTTGAGAATAATGAATGATAATGTGGGATTCTACCCAACACATAGAGTACATGAAGGATACCCCTACATTATGGGTAAAAGAGAATAACTTTGTAAAAATGGATTAGCGATGACAACTTCATATTTATAAAAAGAGTTCATCACGTGATTCCTGCCATTAACATCATGAAAAGCTATTTAAAAAATATTCAAAAATCTAACTGTTTTTTCATTTGGAGACACAAGATGTTATAAATTTTATAATTATTATTCTACCATCAATTAATTCTTATATCATTGTCATATAAAACTTGGATGACTATCTGATGTTAAATAAATTATAATGAATCAATAAAGGAAGTGAAGTTTTATTTGAATAATGAAATTTGATTGAATATTCTACATGTGTCCTTGGGAATGTTGTTGAAGTTAAAAATAAGAATTTAAATATTTCCAAATATTTTTTGAATAAATTTGAGATAGTGTTGATTCAATTAAAAGTGTCTATAAAATAATAATAATTTACTAGTAAAAATTGGTTTAGTTATCACATTTAAGTGAGGTTGAATCCATGTATTTTCTTATCAAATGGGTTATCTAATGTCATAACCATGAAGGTCCCAATGTTTCACATCCTATAAGTATAAATTTTTAAGCATTCTATAGGAATCATCCAACACCATAAAGGTCAATAATGAAGGATTATCCCTTATACATTAATAAGCCTATAAAGATCATCTTGAAGTATGTGAATAATGGATTGCATAATCTTGAATCCATGTAAGAATAAGGGATCCTATAATAATCAGTTATCCATAAGAATAAATCCATTAAGATTTATTCTTTTTAACCCATAAAGATGATAAAGTAATAACAACAATGCACTAACTATCATTTTAATATTATGTGAATTATAAAAGTATCAGTTGGAGGAATGAAATGAGGTTCTATTGGAAGGACATACTCACCTAGAATATGAACCTTGGATAATTCAACAATAAGACTCTTCATTTATTTCATTTATATGTCATACTAATCTAGCCTCTTCTAGAGTGTGAAGGATTTCACACTATCGGGTAATAAGTGGTATTGAACTACAAACTTAAACTTTTATATGACAGATTTCCATCGAGGAGGAGGAAATGAAGAATTTATAGGAATTCCAAAATTTTGTGTAATCTTATGACTTCTGGTACACACACATACTTATAATATTTGGGGGTGGTCCTTATTTGGAAAGTATATATAATCTTCTTTTTTCCAACATTGTCTTGATGTTCTGTAGTATGATCAGATGCACTAATGATATTTAATGAAGACAACTGCATTACAAAAATATCATTAGTTATAGAGTAGTTGGAGAGGTTTCTACTCTTTGAGTGTTCACAAAAAGATCTATGATTTATGGAATCCGGTTTTCCCTTTGTTGGCCATTTCGACTTGTAGACACGAAAAGAGATCAATATATCTTTGAGGGATCCACTAATAGATAACATGAAAAGGGTGATTTGAAGGGAAGATCTATATAATTTGGTTTTCCACATTCCTAAAGAGGGATCTATGTCATGGGACATGATATATGAGGATGATTAATTTTTTGGAACTTCCTCTAATTATGAAAAGACTGAATTTAACTAAGGTTGAGGTGAAAATTCAACCATACCTATGGGATGGGGGTTTTCCTATTCCTCTTCCAAAATGATTAAGGCATAATTGGTTGGTCTTGAGGGTTGTGTTAAAAATACCCCTAGCCCTGTGGGCTGGGGTTTCTCTCATATTTCTAGAGATATAATTACCGTGGATTCTCTTCTTATTTTATGACGCTTTGTTCTAACATGGGATGGGTGAATCATATGAGTTGTATCAGATCCACCTTCTTCTAAAGACAATTGTGATATTTTAAACATTTTTCAAATCTTTTGATTGACTTCCCTTCAGTGGGAATCTCTCCCAATATTCTTAGATGCTCGATACCAGAGTATTTTGATAGCTTTATCTCTTATAGACCAACTTCTAGAGATCTATTGTTGGCCAGTACTGAGAAGACTAATTTTAGTGAGAATAGTGTATTTTTATGATTCCTACCTAGGGAAATGGCAATACATAATTTCACCTTTGGTGGTATTTATTGATCAGTGAGTGAGGTGAAGTGAAACTCTCCTTGATTTCTAAATCCTCTAATATTATCACCAGTTAAGGTTTCAATGATCATTTGAAAAATTTCTTTTTAACTCGTCAAGTCATGTGTGTCCAAGTGATCTTTCTTTCTTTCCCAATTTTAGGTGTTGTATAGATAGGAGGACTTCCATGTCAACTTGATGGTTGATTTATTATATTACCTTAATGTTATTTGGCTACTAATCATAAGGATATAATTTTTTTATTCAACTGATGAATATTAGTGTATATCTTGAGGAGAATTTTTTTCACACAATCACTTTATAATTCATCTGTAATGATGTACTGGGGAGTGGCTAAGGGCCATAACATTATTGGTATATTATAATTTTCCAAATTTATCATCATGAGAAATATTTCTATTTCATATTTTTTGAGAGGTTACTCATCTAGATATGACCAATGTGGACTTTTACCTAGTACTTTATTATAAAAAGGCTTAAAGGTCTTTACACTGTTATTGTAAAAGGGATGTGATCCAAAGAGGGGCTGAGAATAACTATTTCCTTGGGATTTATTCTGGTCAATATATAATATCACTTTTCAAGGGGGAATAAAATATGACTAACCTCATTTTACTAAGTGTATCATGGTTATTGGGATTTATCAAAGTTTATTCATTAAAGGGAGTACCTTCTGGATAAATTAAGTATCACAACATAGAGGTCTATTAAAAAATATTCCACATTGGGGAGGACTACCATCATGTATTAATGATTGAATTCATGGAGAGTGTCTATAACATATACACTAGGGAGGACCTTCCTGGTGGACGAAAGAAAGGGGAGGATCTTATTACTATTTGATCTTCCATCCACACTGAGGGAAACCATTACACTCTTCTGGAGATAGGATCTCAAGATCAATCAGATTCTAAACATGAATTAAACTTTCATAGTCATGTATCTGAGGAGGGCCTATGAAAAAACTAGAAGCCAAATTGTTTGGAGGATCATCGAAACCACGTCTACTATATCAAAAATTGTGTGGCATAATAGTAAGATCTTGATCCTCCATATATAAATATATGAGTGCCTTAATAACATCAACATCCAAAAGTATACGATCATTGAACAACTCTTCATTTCCCAATTATTTATAGTGAGGAGCCTTTTTAGATTTATTCCTCAGGGTGATTGGAGCCGCTTGTCGTGGGTGAAGAATTTCATATATGGAATCATAAATGATTAATTCCAACAATGTTGCTATAATTGTTTGACTAATTTATCATATTTTGGTATGGATATCTGTATTCCCTAGAGTAGCAAGAGAATTAGAAAATTAACACCAATTGGAATGAGAATATGGACCCAATACAGTTTTCCATTTATCATGGGATATCCATGAACCTCTTAGATGCATCTAGGAATATGAATCTACAACATGGTTACTCTCAATTTATTTAGCTGTGTCACTTCAAATGTCGAAGAAGGGTTGTGTTCCTGAATCCTAGTCATCGATAATTCTATCATTATGTCCTGAAAAGCTTGTAGAATGTGGAAATGAATATTTTCATTCCTTTCTATCATTTCTAGAATATAAGGAGCTACTTATTAAGATATATCATGAACATATGTTCATTTTGTGGCTGGGATTGGTATATATTCCAACTATTGTCCGCAATTCATTTCTTAGAAGTACTGATAATAATTAGTTGTTGAGGAATATTTATAGGTATCCCCCTATTTTTATTGGGATTTGACAAGTTGTTTTTATGGGTTCCACCAAACCATTCTGAAGGGATTGATAGATGTGGGATGGTGTGTGTGCATACTCGTAGTGTACTACCAAATTTGTGTGCTGAGATTCTTTGGATGTTAGATAATTGGTCCAACCAGCTTGGATGGTGTGGGTAGGTTTTTATACCTACTCATGATTTTCAATTAATTTTTCTGGAAGTATTCTTTGGAGGGAACATAGTTATGACCTAGATTCCTAATAATAAATTACTTCCCTCGAAAAATTGTCCTCGGTACCTAGGTCTGAGTGACATGTGACAGACTCCCGAGAGTGATACCCTCCTAGTTTTGAGGGTTTGTAATTGAGTAATGTTGGTGGTGGGGACTTCTAGTAGGATCCATTTTGTGGGACCCTTTTTCTGTATGGATAAGGATATCCGTGACCTCTGGACTAGACTCCCTAAGATAAGTTGTATTTTTTTACAGTGTGCCGAGGATAGGATACCTAAATGATTTGATATGGAAACTGGTGGAAAATTATTCTAGACCACCAGTCATCATTGAGTGCAGGGTAGGTGGGAATTTAAGTGATGCAAGGAATGTTGAGCTACCATCCATCATTGTACGATACCATTTTAGAGATACCCCTAAATGACCATGTTTCAGACCCAATTTTTGACAAATCGGGTTAGAGATTGTGTCCTTTCATTGGAAGAGGAACCAATAAAATATGAAAAATATTGATTTGGTTAAAAGGATTCAATTGGATATGATTGAAGATAACTATTGGAAACTTTTTTGTATATATATGACAAACATAATCAATAATACATATTCAATGTTGGGTCTTAATAAATGATCACATTATTAATTAATTTCTTTCGATCTATGTTTTGAGCACTCTTTCTTTTGATATATGGAGGGGCCTGTCATGTGGGTGAAAAAAAATCCTTTTTTGGTTAAGGATTCAGATTTTTTATTCATTTTATATTCCTTCCATGGTTTCTTTCTAGTGTTCATTTCAAGTTGATGCAGAACAAGTTTCCAAAGGAAGGATTTCACAACCTGCCTCCACAAAAAGAAGGGAAGGTACAAAAGATTGCCTAGCCCTTCCTTCTTTAAGTTGAAGTAGAGATAGTGACCCCTGAAACCTACCTTCAATAGGTCCCGGAGTGGAGACCAGCACCCAGGGTATAGAATCTCACACAAAATGGAAGGCATTACCCTTTTTATTCTTATAGTATCGACAGATAAGATAGTAACCCCAAAAATCCCAAAGATGAAGGTAAAAGTAAAGTCAAAAGTAACCCATTCCCATATGAATGTTCAAAAGTAAATGATACAAGCCACAAAAAACTCCAAAGTAAAGTATGATGAAAAAGGAGAACAACAATAGAAACTGCCCAAGAGCTAAGCTAGTACGGTCCCAAATGATCCCTGAAGTCCTTCTGGAAACCTGAAAGTAGTTATATATATATAGGGTGAGCATACAAGTATACCTAGTAAGGAAAACCAAAAGCTCTCATGCACAAGTGGGGAAGCATTGCAATGCCCTATGAGAAAAGCGAAACCCAAGCACCTAACAAGGAAAACTATCCACCCAAACCTCACCAAGTCACACTCCCAAAATAATGCAAGTCAAGTAATGTATAGTAATAGCACATCAATATTTGGGTACCCCGCACCACATTCCCACTGGTTATTGAAGACATCCTATGCATCGAACCAATCCTGCCATTCTCACAGCAGTCCCACTGCCAAACCCCGCCCTCACACACTTGGTCCATAACCTCACCGTAGTCCCACTGCCAAACCCTACCCACACACACCTGGGCCACAACCGCACATCCCGCCCACAGACATCTGGGCCACAACTGCCATGCATAACCACACCCACAAACACCTGGGTCAAAACAATTATTGCCACACCTGAAGACTCTTGGGCCTCATCCCGAAGACACTTGGGAAACAACCTACCTGCAAACACCTGTGCCAACCCCCACAACTACCTTGCCCGAAGATTCTTGGGCTAATAATGGACTTCAACCCATCACTACGTACCCGAAGAGTCTTTGGCTATTCAGGAAAGGGAGAAGAAAGAAGCTAATAACCAGCCACTCATAAGAGTGTTGGGAAAAACGCCCTCTCCATGATATGTGGTGTTTGACACTAAGTGCTTAACTTGGGTGGGGTGAGAATAAGAAACATAAGAAATACAAAATATGTATAGGTAACATGCACTCATCCAAACCTTGGGTTCCAAAATCTAAGCACAAACACCCTTGTTACTATTCATTCATAAAAGAACATCACAACACTCACGACCGAGTCACAACTCCTTCCCAAAACCAATTCCCCATTTATACCATTCTTGTTTTCATGTTCAAGTGATCCCAGTTCGATAAAAACTACACCACTGGGAAACTAACAGGCACAACCAGAAGCCAGAGAAGAGAAACAACCAAACAACAATTTGAGCATTCACACCCAGTTATCTTGTAAACTTACAACAACAAAAAGGGGATTAGTGAGATCCCTCAAAGTACTGGAACCAAAGAAAACCTCACAAAAAGGGATAAGTGAGATCCCTTGAAGTATTGAAAAAAAAACCCCGAGACACAACCCCATGTCCCCAAAACCAGGAACCAACAGTTTCACAACAATAGAGGATCCCACCTGAGTTCATGTCACAACAGAGCAACCACACAGCTTCATATTCACAACCAGAAACCATACCATAACTGAGGATCACATCCCCATCCACACATTCACATAAGCACCAAGAAGAACAACACACCTACCACCAAACAGAGTGGGAAACCTCCAGGTTCAATCACATCATTCATTAGGTTCTCCTTTCTGTTTGTTAACTGGGGTGGTCACACTGGGATTGTTGTTTTACTAAACTTCCATTTAAACCAACTAAGTTTAGGTGTCTAACCATTTTCCATGTTAGAGTCATTTAATCATCACAGAAGACATGGTTCATTAGTACATAAGGAAATACCACCAACTGCAATGATTTTCAATGAGCATAGGCCCAGAAAATTCACAACACATATCAACATAAAAGAGTACAACAAAACATCGATCACACCCCCCATTCTTTAAGGTCCGTTTATTATCTTCATTAAGATTGGATTCATCAATCCCCACATAAAAAAAGCATACCCACCCCGCATTATGCATAGTAAGAAGAGATGAAGGAAATCCATACCTGATTGAACAAAGATCGAAGTTCTTCTCCACGCACCAAGAAGAGGGAAATGAGCGACTTGTATGGGAGGGATGTCAGGAACTCCTAGGAAGAGAAGAAAGACTCCAGCACAGGCGCACCATAAGCCTTGGAAAGGGGAACTACAAATGCACTAAGAAGAAAAGGGATCTAGCCAAGAGGAATAAGAAGGAAGGAGGAATTCTCATGCGATATATAGATAAGATCCCTTTGTTACGGGATATGGGAATTTGAACGGCTTTAAAATCAGATCGTGGTTCCCCATGCGGTTGGGTGGTCACACACGACGAGATTAATTATTATTTAATATCCCCCATTGGGAAGGTTCCTCCAGATTTTTGGGTATTAATTATGGGATTTAAATGGATTTGAACCACTTGGAAAGGGTTAAAAAGGACCAAAAGAGGCGTTGTGGGAAAAACTATAGAAGAGAAACCTGATAAGGCTGGGTGACACCGATCAGTCGTGCCGATCGGTCACACTGATCAGTCACACACTGGTCGGTCGTACACTGAGATGACGCCCTACCTCCGAGACGTCACCCTTAGGATCTAGAAATTGTAAAAGGGATGGACTGTGAGAGTCTCGGTCATCAAAAAGGATGCCACTTGGATTTCTCTAATAAGGCCTTATAATTCTCATGGACTGAGAGGATGGAAGATCAGGATCATCTCACCATTTTAGGGGGAAATGTTTTTTACTATGGGAATATCTTATTGATTTAATACATATACATTATTCCTTTACTAAATCCCTAAATATAAGATGGGTTTCCCTTGTGTTGAAAATTAATTATTTGGGCATGTATTGATTTTGAAATTTTCTGTATGTAATTGAGTTTCTTCATTAATGAATAAATCCTTATTTAGTCAATCTTATCTATTATTGAAACCCTAATTTGATATTCTAATATCATTTATTATCAACATGATGGTTATAAATCATAGGGTTTTATGCTTGGTAATTTAATCTCATCTAGAAGTACATATGTTCTTATAGTGGAGGGATTATGCCCTTCATATAGGCTACCTATGTATCATCATGAAAGGAATAAGATCCCACCTATTTCGGGGCCACTTTATGGGACACATCATACCTTTTAAGTAATCATGATAGGGTCCAAAAAATGTAGTCTCATGTGGTGTGCCAATGACGTCCTGGTAGAAGTTATGGCTAGTGAAGGGCCTATACCGAAGTGGCATGAAAGAACATTGAAGGGATATAGTTTTCCACGATTGGGGGATTTATATTTCTGAGAATATGGTCCAATAAGGATGGTTATAAAAGTTAACTAAAAGGAATATAACCTTACAGGTTGGATATGACCCTTCTAGGGATGTAACAAAGAGAACGTTAAAATGAAATTGGGGTATTAGTTTTATACCTCAGAGAGACCTCCTATGTATTCTATTTGTTTAGGAATTAAATCCCACTAGGTTCATAATGAGTTGGAGATTACACCTATGGAGGAAGACCATAGGTACATATAGTTGGGGATAATACCATATGCGAGTCCCAAAGGAGGACATGATTGGGGATTATACTGAATATGATGTCTATTAGTGTTGCGATCATGTGGATTTCATGATCACCACTAACCAATATACCCACATGAGTCATTATCGGTGTGAGAGACAAGAGGAATTAATAGATATAGAAGACAAAAAAATTCCATTCATCCTTCAGGGGACATGTTCAGGGTAATTAGAGAGAGAAAATAATTTAAGGTACCTCTCTTATCTTTTATATTGGTAACCAGTATTGTAATATCTAGATAACTATATTATTATGGCCCAACAAGGAAGGCCAGGGTCTTATACTACAAGTGATTACCTTATCCCATTTTAAGATAAGATATGATAAGGATTCGACACTATCTCTCATCAAAGGGAAAGGAAAGTGAATACCCCCTTATCTGAAATGGGGATGTCCCAGGAACTACCTACAAGTTTGCGATCCATAATCTTATGGGAACTTATGATTGAAAATATTTTAAGGATCCCACTTATTTGGAAGGTTACTGATAAGACCAGATTTACCATAAGATTGTATGATTGAGATGGAAATCTGGTGTTCCAATTATCTGGTCAAACATGTTAGGAAACTTTTATAGAGTGCTTGGAATAGTTCTTTACGAAGGGGCCCATTTGGGTCTTGTAGCTTTACGAGAGATTCTTCATCAAGGGGAACACTTAGGGACTAGTTATTCATGGATGAGGTTAATGGATATGATTTCATAGATAGTTCAAGAGGGGGTCATGGTAGGTTCAAAGTATTTGTGGAAGGGTTCTGTGACTAGAGGACCCCATCATGCATACTATTTTCTATGCGGGATGGTGGCCTGCAAAGATTTCATCAACTTATGATTTTTAGAATTATGGCCCACCAATGAATTTTCTAAGGGAATGGATAGCCATAAAAGGACTCTTTTATATGAATTTTTTTATACTATGTAGTCCAAGTGTTGTGCTCTATTTTCTTTGTGATATGTAGTAATTTTTTACCTAGTGAAATATCTTGCTCGTACTATCTCATGCACTTTATCTCTCAGTCAATAATCTCAACACTACAAATACAATACTCCCATTATTATATGTGTGGGGGGTTTTATTAGTGTATTGATGTAATTACTGGACCGTATCTCGCAAATTATTTGGGTTTGTAGATATCCACCTCTCCTGTATAGGAAAAAGATTCATTATCAAGGGGGTGGCTATATATAATGACTCATCTGGCCAATGAAATTAATTTGAGGGGGTACTGAAAAGAACATGTTTCCTCCAAAAACAAAATTCATTTGTAAGGGGATTCAAAATGTTTTCTCACTCTACAAACAATATTTGATTATGATGGGTGGGGGTGGATGGGTGAAAAGGATGTCTTGCCCTGCAAATGAGATTAATTTGAGGGAAAGATGAAAAGGTCATCCCACCTCACAAATGAAATTTATTTTCTAGGGGACTGAAAATACCACCTGTCCCCATAAGAAAAATTTTCTTGCAGGGGACAGTTACACCCCATAAACGAAATTCATTTTCACAGATTCTATACAACGGTGTTATACAAAGCATCAATCCACATAAAGATCATACTATAAGGAAGGTAGGGTTACATTGTAGCTCATGGTACTTATTTATATATTAGTTCAACTAATTTTAATCTCTCCATTCCAAAAATCATAAAATTATTCTAATATTTTAATAATTCTTTTCTAGAACTAATATTCATCCAAGGGAATTTGGCTATAAAGTTACCATGTGGTAAATAATTTTATAACTCAATTTTCATTAATTGGGTTATATAACTTCTTAATTTCTATTGAGATTATATAGTTAGGTTTATATTGAATTTATAGTATATTCTATTTTATATCCACTTGTTTTAGGTGGATTTACATTGTATACACATAATAGATTCATTGGGTAATTATCACTTCAACATTATGATCATTGCAATGGTTTATTTCAAAATCTCATTTTAATATGTTTTTTATACATGAATTTTCATAGAAGGATATTAGTTTAAAATTGTTTAATAAAAATTTTAATTTTATTATACTATAATTAATAATGATTTTTTAAAGTAAAATTACCATTTCCCCACTCTTTCCCACGTAAAATAATTGAGAAACTTGTTTTAAGATAATACAATTTTATTTCTCTCTTCAATTGGAAATCTGTTTTCTTCCAAAACAATAAATTTTAAAAAAATTTAATTTTTTTTATAAACATTAAAAATATTTATTAAATACATTTTACCTATTTTTAGTTTCTGGAAAATGTTTTTAATAGAATATTTATTATGTTTTCAAAAATAATACATATTTGGATGTTACTAAAAAACTGAATGGAAACATTGTTTTAACATGTTCATCATGAAACAAATTTACATTCGTCTTTACCACTCAATTTTTTAGTGCATATTTTATAATTTGCAATTATTTTTTTCAATGAATTTTTTTTAAAATTGTTTTGTGAACATTTAGTTTTAAAAAGTGGGTTTCAAAAATGAAAAGGATACTTTAATCAACAAATTTTTTTATGATATTCTTATGGTATTTATATTTATGAATGAAAACCCATTATTTTATATATAATACACTCAGAATATGTTCCATTTATACCATCCTTATTCTTACTCTATATGGTTTAGGACTATTTTGACCATGTAATGTGTTAACATCCACTTCCTTGATTCATTTTTGTTTCCATTTCCATTCCCTTGAAATATTCAATTTCCTTTGATCATTGACATCAAATTTCCTCTAAATATAAATATCAATAATCATGGATATGTTAACTTTTTAAACCATATATAATTTCAACATATGGTGTTGATTATTGAACATTATTTTTTTATCCTTGAAAATATTGACAAATCCATATTCTTTACTAAATATAGGTATTTTATGATAAGGCTAATTTTTCAATATTTAAATCAATTATTTGATATATGAGAAATTATTTGGACTTAAAAAGATGTGTGTGGCCTAGTATTAGATATCCCCTAGATGAATTTATTGTATCAAGAGATGAAATAGTTGGATATCCTTTGTTTAATGGTTTTTCCCATCAGTTTTAATCTATCATGTGAAAGGTCCGAACGGTAGAGGTATCATGTTCCAGAGATATGATGTCTAATAATTAAATATTTCCTTTATTAAGAATTCAATTTTTATTTCCATGATATTTTTTCAATGATATTATCTCAAGATGCATTTCATTCTTAGTTATTTACCATTCTATATTGATCATTCGTTATCCTGCTATAATTTTCATGTTATTGGTAAAATAGACTATGTTTTTTGTAATTTTACATTCCATATTTATTATAACTTTTCCAGTTATGATAGTTATATTATTGATTAAATGGATTTTGTTTTTAGTTATTTATCATTCCATATTGATTATTATCCTTGATATTAGCTCATTGAAATTATCATTTGATGGAATTCCTTATATGTTTATTGATTTCAATGAATGTATGTTCTATTATATACATTATTATATTGATTATTATTATATATTCATTATTTATTCCATTTTACTTTTCCCTTACTATGAATTTTAGCTCACTATTTTTTGGTCTCATTTCCCCATTATTCCATGATTTTCATTATGGTTCAAGTGTAGGGATGTTATAGAGGGATTACATTTATTATTGAAAAAAAAATTAGGTTGTAATTTGTGTATTCAAAATTAATATGGGACTCAAATATATATCTTGTTTACCAATTCCACTAAACTATTTGGTGTTTATATGTGAAATTTTATATCATATTTCAATGTAATAATGTAGACACTGACTATAGGCTAACAAGGTTGGGGTTGCTATAATTTTTATATGATATAGAAGTGGGGAATACTTCAAAAATAAAGATGGTGTAATATTAAAAACATCAAATTTCATTAGAATGAAATAGATCTCGATCATTTATCATAAATTGGTAAACATATTGGAAATGTGAAATAAACATACGAATATAGATAATTGTTTTTATATTGTTGTGAAAAACTCCCTCAAGGAATCATTTCGATGTTTTTGGGTTGATTATGTTTATAGAAAAATAAGGTTTCTATGGGTAGTTGTGGAGTTTGAAGATATTTTTGAATAAGTATGTTGAATAATATACATTATTGAGTAATTTATTCAATTGAATTGGAATATAAAATTTCATACAATAGGTGGTTTCATTTCCTTAAGTTTTCCAAAATGTTATGGTCGAACATTTGGAGAATGGATGAATCATAGAGAAAGGAGGATTTCGATGAATTCTTTATCAAAATATGGTAAAGGAGTGTGTTTCACGAAGGATGTTTTTCATGAATTAGAATCTTGAATTCAATAATGGTTGATAGTAATATCTAGGACAATGAGAAGTTGATCGTCAAAAATGCGTAAATGGTTGACGGAAATCATTGCGATAATGAGAAGCTTTACGAATGAGTAATCTACCTGGTGCTTCATTAAAATAGGGATATTCATGAATTATATTAGTGATATTTTTGAATTTATGATGATGAGGACAGAAGCATCTAGAGTTGTAGGAAACACATATAAATAAGCCTCTTCCTCCCTAAAAAAATGAGAGCAAGATTTAACGAAAATCCATAGGCTTGGAATTTGTGAAGGTGATTCGTAAAGGTTATTATTGTGAAACATATTGTGAAGAAATAAAGGTAATAAAGGCTATAAAATTTGATAGAACATTTTAAAAAGTGTTAACATATTGTAGTTCATTAAGGCTATAAAATATGATCAAAAGGCTTAAGCATCATTAATGTATTAATGTTCGCAAAGGCTATAAAAAGCGGACCTTGATTTGTGAGTTTCAGGAAGCCTAAGTGAGCCACTAAAAAGTGTTTTCACCTCATAAAAGGAAGATTCTTTGTAAAGGTTCATTGGTATTATTTAAATAGGTGTGATTCATGAAATTTGTGGGGTTCGAGAATGTATTATACACTTATGAATAATTTGGCTATTTTTCAAAGGCCTTGGCTACTTCACAGAGGAAACGAGAATCATGCGAGTATTAAAAGGGGATTTACCAGTACATATGTGGTAAGATGGTTTTCATTAAGTGGATGAATTTATAACATCCAAAGAGAATCTATCTAAAATTTAGATGTATTCAATATTTATAATTAAGGTACCTACATGTCCATAAACTATGTTTGAATCCTTTCTAGAGTAGTGAGAGAAGAAAGAGGAAGAAGGTGATCATGTACACTAGTAGTGAGACATTGAAGGAAGTATTGAGGGAGTGACCATTGAGAAGATGATAGATTTTCCTAAACATTTTAAATGCAGTGATCTTAGGTAGAGAAGTTATCTAGTCTAAACCTTATTTTGGTAGTGTGCCATAGTGTATTTGGTATATCATCACATTTCCATTGTATTTTTTAGACGTAGCCTTGTGAGGGTGAACAAAGTAAAGTCACTGCGTCTTGTGAATGATTTTATTTATGTGCATACATTTCTTTTAGAAAAGTAGAGAAGAGTGTTTTTAACAATAAATCAATATCCAAAGGTGAATTTTTTTAATATGTCATTCCTGGATTCATCTGCCTCTTAGGTCATTTAACCTAGCAGGGATAACAATTTGTATAAGATATAATATTTGAAAGTCACTGGTTCTCTCTCAGTAAAAGAAATGTAAGCTATTAATCACAAATGGATTCTGCTCATTGATGAAAGTAATTTTTTTCTATGGAAGAATCATATGAAACACTTCTTTGGAATATTGGGTATGGATATATTTACAACTACCATGTATGGTATTTCAGCCATTAGGGATTTTAATCTTTTATCAGAAGAAGAATATTGAGAATTGGATGTTGATTTTAAAGGAATAAATGATTATGGGGGATCCCTATAAATTCTAATATATATAAAGGTGATGTCAGGTACGTCATCACATGATATGTGGGAAAAGTTTTAAAATATTTATGTGGGTGACTAAAATGTTTGAGAAGAAAAACTAAAATTCATATTGATCAAGTTTAAGGATCTTAGAATGCACCCTAATGAGTTTGTTGATGCATTTATTTGATAGGGTAAATGTTGATGTGGAAGACGTGTGTGGTTTAAGAGAAACTATTGAAGATATTAATATCGTTAAGAAGAACATGAGAAATCTTCTACCCCAGTTCATTTAAAAAGTTTTTTTATTGTAAGACAATGATATGAAAGAGCTAACATTTGATAGCTTGCATAGTAATAATGTCCCATATGACATGCGAAATGATGATAAAATTGTTGTCTAAAAGGGGATATCTAAAGAAGTTGAATTTAAGGCCATGAAGAATACCACCATCAAATATATTTAGGAGGTAGCCAATGTGGCTGAGTCCATGCCCTTCCTCTACACAAATATAAAAAGAGGAAGAGGAAGGTTCAAAGAGAAACTTCCACTTGTGTGTTTTTGATGTTTAAATATTTGACATATTGCAATAAAGTGTCCAAAGAAGTTTCAATATTATGAGGAGGATGATGATAAAATTATCTGGAATTATTATGTATCTAAGGAAAAATATAATTGAATTACCAAGAGAAATTTCTTCAAAAAATGGTAATCATCTCTCAAAAATAGATGAAATTTCAGAAGAATCTATGATAGAAGAGTTTGAGGATTGGAAGGATCATAAAGAAAATGAAATAGTGGTAGTTGTCAGAAATTCAAGAAAAACTGAAAAAAATGACAATTATGAAGGAGAAGTCGAAGTAAGAGTTCAAATTTAGATCGAATTAGAAGTTGTGTAGGAAGAGATAGACGTTTGGAGTGCTAAAACAAAGAAAATAGACGAACAAGATATGGTTGCATATTTTGATTTCAAAGAATCAAATTATATTGAAATATGAATCATTGAAATTGGATTTAATTAAAAAATGATAGTAAGTAAGAAAATGGTGATTGGAATCAAATAAGACAAGGAAGATATTATGTGATTTAGTAATGGATAAGGCCTAAAAATTATTTTCATACAAAAAACTAAGTTTGGGGGGAAATAAATGAGATGTGTATATTTATTGGTTGTTGAAGTTATCAGTCACAAATTTCTAATTGTATGCCAACTATGTGGCTCAACACATTCCATATTTTCTTATAAGAATTTATGAATTGAAAAAAATAATAAAGTTTTTTAGGGAAAGTATTCAAAAAAAATATTTACTCGATATATAGAGAAGAATATATGTGCTTATTTTCCATGAAAGAAGGAAAAAATTTCTGATATAATGACCCTTTCTATTTGATCCTAAATTCATTAGATGTTATGATGTGATGCTTCTCAAGACCTCCCTATGTTACCATGTAATTGTACCCATACATGCAATGCTTGTCAACAAGGGAAGATCATTTGATAAACATATAAGAAAAAATATCACACGTCAAAAATAGTTATTTAATTGGTTCATAATGATGTTTTAATACCTATTCACTAAGATATACTGATAAAAAGAGATAATATATTCTATTTATTAAGGATTTTAGAAAAATGGCACGAGTTTCAATTATCACCCACAAGTATAAGGTGTTCAATTGCATAAAAATTTATTGAATGAAATTTGAAATGATATAAGGTAAAAAAATACATAATATCCAAACAGATAGTCTAAAAGTTCTCAAAAATAGACAAGTGGAGAATTATCTTGAGAAACATGGGATAAAGTTCCACATTTCAAAATTATGAGTTCCTTTCTAAAATGGTGTAATTGAGGGAATGAATCGAATTATAAACAACATAGCTGTAAAAATTATCATTGAAAAAGACATTGTATGAATATTTTAGAAACAATAATTGATTACATAAACATACACATAAAATAGAGATTTATTGTGTCCAAAATAAGAGGAGAATACATATGATCTATGGGATGGAAGGAAAACAACATTGAAGTACTTTTGAGTCTTCAAAAGTAAATGTTACATTCTAAATGAGGAGAAACACAATAAGTTTTAATCCTGTGGAGATTAAGGGATATTGATAAGATACTTGAGAACAGCGATAGCATATAAATTTTTAAATAAGAATCAGGGAATGTTTATTGATATAAATGATGTAACTATAATATGGAATGATAATTTTTTTAGCAAATACAAGATTTGTTTCATGAGGATAGGGATGAAGAGATAAGAAGATGAGGGGAAGTTCTAGTTCTCGGGGATGATTCAGAACAAGATTTAAATAATTAAAAGTCTGAACATAAACTAGTATCTGTAAAAAGATCAATTTTATAACCAAAATTGATAGATATAATATAATCTATGATCAGATAGCCCCAACGCATATAAGAAGGATGAAGAATCTATAAAAATAATTTTTATTATCATAGGTAGAGCCTAAATTTTATACGGACGTAGTTAGAGATGAAAATGAAGATCAATATATGAATGATGTTATTGACCAAATTGATAGGAATCATACATCGAAGATTATTTCGAGACCAAAAGAAAATAATTTCATTGGGACCAGATGGTGCTTTCATAATAAGATGAATGATAATGAAAAAGTGATTTGAAAAAGGAACAATTATTGTCCAAAGGGTACTCCCATATTGTGGGTGATCATAATATCTATGTCAGTAATGATATTTAAGTGGTGTTGATTACAATATCTTTGTCAATAATGATAGTAATCATAGGTTGATAGTGTCGGTGTATGTCGATGAAAAAATATTTGGGGGATTAGATGAAACAAAGTGAAAATAGTTTGAATAATTCATAAAAGGTGAATTTGAAATGTCAATGACTGGGGAACTAATGTTTTTCCTTGGTTTACATGTGGCTCAAAGAAATAATAGTACATTAATTTATTCATAAAAATATTATAGGATGTTTTGAGAATATTTTGAATGGATAATTCCAAGGAGAAGATGACTCTAGTAGTTATCTGGAGGAAAAAATCATGGGATGATAAAAGAAATTTAGTTAATGTCATAGAATAGATGAAAATATTAGGTAGTTTTTTGTACATGACTTTGGTGAGAGAAGATATTTTTTTACACACGACAATAAGTATGATATCAAATAAATTCCAGGGAAATACACTTGATTATAGTGAAAATAATATTTCTTTGTATCAAAGGAATGTTAGATTTTAGTTTGATGAAAAACAAAATATCCCAGCATGCGTTATTAGACTTTACAGATACAGATTGGGCCGGTTTAACAGATAATAGAAAACCAACAACAGTTGGTTCATTCTATCTTATAAGATTGTTTATTTCTTAGACAAGAAAGAAATAATATTTATTTTCATTGAGCACGATACAAAATGAATATATTATTTCCATTTGTTCATGCACATAGTTGTTGTGGATGAATATGACATTTGATGATATGGGAGTTCTAGTTAAGTGTTCGATTGGAAACAATTATGATAATTCAATTGCTATAAGTCTTTGAAAAAATCTAATTCATATCTCAAGGAAAAATAAAATTAAAATCATTTTTCATTTTATCAAGTAGAAGGTGAATCATGGGATTATAAAGTTGAAGTATGTTCCCACAGAACTATAATTTTCATACATTCTAACAAATTCCATACCCAAATTAGAAATTTAATGACATCTAATAGTTCTTAGAGTTTATTCGACACTACAAAATTGAGAAAATATGGATGTGGGACCTCATCAACATGGGGTATGATGTGTTTTTCCATAATGATATAATGTATTTTTTATCCTGTTTCTGACCACAATGATGTAGCAATCATGTTTTTTTAATAGGGGGAGAAATTATGTATATAAATGGGGGAAAATTTATTTATCAAGATAGGGGACACACTGATATAGAGTTTAGTAATTTAGGGTGAGTTTTGAATATGATGATGATAAATATGATCGATCAAAGGTTATATATCATGAAATATATGGTTCATGATGAAATAATTTGTGTGGTTTTGGAATTAAGTGATTCATTGATGAAATTTTCATGCAACTCTTTTTCTCATACTAAGTATGGATCATGGAGGATTATAGTATATTTGGATTAAATATTTGATGAGAATCTAAATCACAATAAGTTATTATTGGTAGAAGATGAAAGAATATTTAATGAGGTAACAAAATATGAAGAAATGTCAACAAAACTAGGGGGTTCGGTAAAAAAATCTCTAACGATATCATTATATTTTTTTTCGGTTGACTATGTTTGTTGAAAAATCAGGTTTACAAGGTTAATTGTGGCTTTCCAAAGATATTGTTAACTAGGTATGATGAAAAAAACCAATGACAGAGGAATTGATTCCTTGGAAGTGGTACATAAATTTGTGTACCCACGGTTGCACCATTTCTTTGTGTTTGGAAGTGTTTTGGGGTCCAAAACTCAAGGAATGACTCAATCATCATGAAATTTTGATTTCCATGAACTCCTCAAAAAATATGGTAAAGACATGAGTTTTGGTAAGACTGGGTTTCATAAATGATCATCATAAATTCATAAAGCATTGAGAGTAATATCCGTGACTACAAGAAGTGGAGCATCATGAAAGAGCGAAGGGTTAAGGGTAATTTTTAAGACTATAAGAGTCTTTACAAATGAGAAATCTCCTGGTTGAATGAATAAAATCAGGATCTTCACAAATTAGATTTGATACCTTCGAGAAAATAAGATGGTGGGGATAAATGCTTTCTGAATGGAAGGCAATTCCTATAAATTTGGCTCCCCCTTAAAAACCAGAGAAATCCTTAATGAAATGTCATAGGCATAGAATTATTAAATGTTTTTGTTGAGAAAAATTTCATAAACAAATTAAGTTCTTGATGATTATAAAATATGACAAAAAGCTATAAGCCACATTAATGTACTGGATTTCACAAAGGCTATAAAATCTGACCAAAATTTGTAAGCATAAAAAAAGTCATAGTGTCCATGGAAGATATAAAAAGTAGACTAAAAATTGTGAGTTTCACAATGTTTAAGTGAGATTCTTTAATGTTTCTTATCTTCATGAAACAATGTTTCTATATAAAGGTAGTTTTATTCATGAAAGAGGTGAGCTTCCAAAAAGTTATGGGGTTTGTGAAGGTAATATATTCTTGTAAATAATTGAGTAGTTTCAGAATCAGTGTGTGAGCTTCACGATGGTAGTGAGCATAAAAAATGTATTAAAAAGCGATTTATTTGTATATATATAGTAAATTGGTATTCATCAAGTGGATGAGATTATAACTTCAACAGAGCAGGTATCTACAAATGGGTATGTATTCATTATCTATAATGAAAGGACCTATATGTCCATAAAATGTACTTGAATCCTTTCTAGAAAAATAAGAAAAGGAATATGAAGAAGGTGGTCATATCCATTGGAAGTGATCCATTTAAGGAATGACTGAGAGAGTAACCCGTTGGAAGAAGTGACCTATCCCTAAACATTATAAAGGTAGTGATCCTAGTTATAAAAGTGATTTTTATCTGAACCTTATTTTGGTAGCGATCCATAGTGGATTCGGTAGATCAGCACAATTCCATTGTATGCTCCTTGGATGTATCCCGGTGAGGGTGATCCATGAAAAATCCCTGTGTATCTTTCATTATTTTATTTTGGTTCATATATTTCCATGGGAAAGGGAGAGAATATTGTTTTATTTGACCAGAAAATAGGATCCATAGGGATAATAGTTTTAATATGTCATACCCTAATCGACCCCCTCATTGTATTTATCCTAGTTGGGATAACATATATTATAATGAATTAACTCATAATCTTACTCATATAAAATTTTAGATTTGTGAATAAAAAATGACTTTGATATATATTAAGAAAAAATTCCCATGTTTCATGTTGTGAATAAAAATATGTCTGGCACTTCTGGAAGTAAAATAAAAAAATTCTCATTATTTATGTTGTAAAAAAAATAAATTTCCACACATTATATTGTGAACAAAAAAATATGCCCACCTTACATGTTGTGAAAAAAAATTCCCAGGATTTATTTTTTGAACAGAAAAACGATCACACTGAACATCCTTTTCTCATGGTATATAATTTATTAAAAAAATTAATTAGAGTGGATTAAAGGACCCCACCCATCAAAAAAGAAATCAAATGAGTGTTATTTAAAAATCAATCGTAAACATATATTAATGAACCCATGGAAAAGATGGGTTTCTTAAACATTTAAAAAAATCATATAATGTGAAATATAGAAATAATATGATATAAAATCTATATTTTTAGAAAATAAATATTAACATAATAACATTTAAAGGGTGATACAAACATGAGGTCATTAAATATAATCCCTAGAGGGAAAATATAAGTTAAAAAAAATATTTAAAAAAAATTTAAAACATTGAAACAAAAATTACTTTCAAAAATTAATTTTCAAGATGGGAAAGAGGGTAATTATAAAGATATAATTATAAAGAGTTCTAAATAATATATCATTAAATTTTAAAAATGGTTACAAAAAGAATATTTGAAAATAATTTTAAAACATTCAATTTTATTAGATTAAGTAATAATGGATGCATGAAAAGGATATACCATTTCCGAAAGATGGTAAGTGTACATAATTTGAAAACATTCAATTTTAAATTGAACTTTTAATAACAAAACCAAAGATAAGATACATTTTTTCCCAAAAATGGATGTGAATATACCTTGAAATAATTTTCTTTTGAAAAGAATATTTAATAATGGAATCATTAAAGAAATAAATAATTCTTTTATATATCAAATGGTGACTGGATGATAATTAATTTTATTTAAAAAATATGGAAAAATGTTTTGAAAACTTCGAAATAACCTTGTTGAAAACCCACATTATTTAAAAGATGCAGATTTTGTTAAATTGAATAAAGGGGAATAAAATGATCATTAAAGAAACAAACCATTTTATTTTTTACCATATAAACATGAACATTTGTTGGATGTAAAAACATATACATGGAATACAAATCTATTAAAATTAATGGGAATTATCAATAAAAAAATTAATTTTAACAGAATAATGGAAAAATATGAATAAGTTATTTATTTGAAACATTATTTAACTATATAATAATGTTGAAATATATCCTAAAATATTCACAAGCTAGGATATATCAATATGGAAAATTAAAATACAAATAAGGGTGATTATGACCCAGTAGAGATATTTGAGTCACAAAAAACCCTTACAGACTTTATAAATTTTGAATTAAATACACCTTGAGAAAGATAACATGAACTGGAAAATTGAATATCTAGGAATATAAGTTAATCATGATATAAATGACTATTATGGGGAGGTATGTACACTATACTAATTCAAACATGGTGTATAACTTAAAAATGTATTAATGAAAGGTTATTTATAAAGAAACCCTTACGGTATTTCTTTTCATAGATGATTACCATATAACCTCAATTTAAAAATCACAAATAACTTAATATCCTATTATATAATTTTTCTAATAAATATTAAACTTTTATATTTCTTATTATTATTTTTATCTTGATTACATTAATTAGTTATATTTTATTATGACAAATGGGTGTTAATTACTTTAAATGTTTTGGTCATGTTTGTTAATTTTGATATCGTTACTCATAATTTGGAAAAATATAAATATTGATATATAAATTTATAATTTTAAATATATAAAATATATTTATTTATAATGTTCTTTTGTAACTCAATTTTTTTTTACATTTTTTGAAAACCAAATTGATAATGGCTTATTTTGAGGATTTTAGTGAATAATAATGATACATCAATAATAAGTTATAAAAATAATATAATATTCACATATCCATAAACTAATAATGAATTTATTTTTCTTTTATAAAAATATTTGTATTAATGTTTTTATATTCATTCATTATTTTATTATAAATACTCATTCACGTACGTGGTTAAATCAATTCAATCTTGAACATGCTTTAACCCGATTGGTGTGCATGGTTAATGAGTTATTTCATTGGAAATTATATCCCTATAATATAATATAAATAATATGATTTTTATTTTTATTTGATTTTGAACCATCATTGAATATTTTTTAATAATTGGTTAAAATATAGATGAAAAAAATGGTTCTTTATTGAGGTGGATTTCTACACACCCTAACATGATTGATGTTCCCTTGTTTTTATATGTTGATGAAAATTAATGAATAGGGTTTTTAGAATTCATATGACAACATATCAGTATATTAATTATGTTAATTTTATCATATTATAGTCCTGATAAGATATTTTATGAGTAATATTAAGAATAAAAATAATATAAGAAGATTTTACTTTCATTAGTGAATTGATTTTTCATTTGATGTTTCCATAAAAATGACGGTCTC
Organism: Viscum album; assembly: GCA_963277665.1. Taxonomy (NCBI): domain Eukaryota; kingdom Viridiplantae; phylum Streptophyta; class Magnoliopsida; order Santalales; family Viscaceae; genus Viscum; species Viscum album. The sequence continues at coordinate 1,991,319,229 of OY728152.1, forward strand.
ATGGTAACTAAGAAAAACTATGGGATTTTTTTGTGATATAGTTATATGGAGACTAAAATTTAATATTTGAAAGTATTAATTCAAAGGATATATGTGTCTTTGAAATGTTGTAATTGATCCCGATTTATAAGAGTGGAAAAGGTCACTCATAGAAACACCTTTTATATTTATTAATTTCATGACACTATTCCAATGTAAATGATAGATTATATTCAAAATAATAGTTTATGGGATATTTTTAGTTAATAAATTATCAAACATATTTTCCTCAAATGTTTTAAACATGTTACAGATTTTTTACCAATATGGTTTTATTTTTTACTATATTATTTTTAAACTTGGTAAATAGTTTTCAATAAAGTGGTTGTATGATTAATTAAACATATAGTGTAACCCATATTAAAATATTTGGTGTTACAGAACTATATTTAAATTCTATTTAATACAATTAAATTTATAACTAATATAAAATTAACATTTAAATAAAAATAGATAATGTGTAGAAAAACTATTTTAATAGAAAATAGATTTTTGACTATTATAGATTCTTAATATTATTTACTCCTGATTACCAATGAAATTTTTAAGGATATATTAATTTATGTTTTTAGAAAATATAATATATTCATTATTTAAATTATTTAAATTTAATTTATTTGATAGATATTTTATGTTATTATTGAAAAATTAACTTAAAAAAAATTAGTTCACCATTATCCTTGTAATTAACATTAATCCTAACAATATAATTTCATATTTAAAAATTAAATTGGTAAAATTAAATAATATTTACATTATTTTATGAAATTTAATTATTTATTTATGAAATTAAAATTATATGTGTAGGGAGGAATAATTATAATAAAGACACATGTAATGTGAAATACCACATTTTTTGAAAAACATTATTTTTAAGTAAAATGATATATGATTAGTATTATGTTAAAAATTAAATTTCTTCTAATGATTTTAAAATAATAATTATCATCAAGATATTATTAAATTACAAATTAAAGAAATCAGAATCATCATTTCATCATGTTATAATTATCTAAACAAATTAGCTAACAACCAATTGTCATTTAAAATGAGACATGTATTTTCATGATGTTTTCTCTAGGTTTATAAATTAAATATAATAATTTTATATTAACTTTTATAATTTATAATCTATAATTTTATAGAAAAATGTTTCCAAAAATTCTATATCATATAATATTTCTAGTATTATAGGAATTCACGTATTATATAATCACAAAAAACAAATTATTTTAGAAAAATCACGAAATACTACCAATATTAATTTTTGTGTAGGGAATTTATATAAATTTAATTAAAAAAATTAATATTATAAATTTTTAAAATTTATTTTTTCAGAAGAAAATATATAATATAAAGAAAAATTATCTTATTTAAAATATCCTTATCAAAATTAAATCTTATTAATTAATTACCCTATAAAATAAATATCTCATAATAGTTAAACATATTATTTTTTATTATAGATTTATTAATAATTACTTCGTTATTTTATTTTTCAAATTGGTTTTAGTGTGTGACATAATTAATAGAACATAATATGTATTTTAATGGAACTATAATTTAAGGTTATATTATACCCCCATAAATAAACTATTATCCCACAATATAAATTATATTTTACTAAATGAATAATCTAAGAGATAAAATGAAAACTCAAAATATATATTCTTCTAGGTTATTCACCTAAATATCATCGATAAAATAAGAAAATTAATTATCCCGAATATGGTTTATAGTAGTTCTTTAAGACATACCTTTCATAGCTTCATTTCTTAAACCATGACTCAAATAAATCCAAAAACCCAAAAGGATATCAAAATATCCAATTGAATTAAAGTATTTGATTTTCAATTTTTAATCCAAATATGTATTATAAAATAACACAATCATTTAATCTTATGACACTTTCATTTTAACTATCTAATACTTGGGAAATCCTACCACTATCTTACTTCTATGAAGGTTAATTTATGTTGGGATATATCACGCTTATTATCCTAATTCCTCAATGTATCTAGATAATAAATCCATCAAAATGGTTCATAAAGAGAATATGATCCTTAAAAGCACGTCACCTAGGAGTGTCAAACTTGGTTTGAAGTCCTATGCACAATCCTAATGCATCAGATTAATGATTGAGTCAATATTTTACTGACACTTATTCAGGTTTTTACCACTAGGTTAATCTATTCCAAAATAATACCCACATATAGTATCAATTTAGTGATGTATTTCTATATAAAAGCATTTACATAGGTCATTACCAATATTTTTGGGTATTATTATACACTAAGACTCATCTCAAGGGTTTTCACTAAATTTATCTAATACTGAAAAAATGTATCTATAAGAATCTCTAAAAATAACAACACTAATATCCAAAATAACTAATCCATCCTTTGATACTGAATATAGAGACTAATGCTAAACTTAACCTAAAAAATAAATTAATCTCATGGTTTATACCTCTCCGAAATAATCACATAACCCAATGACCTAATGGTTTAGTTTCTTGGATATTCACTAGATAAAAATATTACTTTAGTACAATTATAATCATTTATCATCAATTGTTCTCCTTTAGAACGTTTATAGACATCTCTCATGATTTGAAATATAAAAAAGGGGTGAACTCAAACTATCATTAATGGGAAGACATATCTTAATGTATTATATTATAAAGATAAGAAAGAATATGAGTAAGAAATAAAAATATTATTAAATGATTAAAATACCATTTATTATAATCATAAAACATGAAGGAGTAATATAAGATCATAAAAAAATCATCAATGAATCATATATGATATTAGATGGATCAAGACACATATGAATATTCTTATAATATCTGTTTATTATATAAAAGTGGGGAATTATATAAATAAAAATATAATATAATCATGAAAACATAACATTTCATGGAAATGAATTGCATCTTGGAAATTTAGAATAACATGATAAAAACCATGTAAATGTTAAAAAATCATAGGCATATATAAATATGTCATTTCATATAATAATGAATTATGAAACAAATATACAAATATGAAAATTAGAAAATTATGAGAAAAAAATTTCCTTTCATAATTTTGTAACCAAAATAATCCCACTCATTATGTTGTGGACAAAAAATTTCTAATCGTCATATTTGGAAAAATTTTTCCAACCTTCATGTTGTAAAATAAATAAAATCCCACACTTCATGTGGTTATCAAAAACAATTCTCATTCTAAACGTAATATTTCAATGAGATATAAATTTGGAAACAATTCATTAGAGGGAATATAAGACAATACCCTTCATCATCCATAAAAATACGCCCTATTTAAAAATAACTGATAAACATATAATAATGAATTGAAATATAAATAATTGGTATCTTAAACCATTTAAAAATATCACATAACATGAACTTAATAAATAATAGGATATTGAAACTGTCATTTTACAAGTTAAATCATATTATAAAAACAAATAATTGGTGATAGAAACATCACTTAATGAAATATAATCCTTAGAGGGTAAATATATGTTAAAATAAAAACGTTTTTACAGAACATTCTAAAACATTGAATGCAAAATTACATTCAATAAAACGTTTTTGTGAATGGAATGATTAGAATTAAAAAATTTATTATAATGGGTTTATAATAAAATATACTTAAAAATTTGTTAAGGTTTCAAAAAAATAGAAGTAATTATATTTTAAAATATTTTACTTCTAAAAGAATCATTAATAATGGGTACTTGTAAAAGGAACAATGTTTTCGAAAAGGGGAAATTGAAATTACTGTTGAATCTTTTTATTATTAAAAGAACCATTAATACTAAAACCATTAAAATAAAATATTGTTTTCAAAAAGGGGGAATAAAAATAATAGGACAACATTAAATTTGGAAATGAATTATTAATAATGAAAACTAAAAATAAATACATAACTATTATCAAAATAAAATATGGAGTTGATGATAAATATATTAGTTTCAAAAAATTTATTTTTTAAAATATTTTGATAAGAACATAAGGAAATCACAAATCATTAAAAATATAGTGAACACTTTGTTTTAAAACAAAAAAAGTGGATTAGAAGGTTCATTGGTGATAAAAATAATTTTAATTTCTACTCAAGAAATGTTATCAATGGTGGGTTTTAAAAAAATGGACTTAGAAAAAAATCTGTTAAAATAAATTGAAGTTATACTTAAAAAATTTAGTTTAAAAACACTAAAAAATCAAAACAATGGAATATTTTTTTTGAAACATGATTTTAGAAAAAAATGAAATAAAATAATCCTATAAGTGATATTGGTTAGGGTAGGTAAATCATGAATTTTTTTTGATAAATATGAGTGACTATGACATAATAAAGAGATTTTAGTAATTAAAACACATTACAACATTTGTAAATATTGAAGCAACACCAAATGATAAATATAACATGAAATTTACAATTTTACCTCATGAATATATAATAATAATTATATAAATATTAATATGGGTTTGTAATTACTTTATTAAAATGTAATCATTGTGTGTAATATAAACACATCTTAATGAAAAGAAATTGAGACCAAAACTCTTGCATTGTTTCCTCTCATAGTTGACCAAAACATAACCTATAATAAAAAATAAATAAATAAATAAATAATATAATTTCCTAATATATAAACTTAAACATAAATATTATCATATTGTATTCCTTATTATAGTTTTTATCATGATTTCATTAATTATTTATTCTGTATTATTTTTTGTGCATATTTAATAATTTTAATACATTACCCCCAATTTAATATAAATTTCCATTGTGTTATATAATTTATGATTATATTATATATAATCAATATTAGTTAAAATTTTCCTATATCATATCACATGTTCTTTGGTTACGTGATCTGAAAACTAAATTTTTAATGACTTATATCGTTAATTTTACCGAATGAAAATGATACATTAATAATATGTTATATAATTAATATTGTCAAACCAAGATTTTTATCTTTGATCTGGAATATTTTTTTCCCGTGGGGTTTTAACTCATGTTTCAGGCACGATGATTTTTAATTTCGTGTTTCTTGGTGTCTTTCTCTGGGCGATTGGTTTGTGCATGGTTAGAGGAAACCCTACTGCATTCTCTAGGAATCTACTTGAGCCATGGGATGATTATCATTAAAGGCCTTTGACTTAGGAATAGTTATAAAAACCAGGACATAAATGTACTGGGAGTCACTCTCTCATGGAGGATCCATTCCTCCCAATAGGCGCACAATTTGTAAAATCGTGAGGCTAAACCATGTGATATTCCCAGATCTTAAAATTTTCGAAATACCTATTCTACCCTCAAGGTATTTTAACACAAAAACTCATCCTCTCTCCTCCATCTATTTCATGCGACCCTAAAGGGCCTACTTAATCATTATCCAAGACTCCACTCATCTCATATGATGTAGATCTAGTAATTCTTCTAGGTTTTCGATCAAATATTCAAGGTAATCCTCTCTTCTCCTCTCCATCTTCATTCTTCTTCCATTTTATTTTATGTTTCTATTCTCCCATGTTATTATAGAAAAAGGGTTCATGATTATCCTGGGATTATTTTAGTTTTTTTTCTTATTTAATATTTCAATCAACCGATCTGGTATATTGGATCCTTTGTATAGTGGTTTTAGGTGTGCATTGTTAATGAAAAGTGGTTTTGCGGTAGGTTTCCTTTTGACTATGCATTTTTAATTTAAGATTAATTTATTAATTTTTTTTGATCCTTCCATATATGATATATATTAATTCATGGTGTTTGGATAAATGTTTTTGTGTGCAAGGTGGTGGTTTCTACCTTGTTTTTTATAAATGGTATCGTTTTGTTAAAAATTTCCCACCAAGTGTCCGATAAAATGAATGGTTGGATTCTGAATGAATTTTGTAATATTTAATGATCGGTTTTCTTTTATAAATGTATTTTTGATATGTGGAATGATATTTGGGTTTCCAAAAAGAGTATCCAAGTGGTTTTAAAATTAAAAAAGACTTTATTTATCTTTTGTAAATGACATAGCACATCATGGTAGTTAAAGGCCAATTAGTCATGTTAATGAAAATATATTTGGTTTGCACATATGGAATGAGTTCCAAAATGGAATATTTTTGTAATTATTTTGAAATGGAAAATGGTTTATTTTTAAATTTTTTAAAAAGGTATGATTTGAATTTATGAGAAATTATTTTTTTGTGAAAGGATGCTCGAGGACCATTTCCATTTTTTTGTAAAAGTGGTAAAATGTTCATTATAAAAAACATCCTATGATAATATTCTTAACATATTTATATTTAATGGATAGGATTTACTCATTGTGGAATAATCGTGATCCATTATTTGAATGGGTGTGACATCCTCTCTTTGGACTCCTCATGACTCATTTACTTTGAATGGAATGGGAGATACCCAGTATAGACTCATTGATATCTATTTGTTCTATAGAATTTTATTTGTAAATAGAGTGTCTTAGGGTGATTCATGTTTTGGAAATTATTATATATGATATCACTTATTGTGATTGGATGCTTGGTCGGCATCAGTTGGCTAACCACTCTTCTATATTCCTGACATGGAGAACATGACATAACTATTGAATTTTTTGAGAATTGTTTCGGCACTAGTTATGTTATGCACTGAATAATGGCCCATAGTAGGGAGATATATATTTTTATAGTATATTTGGGATATTCCCCCATGGTCTGTACCATTTAGTTTGTGTCTGTTCATGTGGTAGTATTTAATGTCATTAAAAAAGGAATGCTTTTTAGGAAGAGTCAATAAGTATTAGTATGTTCTAGATTATTCAAAAGATCCTAGGATTTCTCCCATGTCTATTAGAACTTAGTTTACAACAATTATGATTGATATAACTATTTTTTTGGTTACAATTGGGTTTTTATTTCCATTTCCCTTATTGTTTGATTATTGTTATGTTCCCATGTGTGGGGTATTTATTTATAATGTTATATATTGTATTTCAAAGATTTATGAAAATTGTTTTATTATTGAAATGTTTTTGTACTATCTTGTGCTCTTTTAAAATAAAATCATAACTTTTCCCTTGAAAGTATTGTAGCATTTTTCATAGAAAAGAACATAGTTTTTGGGATGATAAAGGGAAATAAACATTGTTTGGTTTTAAAGTGAAAAGTGTGGAAAATATTATTCATATATATATTATTTCAAACATAATGTTTATATAGATTTTATTTTAAAGTATGTGCCTTTGGAATATATTTTCTTTGGCATGCCTACTATGTTTTAATACTCACGATTATAGTTATTTCATGTTTTTGGTTGTGGTATAATACCCAACTTTTTTTTGATCACCATGGTCTATGATTGGTTTTGTTACGGGAGAGTGACCCTTAGGGTCACATAGATATGTTGTGTTTTCAGGTTTAGTTGAGTTTGGTTGGATATTTTTTTATTTATTAGTTTTTGGGTTAATGATGTCTAGTTTTGAAGATATAATTATTTTTTAATTTTGGGATTCTGGTTTTTTCCTATATTTGGTTTATTTATTTTATTTTATTGTTAGAAAATTTATCCCTTATTTCTTTTTTGATTCCCGAAATTAGTTTTCATCCCATGGGGATTAAGAACACCCTTTGGGCCTTTCCAAAGATCGTCATGGGAGATCGATTCATGGTTGAATCAGTTTGGTTTGTGAAAAAATGGTATCAGAGGACGTTGGATCTTTTGGAGACCTAGCTTTCATACTACCCTTTTTTATTTGTTATGTCAAGGTATATAGAGTAGGGCAGTCATAGTTCAGGGTGAAAGTATGGAGGAGTTTCTGACAAACATTTTTTTGATCAAGCCCTGAGTTTTGATGGGAATGTAGAGTTTCATTCAGTTCATTTGGATCTTTTGTTATGTTTGTAATTGTGATACGAAATGGGACATAGGAAAAAGGTGTTTGTGATATTGTTGGGCCTAGAAATACATGTAGATCTTGGGAAAAAGTCTTAGAAGACTCTCTGTGATAGAGAAATATTTGGTATATAGACGCCAAACATGTGGCCAACCCACCCATCACGATTAGTTTCCCTTTGTGACTTTTTTGGGACTTCTTTGATTCTGAAAACTATTTTTAAAACACTTATTTTGAAAATGTGAAAATGGGTTTTTAGTAGTAATGGTAAGATTTTTGGAAAGTAGAAAAAGTGTTTTCAGAATTTATTTTTAATAAGGATTTATAAATGTGGGTTTTTAAAATCATTGTTGGGATAAATCAGATTTTTTTTGATTAGATTGGATTTCTATTATCAAAGCACATGTTTTATCAGGATTTCTCCCTTAAAAATGGATGTTTTTTTGGAAATTATTTAAAATGAGAATAAATTGGTTTTTAATCATATTTTTTTGATGAAGTAGTATTTTTTAGAGGATAAAAATGATTTTAATGGGGTGAATTGTGTTTTGAAGGAATCAAAATGGATTAAAGAGTGGATTTTTAAAATGGGTTTTAATTTGTGTGTGGTGATATTTTGAAAATATTATTGAAAGATGAATTGGAAAGTTGTTTTAGATTGTGAGAAACTGGATGGAATTTTACTTTTTTGAAAATGGGAATGTTTTTCTTTGACCTTTGGTATTTTTATAGGTGCTCACATGCATGATATGTGTGGATATGTTTGTGAATGAGTTCCTAGATTGGTATTAGTTGAGAAGTTACTAGGGTGGCATGGGACTATTCATATCTGGGGATCTATGGGATACCATTGGTGAGTGTGTAAATCCACTATGTTTGTATTATTTTCAAAAAAGTGTTTTGAATAGAAAAATGTTTATATTTTGATATCTAATGGTTGTGCGACTCATTTTCCCCATGTTTTGTGTATGTTACTTATGTGGTGTTTGAGATTAAGAACTATTTATTATGAGTTGGTTTTGATTAAGTTATTGGATTTCTAATTTCAGAGTGTTTTCCCCCAAAAATATTCAATGGATATTCATAGTGTGACTACATGTGATTCCCTATTGGAAAATCATCCAGTTTATCAGCCTAAGGATTTCATTATTGAGTTATGAAAGTTAAAACCACATCTCTTTTAGGGCCCAGAAGATCCCCTCAAAGTGGAAGTGCGGATGTAGAAAAAAGAGAGGATCTTAAATATCCTTGATTTTCATAAGTCATTGAAGGTGAATTTTTTTATTTTTATGAATTAAGGAGAATAATGGAAGTGGTGGAATTTGATCACTCAAAAAAAAGACTTGGGAGGATACCTTCTCAATGTTCTTCATGACTTCCTTCGTTTGGAAGTTTTACTCAAGCCAGTACAGGTAAAAAAGGGAATAGAGATGTGATTTATTCAACAAGGTGATGGATTGGTTTTAGAGTATATATGTCATTTTTTGGATCTTTTTCCTCACTATAGAGTTGGCCACAGACGAATCCTTAAGGGATCAAAATTTTGAGTGTTGACTTCATCCTCATGTGCAGTCAAAGGTGTCAAATTTTGGTGTAACCACTTTTTTCTTTGTTATGATGTAAGATGTTATTTTTTATGATATATTAGTAGGAATGATTTTGGTATTATTCCCTCTTTTAGTTCCTAGAATCAGTGAGGGTATTTCCAGTAAGTTAGTAGGAATGCGGTCTGAAGCTATTGGTGATTGTAGTAGAAGCAAAAGGAAACATGACATTTCTTCATCTTCATCTAAGCACAGGATGCTTGTTTTACATTAGTTCAAGAATACATATTATAATATTTTATCATGTTTAAATTCACAAAAAAATTTCCAGGCATGTGGATGTCTATACCACTTGCAATAGTTATATCGGCATGGTTTTAAGAGGTGACGCGAAGCCAGTTCGAAGGAGGAGAGTGTTGATGGGGATCAGATTAAAGTCCCAATCAATTGTACTATTTATTTCTATTTTAGTAGTTGGTCCTTGTGTTTTTTGAGGTGTAGTGTTCTCTATTAATTATCAAAATGGGGATATTGTGGATATTTTGAAAAATTATATTTTAATTGGAGTGTGTCTTTCTTTTGATTATTCTCTATTATTTCCCTCATGAGTGAAGATGCATTGTTTTGTGTGTATAATTTATATTTTTTTTATTTGAAGTGGAAAATGTTGAGTGTGTATCTTTTGAAACCCCTATTCTTGTGGGAAGAAGAAGTTTTGATCAGGGTTTTTTATCTCCTTACTACAAAGTAATAGATTCTTCAAACATCAGGGCTGCAACTATTGGCCCCATAGTGAAGTTAGTGCATATTCAGGAATCCCTAAGGTCTGAGGGACCTTGTTGTATATTTTTGTCTTTAGTTTGGGAATGTAAATCGTTTTAGGTCTTGGGGGATATTCTTTATAAATACAAAAAATCTTTACATTCCATCGTAAAGGATTTAAATAATGACCCTGAATTAACAAGGTTAATAATTTGGTGTCATAGATTGAAAATGAGGTTTCGTAATTCAAAAATCCTAGAAATATTTTTGATAATTTGTTGGTTTCCCACTGTGATTATTGTTTCTCAGACTATGATTTATAGTTTTATTCATTGGATGGAACCATAAGGAACCATGTTAATGCTGATTGTGGTAGATATTGAATTGGATTTCCTCATGATCAACCAAATGTTATATTATATGGAATGAAAAATCAGGATTATATTCTCAAAAAACCTTCTCAGGTATGAATCATGATGAACATCCAAATGAGAAAATGAAAGAATTTTTCTTATTGAGTCATTCAAGTGGTAAAATATACCTTTTTTAGTGGTTACAATGATCCAATAGTTTTTGAGTAGTGGATCAGTTCTAATGTAATGTTATTTTTCATTATTTATTGTTTGGAGAATAAAAAATTCAATTTGGTATTTTATTTCTTTGAAGGTGAAGGAGAACATTAGTGGACTCTTATTGAGGAAAAGCAGGAACAAGAATAAATTGAATCTATGGAATGGTAAGAGTTTAAGGGTATATTTATTACTACATATTTTCATATTATTCTATAAAAAATATGGAAAATTAATTCCATGGACATATGGAATAGGAAAAAGAATCTATTTGAACGTATTACGATAATTTTACAAGATATGAAAGGTATTCATTTAGGTTAAAACGTAATCCCTAAAAAATCCAATCTCTTATTTAGTGACCTCAAATCAAGTATTGAAAAGGATTTTTATATAAAAAACTTTAGTAGCTATGAAGAATTAGTTCGATGTACACTGGTTGTAGAATATAAATTAGATATTCGCACCACACCGATGGGTTTGAAATAAAAATGAATATAGAATCTCAAAAAAACTCTGTTGGTGTAAATAAATTCCTTCTATATTTATGATAGAAATTTGGGAAGAAGCATCTAGAGAATTTCATGATTTAAACATAGGGGTTATGTAAATATGGAAAGGGAAGTTATAAAGCCTATGAATGTGAAAATGTGATTAATGGGATAGTTAATTAAAGGGAGGAGAAAAGGATTACAACTAATACACCACCCACACTCTAGTGTTTCACATGAAATGAGTTTGGAAATTATTAAAACCATTTCCTTAATACAGGGGATAATGTGGATGAAAATCTAAAATTACCTCTAGATACAAAGGAGAAAAGAGAAATCATATGCAATCAGAATTGATTATGTGAATTTTCATAATTGGGGAATGCTTATACTACCCTATATTGATGGTAAATTTAAGATTGATATTTTATGAATGATTCTAATAAAAATATATTTTTTTTTCATACATTTGAGAAATTTAATGTGATTATATCCTTCTATATTGATTCTAGAATAATTAAATCACATTTTATATTCTATCGATACAAGGATAAACCCTATATTCCAATGATAATGTTTTATATAAGATAAGAGATCACATAATAAATAAAGGGTGAGTTAACATTGGGAAGTATATATATATCCGTATAAGATTAAACTAAGATTCATGGATACCATTATTGGTTTATAAGTTTAAGTCTTATCATATATTCAAATTAATTGACACCCTTTTGAGTTTTTTGGGTAATCTAAGTTCAACAAGATGAAGGATATTTTAAGAGACATTTATGAAAAAAACTCTTTGGTTTTATATATTTTTTAAGGAAAGTTTTATTTAAGGTTGAATGTGTGTACACTTTACGAACATATTATTAATAGAAATGGTAAACTTTAGAGTTTATATTATTTTTGATGTCAACGTAATTAAGTGTTGTATTCTATAACATTACAATGATATCACATTTCATTGCTATTAGAAAATATTTCTCTTTGGATCCTCTGTCCAAAATATACATTAAGTATGTTTTAAGGTTTCATGGAGTACCGAATTCAATTATGTATGATCAGTATCCAAATTTTACCTCTATGTTTTGGTGAATTCTTCCGCAAGATCTTAAATTCCATATAGAATTTGACATTTGTGAGAAGTTTTATCTATGAATTTCACCATTGAATAATGAAGTGAAATCTAATACCTAGGTATATCAGTCCACATAAAATACTTGACCTTATAAAAATAGTAGACCATCATTTGTTTCCTTTATAACACCTCTATAAGTATTAAATTTTGTTCTATGTACCACTCTCAAGGAAGTACAAATACGATCCTTTAATTTAATGAACTTAGAAGGTATAGTAATTGATCACGATCTTTCCTATAAGGTATAATCTATTGAGATTATAAATCATATAGAGAAAGTGATAAAAAATATGAATCCTCATCTGGTAAAAGTTTTGTAAAAAAACCACTAGCTTAAGAATATTACATGGGAATCTAAGGACGCAATGAGGTGGAAGTATCCTTAGTGGTTGGTACCAAATTGAAAATTATAAAGGGTGAAATTCATTTAAAGGGGGGTTGAATGTAACACCTAAAAATTATTTTGAATATTTTTTTTCAAATAAATTTAATCTTTTAGATATTTTTCCTTACATTTAAAACCAATTTTAGCTTTCATTACACACAACACATATATTAGCTTTTGTTTTATGCAACATTGAGTTTAAACAAAATGTACATAATATTAAAATAAAAATATTTAATATGAATGTTATCGCCAGGAAATTTGAATGGTGCGTATTAATAATATTACATAAATTATGAAAATATATACTATACAATATTTTATAAAATGAATTATTTGTTTTGTAATTATATGTAAATGAAAATAATAACCATTTGAAAATAATGGAAATACTTTTCCCAAAACTACTCATTTGCACACAAGTTCCATTTATATAAACAAATTTAAAGAATAACTTTTGGTGAATAATTTTAATAAAATTTATATAGTATATATTCAATATTGTATTAAAAAATATTTTAATATATTTTCTTTAAAAGATATAATATTTAATCCAATTTTTTTCATCAAATTTTCAATTTTCAAAAAAGATGTTTTGTTTCGTTTTTCAGACTTATTTGAATTTTTTTTACAATTTTATAAAATTTATTTGAAAAAATAAACATCAATTTTTAAATTATATTTTCATAGTTTTCTTGGAGTGAAATCATGATAATTGTATAAAAAGGTAAAATTTCTGATGAATAAAGAAAAATACTTTTTTTATTATGAATTTTCATTTCCTTTAAAACATTTTAAAATATCCAAATAATTTTTAGAAGATTGTAATGGTAGAATTATTTAAATTATATATGTATAATCCAATTTATTTCTTTTCAATTAATTTCACATTGAATTTTGATATATAATCTTTTAAAATTATTTAATATTTTATCTTTATAAAACAAATTTTCTCATCACGTCTACAAGAGGAATTTTAAATTAATAATTTTTAGTTATATGAATGGAATTGAAACAATTGATATCATATTTGGAATTATCATAATTTATATTATCTACTAAATTCTCCTTAATATTTGATCACAATGAATAGTAAATTTAGTAAACATTTTTTACCATAGTTAGGGTAAAAAATTGTTTATCAGGGAATAAAATAAAAAGATAAGGGTTATAAATTTCCCAAAACATTTCCAAACCCAATTATATATACATATATTGATGTTATATATTTTAGTTTCTATAATAGACTATTTTGTATCCTTGTGTTATGTAAAAAACGACAGAAAACCAATTTATTTTAAAAAATTATTCACCTCAATTATTAATGGTCACCCAACTTGTATCCACTTCAATGTTATTAAGAATTTTTTTCCTAAATAGACAAAATAAATTCCTTAATTACCTAATATAATCATATTTTCATTATTTTAGTTTTAAATCCCTCATAATAATCCTTTGGTTTAAATCACAAAATGTTTTCCAAAGAAGAGGTATCATCCCTAACCGAGAATTTTATTTTATTTCTTTATCTATATAAATAAATTAATATTAATCCATGATTATATAAAAACATTACTTTATTATATATAATCATATTTAATTATACTAATTTAATTTTATAAATCATTTTCATCTTCCATCAAATGGGTTACGAAATCATCACTTCTGTGTACAGTTGACTATCACCTCGTGAACTGATGTTATTTATTTTCTATCACCACCTCTCTCGGGAGGATAAAATAATGGATTTATTATTTATATACGATATTTATTACATTATTATGCTTCTGAAAACAAGATATCACATGTCACTTATCCCCTTCCAATCTATGGGAATATGATAATGTCATTCGGGTGTATAACTATCTATCTCCTAGTGTAGTGATCTGATTTGTTCATTCTCTTAATGGATGGTAATAAGGATGGATTTAATGAAAAAATGTGATATATATGATATAAAAGTGATTCTATAATGTTAATATATTTTTTTATCTTTTTTTCATTCTTTTTCATCTGGAAAATGGGAAAACGTTTCATGTGAACGGATGGCCTACAATCTCTATGAGATGTATATTTCATTTTCAACCTATAACATTTATGGATCACTATAAATACATATATAATGAATATATATGAAATTTAAATCCTATTTAAATTCAATTAGATTAGGTAATAATGATAAAAGTAATAGGATCATAAATAAAAAATAAAACTTAAATGAAAAAAAGTAATCATTGTCTGAAACATGAATTGAACATGGATCTTTTAATAGAAGGGTAATACAAGGTAATAATTATGGTATGATATATATAATTATGACTCTATAATATATTCATAATAAATGTATATTTTTTAATACTATTGTTTCAAATGTGTATGAAGGTAGTCGAGATTTATTGTAAGGGATTTTTGTCTCAATTTTATTTTATATGAAATAAATTCCTTATTAACCACTTGTTTCATGTATGTGGTGTATAAAATTACCTTGAATTTATTTTATAATTATCCTCCAAAAATTATTTTTATTTAGATATCCATTTTTGGATCTCTATTTTGTGGGGTTTGTGATGAAAATGTTAACAAACTAGTAAGGGTTTTATGATATAATCTCATCGTTTTTCAGGTTTGTTTATTCTTATACATCCGATGTTGACTTTTTATGATCTGTATATCAAGAAACTCTTGAAATTTATTCTCCACTAATTTTTTTATGATAATATATGGGTTCCCTTCATTTTCACCCAATCATTTACTTAGGATATCAAAAACAATTTCTTTAATGACAGCCAAATTTTTTTATTTGTTCAACCGAAAATCCTTTTCCTTCCAAAATAATGATTTCAAAAAATTCATTCATTTTTTCAAATCTTCAAATTTATTTATTAAAGTAATTTTTACCAATTATTGACTTTTCATATAAATATTTGGTTATGAATCCTAATTAATTTTCCTCAAAATTTCAATTTTTATTTTACCTAGAATGAAAAAGGAATATTTATTTTAAAGTGTATGAAATGTACTATATATTAAATTGCCAAAAACAAAATTATATATTTAATGATTTCAATATAACATCAAAACTTTATTTAAAATGAATTGTTTTAACAAAATATTTGTTTTAGTTTTTAGATCAGAAAATTAATTATCAATATGGAAATAATGTTATTCTCATTAAATGATTTAAATAATTATTAAAGTTTCATTTATAGGTTTCCAAGATTATTTCTAAATAAAATTATTTTTAAATATTTTATGTTTTAATTTCTTTCCAAATTAGAAAGTGTATATCCCTCAAGAAAAGTCCTATTTGATATTTCAAAATCATTTTGTATCTAAGATGACATCCTTTGACATTACTAATGGTTTACTAGAGAAACAATTTATTTAAACCATCCTAATTCCTTATTTAGATGTTTATTTTCTATATTGATTAATTTTTTAAGAAACCTATTTATTTTTAATGGGTTATTCTATGGAGAATTGATGATGTTTTTATAATTCCAAATTTATTTAAATATGGTATGATGTGATAATAAGTTCAGTGTTTTATGGTATTACGATGCATATTAGTACTATTTTAATTATGATATGGGTGGGACCAGTATCTCCATCAAATTCATTGTGTAAGGATTTATATATCATCAAATAATAATGGAAAATATTTCTATCGGCTTGATCTACTATGGGAAATATGTGTGTCCTGATCCATTATGGGAAATATGTGCACCTTGATCACCAATAGTAAACAAATGATAAGTCATGATATAATATATTGATGGAATTATTTTTTATCCATGACATTTAAAATGGGTTTTAAATATTTTTAACAGTTCCAAAATTTTATGAAATAAAATTATGGTTAATGATTTATTTATGATGATTTCTCACCCTTGTGGGTTGTTTTTTTAAATGATAATGTTGTATTCCATGAATCATGTTTATGATCTATGTATGATTGGATATGAACATCATAGTTTATCTTCAAGGACACATACAATTATTTTTATCTTATTATTTCTCATGATCATAGATTTATATCTCCCATGGTTACCTTTAATGAGAATCTGAGATCACGCTTTCTTATGTTTCCTTCCCCAGGTTATGAAGAAATGTTTTGGATGGGTATGCCAAAAAGGATTACTATATGAGAAGATATTTATGAGATATTCTGAAGTTATTTCATGAAAAAAGAATATCTTTTTTCATGTCTCTGAAAACACTAAACTATTACAGTCCTTAGGAGTGTTTTTATGAAATCTATTAAATGTTTATCTAAAGGATATGAAATGTATTTATAAAACTTGAGGTATCTAAAAAATGGTAAATATTAGGCTATATAAAAAATATAAATCTATTTATGAAATCCATTTTTTATATTTAATTAATCAAATTGATAAATATTATTTATAAAGGGACAAATATATAATTATTTAATGGAAATTTCATACAAAAATGTCACTTATGTTAAAAGATATAAAACATAGCATTGTAAACTAAAATAAATATTTGAAATATTAGAATTCATTAAAAAAACTTTCTCATAAATTTCAAATTCACACTTTTATATTAATAATTTTTTTAAAATAATTATATTTTTAAAAACAACGTTTTTCACTATTCACAAAAAAATCAACATTTTAATAAAAATAATAAATATTTATTTCATCATATGATTTTCACAATGAATATATAATGTATTTTCATTTAGCAAAATTCAAAATCTATTATTCAGTTCTCTGTTATTTAAATACTGTTATAAAAAACAATGAAAATATTTTTTTATAGGGAAATAGTTCTTTAAAATACTAGTTGTTCATAGTCATTATTTATATAAATAATAAAACGATAATTAATAAATCTATATTATATTTAATAACAATATAATTTAAATTAAATATACTAATTATTTTAACTAAATGTATAATGTATAAAAAATATTATTTTAGTATAATAGATTTTATTTAAAAATAAACTATGAAAACTTATACAAAATGATGTTTAAAATTATTTATTTATTTTTCATAATCCAGTTACTCAAATTCACACATTATAATTTTATGGATAGGTTTTAATTGACATATTTCATTTTAATTTATAACAACTCTATTATAGTTCAGTGCGGCATGTAGAATAATCCATTAACATAATATTTATTTGAGGAAAATACTTAGTGAAATTTTTGGTTCCCATATTCTCCCTGTAAATAAATTTCTTCCTCAAAATTTTAATTTTTCATGAATTTTAAAATAGGTGAATGTTTCCATAAGATGTACATGGATTTAGATTTAATTTCTATTGTGGTTTTATCCTCAATATACTTAGTATGGATTACGAACACATATCTTCCATCCTAATAGGAATATAATGAATTTTGAATTTTTATTCCTTAAACCATTTTTTCTAAATACCACAATATAATGCGGGTAATGTTTTATAGGTAGTTTATAGTCAGACTTGTATTGATAGGTTTTCATGGGTTGAGTCTTAGATGATATTTTACTTTCATGGAAATTATATCAACCTCAATGTTAAGAAAATCAATAAATGCCTAAGATCGCATAAAATTTGAAAAAAGAAGGATAATGGTATTTTATACTATGTACATTACTATAAACATCTACTAGATTTCATTTATATACATGAAATACAATAATCATACCATTATGGGATTTTATTAATTATTTAACATCAATTCATCAAGACAACAATCATATTTTTTAGTAACCATTATACGTATAGAGGAGTATAATGAATAAGACATATATATATGAAACTCATTATTATTGAGTGGGAAATCAGTTTTATTCATTATAAATCATTTTTATACCACATCCTTAATTTTTATTATATATTAATTCACTTTTCTAAGAGTTTTTGGTGCCTATAGACATTGTTATCCATTTCATTATGGAAATCACTTGGATAATACCCATGATCTCCATATTTGAGGCATTGAAAAATAAGTGGTAACTATGAATGAACTAAATTTACATTAACCATTTCCACTAATGTCTTGAATAATATTGGAAATTATTTTCAACAGGACCTTAGTTTCTATATATAAAACATCTCATGGTCCTTAAATACATTCCCCTTCGTGATTCATACCACATGTTATACGTGATGGTAATTGAATATTATTTCATTCCCCATTATCATCACAAAAAATTTAATGACACTTTATCCTTATCTTCCATGGTGTGTTTTAAAACATAACTTAGTTTTTTTAATCATAGTTATATATTGCTAAATAGGAATAACAGATAGATTTTCCCACTAACATTGATCCTCCAAGAATAAACCATTAATATAACTAAAATGGCTTAATTGAGAGGCATGAAAAATTAACACCATAAAATAATTATTTAATGATAAATTCATCCTTAAGATTCCTTATTCATTGTAATTATTACATTAGATTTCTCTTCAACATAATTCACTACCAGTTTTATATATGTTTCATTAGTTTGGGTCCTATCAAAATCCACAACCTAATTACTAACCATAAAAAATCATTCATAATGGCTTGTAAATTTTTTTATTAACTAAATTATATCCCCTTGTAATGTCTAGATTGGTGTGCAGTTTTATGAACTCTCATAATGCCCTAAAGTGAAGATCAAGTTCATACACAACCAATAATTTTTAGGGTAATTACTCTTGTAATGACCAAGAAATTAAATGTTTTTTTTAAATTATTTGGGATTAATATCGGTCTTCGAAAATTGATTGCGTATGATTACGAGGCCCTGTGTGCCTAGAAAAAATTTTGAACTATTTTTAAGGTACGTTCAGTAAACATATGGGAGGCGTTTTCTATAATTTGAACCGGTGCTCGAATTGAAAATATGAGGGCACCTTTGAATACGCAACACTAGGATTTGACTAAGGGAAACTTCACTTCGACTATAGTAGGTCGAGAGAAAAGTTAAATTTTGGACTTGACAAAAAGATAATAAAATAACATAACAAAGTTATTTTATTTCTTTTCAGTAATGGTTGAGCGGCGGTGACATAACCGATGACTTTCCAAGCCATTTAATGGCTTGACACTTCAGCTTTGTAACCTCAACGTTGCAACATTAAATGTAGTTCATAAATGAACCACATTAAAGTCATGCAACATGGTCGAATCTCCTGTTTATTTAATGGATGCTTAGGTGTTGGTTTTTGAAACAGTTGTGAGGTACCTCTGGAAAAGTACCGTGACACCTTACAATGATGGAGAATAAAGGATTTTACGATGCCCATTGCAGAATTACTCCGGAGGTCGACAGGCGATGGACATCAATACTCTAGAACCTTCTCATTCGTCGGCAATACCCTCAAACATGGAAAAAACACCATCCATAGTAGTCACCAACGATCTTTGATGTAGGGGATTTATTTATTAATGATTATCTTTAATGAATTTAATAATATCTCGCTTGTTATAATGCTAAAATAGAGGGCCACCTGAAATCACATGTTGGTATTGGAATTTCCACCAACACGGCACCAACGGCTGGTGGAGTGACACCAGTGTCTGACATTGGCACCGTAGGCGGTATCTAGTGCTCGTGTGCCACAGTGGAGGTCGGCGCTACTCAACATTGCGGCAGTCGGACAGGCGGCCGACAACGACCATCTGTGGAAGTGGTAGGTGGCACGCCGTCATGCGCTGTGGTGAGATAGGTTGCAGCTCAAAGCTTCAGCGAATTTAGTGGACCCACTCCCTGTAGGTCCTACAGGTGACGAGGTGGACCCACAAGGCACTTCCATTTAATGTTTTGAACATCTCTTTGAGCCGTACGGGAGACGGACAATGCGACCCCCGCACATGTCACCCCATCTAGCGGGCTAAGGCACCGTGACCCATCCAATTCAGGGCGGTCCAGTCCAGTCTGTGGCCCAAACCAACTAGGTCAACCCAGGCTGGTTTGGACCAGGCTGGGTCAGAGTGGGTCAGATCGTACGCAGACCCCTCTGAGGCCTAGAAATGCTTAGAAGGTCATATCTTGCAAATTGGACATCTGTTTGACGAACCGTCTATGGCGCTGAAATCCTTGGAGTGAGATGGGCCTTTTGAGATAATCCAAGAGATATTTTGGAAAATGTTGGAATAAGGGTGGGTTGGATAGACTCTGAATCCAACTAGGCATTCGACACTAAAATGAAAATAACTTACAGACTGTGAGTCCAGTTGATGCGTCCTCTGTTGTGTTGGAACCCTTATGACGTGAAAAGTCATTGGGTAACTTCTATGTGGGACATAGTGCTAGTTGAAATATGAACCATGTCTTAAGGAGTGGTATCTCAAAGAAAAAAAACGTATTATGAGCGGGAATCCTCAGGCTAGCTGAGATGTAGAGAATGAAGAGTAATTCTGCGCGAATCAGCACCCATGGATTCTATGTGAATCAGCACCCAATGATTCTATGAGAATCAACCATAAGTAATTATATGTGAATGAGAACCCAACGATTCTTTGTGAATTAGCAAGGAGGGTTATGTGTGAATCATCCCCCAATGATTCTGTGTGAATCAGCACCCAACGATTTGTGTGAATTAGCACCCATTAATTTTGTGTGAATCAACAACTTGGGATTCTGTAAGAATCAACACTAAAAGATTCTACGTGAATCAGCACACAATGATTCTTTGTTAATCAGCAATCAATGATTCTGTGTGAATCCGCACATAGTGATTCTGTGTGAATTAGCAGTGATCAATTCTCTGTGAATCAGCACCGAGCGATTCTATGTAAATCAGCACCTAGTGAGGCTGTGTGAATCAGCACCTATTGATCCTTTGTGGGTCATAGAGGGGTTAATACCTATTGTTCTTGGGTGGGTCAACATCAGTGCCTCTTTATAGAGTAAGAAGACCTAGCCTTACGACTAATCATCTGTACTACAATACTCAGTTATAACTGGTTTGAGTTGTGTCTATTGCTTTGTGCTTTGTGATTGAGATCGGGCTTTTGTTTTTCTTTTTTGGAAATCTAAGATACCATTGGGTGTATCGAGGTCCCTACTAGGTATTTCAATAATCTCCCAAGAAAGGTCTTCACCCACACCTTGTTGTTTCTTGTGTAGACGATGGGCAGCCTTGACTGAGACTTGGGGATCCAGGACCTGACAGTGGACGGTGGTGACAGTTAACGTGGAGAGCAGTGGAGAAAATCTGTACCTACTCTTTAGGTTGGATCCCTATTAGATAATCTCATGAGTTGTTTTCTATTTTCTTTTGTATTGTATCTTTTATTTGGTCTAGTATTCCGGCCCCTTTACATTTAGTACACACTTTTACTACTACAGTTTTACTTCATGGTTACATATTTTTGTGTTTTTGGACTGTTTGTTTGAACAGGTTTAAAGGCAATGCCTTCCCATTTTAGGGATACACCTTTTTGGTTCTTGTCTCCAACCCCTAGCCTATGGAAGGTTGGATTGGAGTAGTCATGACACAAGCCCCAGGGGACGGGTCATGACAAAGTGGTATCAATGGATTTCATTCTACCGAAGAACTAGGACTCTAAAATTTCCAATGGAGCAATATTGTTAAGTGTTTTTAGTGTGGTTTATAATTTGGGGATTCCAATGTTGGTGCGGTGGCTGACGTATCCATAAACCAGGGCCCTAAAATCTGATTTATGACTCAGTGCACGAAAACATTGATTGCTTGTGTTTTGGGAATGTTTTATTTTTTATCTCTATTGAGTCAACTAACTAGGAATAACATATTGCCCATGGTGCACTTGTTTCTTTTCAGGATTCCACCGTGTAGACAACTAGCCAGGATTCTTGAGAGTGTACAGGATGATGGCCCACCGAGCAACAAGGCTTTGGTTCAGGTCCCTCTTACTATGTTAGCACCTTCGGGTGGTGCACCAAAAACACCACTACCCATTAGGCTGACGTTTCCACCAAACTCATTAGCAGAAGCTACATTCTGGATAAGTGTGTTGCTCGTGTATTAATGACAGAGGCCTCTAAGGTTTTGAGGTGAGATAGATCCCCAGGCAGCTGAGGACTTACTATAGGCTGTGGCACGAGTTTGTCACCTAGTTGGGACAGCATCCGATTAGATGGTGATCCTAGCTGCTAGCATATTCCATGGAATATCAGGGAGATGATGGAGCCAAACACTCCAGTTACATGATGAGGTGAGCATCACCTGGACGCACTTTGAGATCCTATTCAGGGTGGAGTTTGTCCCAGTGACAGTAAGATTTGTTAGTATCTAAGAGTTTATGCACCTGAAGCAGGGTGGCTTATCTGTGGCCCAGTACTCGGTGATATTCGCCGACCTCTTGTGCTACACCACTGACATTGTAAGAGACACATTATTTCGGTCCAGGACCTTTGAGAAGTGCCTTCGGCAAGAGATCAGTGTGTTGATGATATCACTGAATATCCTGATGTAGGCTAGAGTGATCGACCGAGCATTGTTGGTGGAGAGCTTCTTAGATGAGAAGGCACAGATGGTGAGTGCCACCATGGGATGGCAGGTAGCCGAGTAATCTAGTGTAGGCAATAGGTAGATGACGCAGAGGTCCATGCAGATCAGACCTTCCGAAAAGTGACCTCAGGATGTAGGGTCAGAGGTGTCGAGCACGAGAGATAGAGAAGGTCAACAAAGAAGAAGACTATAATTCACGTGCGGTGGGTAGGGCCACATGGATCACGACTACCCGACCCTCCACAACAATGATTAGCAGACAGTCGAGGAACTGTCATGGTAACGGTCGAGGTTCGAGCAAGGAGGTCTACATGGCAGCAGATGTGGTAGAGGAGCAGGTCATGTACCATATAGTGGACAACTGTTTGAGAATCTACCACCACTACCCCAAGGTTGTCCACCCTGAAAACAGGGAGCATGTGGACATGGGTGAGCTCAGCTACAGGTAGCAGAGGCCGAGGAACACAGAACTCCTAAGATGATTAGAGGTATGATCTATGTCCACTCCACCTTAGCTGCAGTACTTATAGACACATGTTCCCATCATTATTTCATTACCACGACAATTGGTCGTAGCTCAGAGATTTTTATGGAGTAGTTGGGTCGATCCTTATGATTAGAGACTCCTACTAGAGAGCATTTGATGATTACACACTGGTTTTGATAGTGTCAGATCACTCTAAGAGGCAAGGGATTTAGCTGGGATCTTCTAGTTGCAGCTTCAAGGCCTTACAATGCCATATTGGGTATGGACTAGCTATCCATAGTCCATGATAAGATCAACTATTTTTGGACCAATGTGAGGTGTGTCCTCTAGTATGGGATCTGGTTTACCTTCACCCATGAGGAGGAAACATTTGCTGCCCATGATGGACTCTCTTAGAGAAGGGAGCAACTGATTACTCTTCAGTTGGCTAGTCTCACCCTTAGAGAATTTATGTGAGGTGTCTGATTTACCCTGTAGATGAAGACTAGTATGTTGATGTCTTCTTTGATGACGCTCTGGGACTACCTCCTTGTAGAGAGGTGGACTTTCACATCAACCTATACCCCTGGAAAACACCAACATCTACACTAGCATATCGGATGGATCTCGTGGAGCTTCGGGTGCTGAGGGTACAGTTGGAGGACTCATATAAAAAGGGTTTTTTAAGGCCCAATGTTTCTCCATGGGCATCCCTGATCTTGTTCACCAAGAAGGAAGTTGGTAGCCTAAGGTTTTTAGTAAACTATCGGTGCCTGAAGCTGGTGACCGTGAAGAACAAGTATCCTCTACCGAGGATCGATGATCATGTAACACCCTGGGATTGTATGAGAAATATTTTTTTTATGTATTATGTTATACACAACACCAAAAAAATCTTTCACTACACACAATACTAGCTTGGCTTGCGTTACACACAATCACAACCTTCCTTGATAGCGTGTGTAGTTCGCAATACCGAGTTTCAAAAAACAACGATATATTGTTATAATATTATTATGGACTAGCCGTTATTAATAGTATTAAATACATTTTAAATTTTATAACATTATTATTCATCTTACAAATTTTCTAAAACATGTTATTTGAACAAAATAATTTTTTCGGGTAAAATAAGTATTTTTTAAAAAATGCAGTTTTGCAGCCTTTTGATGGTGAACCAACTTTAAATCTAGTTTTTGATAGGTTTATAAGTTCAATAAAATTATTCTTTGCAATCAGGATATAAAAATTTACTTTGGACATATTATTCATATTATTCTGATAACTTTCATATTTTAATGAATAGTAAAAACACGCAATATTTTAATTAAAACTAATTTTTTTCTTCACAATAATTTATATGGTTAAATTATAATATTGAATGGTTTTAAAGTATAAATAGAATATATTTTTACCATTTAATATAATTTATTTCATTACCATTAATTTTACATTGAATTTATAGGTAAAAACATTTCAATCTTTGGCAATGTTTTAACTTTTAAAACCAGTTTTCTTCACAACAGGATTCATTTTAAATTAATTAATGAAACTTCTGTGTTTTGAATTTTGAAAAATGAATTCCATATTTTAATTAAGTGGGTCCAAATTGTGTTAATATGTTACTTTTATTTTTTCGATATTGTGAATAGTAACTACTGTAATTTTTATTTACTGTAGTTAAAGGTAAATCAGGAAATTATGGGTAAAAATAAGATTATAAAATTACATAACCCTTTATGAAATTCTATTGGATGACTAAATGTTGACCCATATCACCTAAGGTTCATAATTGATTAATTGTATGGAATTTTGACCAGGAAAATAATTTAATTATTATTAAAACCAAAGAAAGTGACAAAATGTCACTCTCTTAAATCTTATAAGTATAATAATTTTAATTTAGTGATAAACTTCAGGAAACTCCAAAAATGAATAGTATTGAGAAATATAATAAAATTATCTACATCATGTGAATTTATTTAGAATTTTTAGTGATTAAATAATTATCATTCAAGGTGACAGAATAGTGATGTTGAAATTATTTTATTGATTGAAATATCATATAAATGGATTTAAATATATTAAACTAAGTATTATATGAACTATTTAGTGTGATACAATAATTTTATAGACATATATGACATGTTATTAATCTATTAAAGATTTTATTTTGATCATATCTTCTATGATGATTTTATTTAAATTCAAATAAATGAATAGTGTAAAAATGGACACTATTGTTATTTTACAAAAATAACATAATATAAAATTGTTTAAAAATCACAAAAAAATTAAAAAATTATAAATTAAAATTTAAATGGTCTAAAATGTCATACATTATCCAATTATGGACAATTCACAACACATGAGTAATTATTAAAAACAATTTAAAATTTAGAATCTTATTACCACAAATAATATTAAATAGATTAAATAAGGATAAATCTAGTTGATAATGTTTAAAATAAATTCCCAATATGTCTAAATTTTATTAGTTGATGAGATTACAACCCTATATCATATAATATAATGATTTGAGTCATTTTGAATGTTTTTATGTGGTGTTTGAATTTATTATAAATTAATATTTTTGAGGATTCCAAAGGTGCCCCTATCCTCCCTCATAAAAGGGAACCTCTTCCCTCTTCTCTTTAGACAACTTTGAGCCTTCAAGCTCGGAAAAACCCTGACAATTACTCTTATCATCTTCCATAGTAATATTTTGGAGGTTCTTGTCCTCTCAAAAGTCCAACTATAGTCCCTTAAGAGGAAGTTTAAAGGAGGCACGTCGAGGAAGAGATAATCTCTTATACCGATTATTTGTAGTTTCTTCATTCTTCTACTTCCTCTTATTTAGTTGTTTCATTATAAAGTAATAACATTAGTAACAATAATATACTTATATGTTATTATAAATATGAAACAACCCTATTTCATCTTCTCTCCATCCTTTGTAAAACGAAATCACCGTGCGTGCGTACGTACGGAATACCGTCTCCACGCCGTGATGTAATCTATTTTCCACCACCACCTAACATGGATGGGTAAAATGGTGTAAATAAATAACTATATATAATTATTTTAAAATTATATTGATTCTGAAATATTATACATACACTTCAATACAATTCCACGATCATGGGAATGATATCATCGCTCGTGCGTACGTACGGCCTACCGTCACCACGATGTGATGCGACTCTTTCGACATGATCTTCATTGAATAATGAATATATAAACGAATTTAATGAATAAATATTATATATATATTATATTAAAAACATTATTTAAATGATATATCTATAACATAAAAATAATAATAATAATTTATTTGGCAAAACACACATAAGAACAGAAAGTAGTGAACACCCGAATAACGAGTAACAATGAAATATTACCAATAAGAAGATACAAATATGACCATATATGTCATGATAATAATGAATATGATTCTATAATAAGTCAATGAAATTATTTAAATCATTATATAGGAGGTTCGTATACGTACAAAGCATATCAGACCTAAGGTAAGGGAAAATCTCGAAATCTCAATTTTTATTTGAGATTGTTTATACTTCGGTATTTACTAGGGAATATTTATCATCCACAACCATGCTTCCTCAATATTTAATATTATTTATATCCTCTTACAATTTTTTAAATCCAATTTTACCTATTGGTGAATTATTAGTAAAATATATTAAAGGAATCTTTTTTCGTTTTTAGTACGAGATACTTTATGACTTTTTCGGCCAAAGTACGAGAATAATGATTTTTTTAACTTATACGACATGAATAGATTTTTATGATTTCATAGAAAATTATTTCCATGAAGCTTCCTTTACATGTTTTCAAGTATTATTTTTAATTAACTTCTTTTAGATTATAATTTTATGACATATTAATAAAGGAAAAATGTTTTTGAAGTATAAAGGATGTTTTCCTCAAGAATGGAGTTCATGTGTTTTCCATATAAGATAATATAGGGTTCTATTTATATCACTCTTTTTACATTTATTTGATTATTTTATGATGG
The DNA here is from genome assembly GCA_963277665.1 of Viscum album. NCBI lineage: Eukaryota > Viridiplantae > Streptophyta > Magnoliopsida > Santalales > Viscaceae > Viscum > Viscum album. The sequence goes on from OY728152.1 coordinate 1,991,347,022, forward strand.
AATTATGTCCTTTTATCTTATATGGTTTATGTTTTGATGACATGATGGTTAAGAATCCCATTTTTTGATTACATGGGTCATGCTATGATATATGATTTATGATTTTGTGGCACACATAAGAATGGTTTTATTATAAAATGGGTGGGACCTATATCTCTCTCCAATCCATTGGGTAAAGATTTATATCACATGAGATAGAAACGGCTAGAACGACAAGTTATTCCGGTTCAGTGATACAGGACTGGAATGAGAAGTGAACTCGGTTCAGAAATGGACTTTGTCCACTATGATAGTCTTAGCAATGAGTCTTGACTAATAAGAAATGATTTTCTATTTTTTAAAGGTTGTGGCCGAAGCCTCAATTTATTATTTAAAGCAAAGACCTCTTTTTATAGTTTAGAGGGAGACCCAATACATAGCTCGAAGCCCCAAGGCCAAGTGGCCTGAATACAAGGCTTGAAAGCCCATTTTTTGCCCCAAAGGACCCTATGTGAACAGTAGTGCTACATTACCCTGCGCAGCTACAATACCTGCTACAGTACACACCGCCGCTATAGTATCCTACAATAGTTCCTCCGCCGTTACAGTGCTGTCGCCGCTACAGTTCCACCGCTGCTACAGTGTCTGCTACAGTGCCCCGCTACAGTGTCTGCTAGAATGCCCTGCTACAGTATCCGAAAATTCATCCCTGCCCGGATTTGATCTCTTTTGCAGGTTAAGATTTTTGAAATGTTATGTTCTTATGAATATGATATTTCCTTTTTTTACCCTTACTGAGCATTTGAGCTCACCATTTTGTATGTTTTCTTTTCCCCAGGTTAGGAAGAAGGGTATTAAGTAGGATATGCAAAAAGGGACTCTAGATATGATGAAATAAACGGGAGAAAATATAGATACTTCATGAACCAGTTGTTTATGTTTCCCAGTTTCTAAAGACACTATACCTAAACGGTCTTACCATGGTTTTGTTATATTTTGTAATAAGTATGATCCAATTCTGAATTAATATAAATGTATGTAAAGTATGGTTCGTTATAGTTGGTATTAGAGGGATGTTATAGTCAACCTTTGGAAACTAGGATGTGAAATCCTTAGTAAGAATTGTAAGGATATGTCTAAGCATAGAACACAATATTAATGGTTTAGAAATGGCCATGAATAACCTATGATAAGACCTTAAGTGTAAAATTTTATTCTTGATTATGTTGTTTTCCTATTATGATTAGTGTTTCTCACACTATTCTTATTGGTTTTTTGGCATTGGATGGAACCCGAAAGAACCGTGTTAATGCTGAATGCGACGGGAAATGCAATGATTGTCCCCCTAAGTAACCAAACGTTATGGGAGTTGGAATTCAAAATCTTGTAGCCATGATCGCACAACTTTCTCAAGCTATGAATCATGAAGGACTTCCAAACGAGCAAAGGAATAAGAAACATTCTGTTGAATCCTTTATGAGGCAGCATCCACCCTCATTCAACGGGTGTACTGATCCATTAGTGGCTGAACAATGGATCTATACCACTGAAAAGATATTTTCAAATCTTCAATGTTCTGAACATGATAAAGTTATCTTAGCAGTATATCGTTTGGAAGGTGATTCTGATCAATGGTGTAATCTTATCAAGAATACGATGAAAAGAGACGAAATTGAGTCCCTGGAATGGGACGAGTTTAAGAATATATTTTTCAATAAGTACTGTACTCGTATTCTTCAAACAAAGATGGAGGAGTTTTTTGAACTAAATAAAAATGATGTTGAATCTATTGGTACCTATGAAGAAAATTTTACAAGACTTGAAAGGTATGCATCCAGAATTATTATCTGACCTGAATATAAGATTGATCGATTCATTAGTGGCTTAAAACCAAGTCTTTGAAGGGTGTTATCCATAAGGGACTTCAATAGATACGAGGAAATTGTTCGATGTGATCTCAAGGTTGAGATGGAGATTGGGGTAACCAATCAGCCATATGGGTATGATAAGAAGAGGAAAATGGAATTCAAAGGGAAATGTAAAGACCAAACTGAAAAGAAGATAGGTTTTCCCTTATGCTGAAAGTTTGAAAAGAAACACGGAGGGAATTGTCTTAAAGGGAAAAGTAAATGTTTCAAATGTGGAAAATAAGATTATAGGGCATTTGAATGCTGCAATGATGGGAAAAAGATGTCTAGTGATGCAAACAAAGAAAAGGCTACCCAGAATGCACCTCCTACACTTCAATGTTACAAGTGCAAGGAAATGGGGGCATTATGATAATCAATTCTCTAATCCAAGGGTTGTTGATGATGATCGACGTCAACAAACTCTTATGGCCAATGAAAAATGAATGTTACATGGAATTTATATCAGTGATGTGGAGTACGATAACGAAGTGGTGAAATGTACACTTACCATCCACTCTAAAGTAGCAAATGTTTTATTTGATTTTGGATCCACTCAATATTTTATTTTTGAAGAATTTTCCAAGGTTATTTCCATACAACCTCAACAATTAGCTGTTGAATTAGCTATGACAACTCCTAATGGCACAACAGTTGCATCAAAAGTATATAATTCTTCTCCAATTGATTTTTGTGGGAAATTTCTTCCTGCAAATCTTGTGATCCTTCCTATAGTGGAATTTCATGTGATTCATGGCATGGATTGGATTTCCTTATATGGAGCTCATATCAATTTCCAAAGAAGGGAAGTCACATTTCTTATTCTCGATCAATCTATTATCATCTATCGATGCAAGGATGAATATATACTTCCAGTGGAAATTTCTTCCATCTTATGCATCTGGATTCCAATAAATGGTGGTTATTTATATCAAATGGTTAGAGAGAAACTCAAGATTAAGAATATTCACATTGTACTAGAGATTGATGATGTCCTTCTGGAGGAATTACCAGGACTTCCACCAAATCATGAAGTTGAGTTTTCAATAGAACTCGTACCGGGTGCTTTACCTACCTCAAAGACTCTACATAGAATGGCCCCAATTGAGTTGCAGGAATAGAAGAAACAACTCCAAGAGAATCTTGATATGCGATAAATACGCCCTAGTGCATCACCTTAGGGAGAACCTGTTTTGTTTGTCAAGAAGAAATATGGATCAATGAGTCTCAACATTGATTATCGAGAACTTAACAAGATCACTGTCAAGAAAAAATATCCTCTCCTATGCATTGATGATTTATTTGAATAAATACACGGAGTTCAAAACATTTCCAAGATTGATCTTCGTTCAGTTTATCATCAATTAAGGGTCAAAAAATTGGATATTCCAAATATGACATTCCGTACAAGGTATGGACACTATGAATTTATAGTGACGCCATTTGGTCTTACTAATTCCCCTGATATCATCATGGATTTAATGAATAGAGTCTTTAGAGACTATCTTTATCAGTTTGTGGTGGTCTTTATAGATGATATTCTTGTATATTCAATGATAAAGGAAGAACATGAAGATCACTTAAGAATTTTATTGAAGACCCTGAGAAAGGATAAGCATTATGAAAAATTTACCAAGTGTGAATTTTGGCATAAAAAAGTTTCATTTTTGGATCACATAATCTCAAAAGAGGGGATATCTGTGGATCCAGCAAAAATAGAGGTTATCGAAAGATGGTCGAGACCAACAACAGTAACTGAGATCAGAATTTTTCTTGGTTTGGCTGGATATTATCGACGTTTTGTGAATGATTGTTCACAATTATCTAATCCACTCACTAGGTTGACTCGAAAAGGAATTAAGTTCATGTGGACGAAGGAGTGTGAAAAGAATTTCAAGGAGTTGAAAAGAAGATTATCCAATGAACTTTTGCTCACACTGCCTTGTAGTGGAGAAAGGTTTGTGATCTACAGTGATGCATCCAAGAAGAGACTGGGGTGTGTTCTAATGAAAATGATATGGTGATAGCTTATGCCTCCCGAAAGTTGAAAATCCATGATAAAAATTACCCAAATCATGATTTGGAGTTAGGTGCGGTAATCTTTGCATTAAAGATTTGGAGGCATTATCTTAATGGTGAAAGGTGTGATATTTATACTGATCATAAAATTTTAAAGTATATTTTCACACAAAAGGAGCTGAATATGAATCAAAGAAGATGGTTGGAGCTGATTAAGGATTATGACTACTCAATTCATTACCACCATGGGAAAGAAAACAAGGTGGCAGACACATTAAGTCGACAAGACCATGCTAGCTTATCCACGATTAGGACGACAAAAGATCCAATATTTATGGATTTACAAAGGATGTATCTTAGAATTATAACGGAAGGGGAAAATCTTATCTTTCTCAAATTAATGATCAACCATATATACATGTAAAGATTAAAGAGGCACAGAAAGAAGAAGTAGAGTTACAAAAGTAGGTGAGAAATGTTCCTGAATTTTACATTGATTGTGATGAAATAATATGGTTCGGGAATCGGGTTTGTGTTCCTCCCATCCCAGAATTAAAGAAGGAAATATTGGATGAAGCTCACAGTTCTTCATTCTCTATTCACCCTAGAATCACGAAGATGTATAGGGACCTGAAGGAGTACTTCTGGTGGGATGGCATGAAAAGATATGTTGGTGAACATATCTCTCGATGCTTGGTTTATCAGCAAGTTTAAGTTCAGGGATAGAAGTCTAATCGGATGTTACAACCATTACCCATACCAGAATGGAAATGGGAAAACATCACTATGGACTTGGTTACTGGACTTCCTAAAACATCCAAATGCAATAATGCTATCTGGGTTATAGTTGATCATCTTATGAAGTCGACACACTTCATTGCTATTAGAGAAGATTTCTCTCTTGATCAGCTTGACAAGATATATGTGAAGGAAGTGGGAAGATTTCATGGAGTACCACTTTCCATTATATCTGATCGGGATCCGAGGTTTACCTCGAAGTTTTGGCAAAGTCTTTAGCATACATTAGATACAAATTTGAGTTTCAACACTGCTTATCATCCTCAGATAGAAAGTCAGTCTGAGAGGACAATTAAAACACTAGAAAACATGTTGAGATCTTGCTCTATGGACGTAAAATGTGGTGGGGATCAACACCTACCTTTGGTAGAATTTTTTAATAATGATATCTTTTACTCCAGTATTCAGAAGGCTCCTTATAAAGCTCTCTTTGGAAAGAAATGCAGAACTCCAACTTGCTGGGATGAAGTTAGGGAAAGAAAGCTATTAGGACCTGATCTTGTTGATGAGATGGAAAAAAAGGTAAGATCTATTAAACAACACATAATAGTATCTCAGAGTCGACAAAAAATTTATGCCGACAACCGAAGAAAATACCTAGATTTTGAAGTAGGTGATAATGTGTTCTTACAAATATCTCCTTGGAAGAGAGTAATGAGATTTGGAAAGAAGGGCTAGCTGAGCCCTAGGTATATTGGTCCTTTTGAGATACTAGATCGTGTTGGGAAGGTAGCTTACCGATTGCTGCTTCCACCAAATCTCTCTCATGTTCATGATGTATTCAATGTATCTCTCATGAGAAAGTACATACCTGATCCTTCACATGTACTAAGCTCAGAAGTTGTACCGCTGGAGCAAGATATTTCTTATGAATAATAGATGATAGGGATTCAGGATCGTAACGAAAAAGTTCTACGAAACAATAACACTCTCTTGGTTAATGTTTTAGGGAGGAACCACTAATTAGAAGAAGCAACACGGGAACTTAAGGATATGATGAGGGAGAGTTATCATCATCTGTTTGTTACAAATTGATGAATTTCAAGGGAGAAATTCTTTTTATGGGGGGTAGAATGTAACACCCTGAGATTGTATGAAAATATTTTTTTTATGTCTTATGGTATATGTAACACCAAACGAATCTTTCACTACATACAACACTGTCTTGGCTTGGGTTAGAGGAAATCCCAACCTTCCTCGATATCGTGTGTAGTACGCAATACTAGGCTTCACTAAACAACGATATATTGTTATAATATTACAATGGACTAGCCGTTATGAATAGTATTAACTAATTTTTTAATATAATAACATTATTATTCATCTTACACATTTTCTAAAACATGGTATGTGAACAAAATAATTTTTTCGGGTAATATAAGCATTAAAAAAAACGCAGTTTTTCCACCTTAGGATGACGCATCGACATTAAATCTATTTTTTGACAGGTTTATAAGTTTAATAAATATCATCTTTGGAATCAGGATATAAAAATTTAAATTGGATTAATTTTTCATATTATTCTCATAACTTACATATTTTAAAGAATAGTAAAAACACGCTATATTTTAATTAAATATAATTTTTTTTCATCGCAATAATTTATATGGTTAAATTATAATATTCAATGGTTTTGAATTATAAATAGAATATTTTTTTACCATTTAATATAATTTATGTCATTAAAAATAATTTTACATTGAATTCATAGTTAAAAACATTTCAATCTTTGGCAATGTTTTAACTTTTAAAACAGATTTTCTTAACAACGAGATTAATTTTAAATTAATTACCGCAAAATCTGTGTTTTGAATTTGGAAAAATGGATTCCATATTTGAATAAAGTTTTTCCATATTATGTTAATATGATACTTTTATTTTTTTATATTATGAATAGTAACTACGGTAATTTGTATTTACTACAGTTAAAGGTAAATCGGGTAATTAAGGTTAAAAATAAGATTATAAAATTGCACTAACACTTGAAAAAGTTCTATTTGATGACTAAAAGTCGACACATATCACCAAAGGGTCGGAATGGATTAATTTTATGGACTTTTTACCGTGAGAATAATTTAATTATTATTAAAACCAAAGAAAGTGACAACATGTCACTCTCTTAAATCTAATAAGTATAATAATTTTAATTTAGTGATAAAATTCAGGAAACATCGAACATGAATAGTATTAAAAAATATTATAAAAATATCTACGTCATGTGAATTTATGTAGTATTTTTAGGGATTAAATAATTATCATAAAATGTGACACAATAATGATGTTGAAATTATTTTATTGATTGAAATATCAAATAAATGTTTTTAAAAATAATAAAATAAATATTATATAAACTATTTAATGTAATAAAATAATTTTATAGATAAATATTACCTGTGTTAAATCTATTAAAGTTCCTAGTTCGAACATATCTTCTTTGAGGATTTTATTTAAATTCAAATAAATGAATAGTGTCAAAATTCACACTATTGTTATTATATAAAAATAACATAATATAAAATTGTTTAAAAATAACAAAAACATTTAAAAATTATAAATTAAAATTTATATGGTATAAAATGTCATAAATGATCCAATTATAGACAATTCACACCACAAGAGTAATAGTTATAACAATTTAAAATTTAGAATCTTATTACCACAAATAAAATTAAATAGATTAAATAAGGATAAATCAAGTTGATAATGTTTAAACTAAATTAACAACATGTATAAATTTTATTGGTTGATGATATTACAACCCTATCTCATATAAGCTTTAGATTTGACTCATTTTGGATGTTTTTATATGGGGTTTGAATTTATTATAAATTAATATTTTTGAGGTTTCCAAAGGTGTCCCTCTCCTCCCTAATAAAATGGCACCTCCTCCCTCTACTCTTTACAAAACATTGAGCCTTAATGATCGGCCATACCCTAACCATTAATCTTCTCAACTTACCTAGTAATATTCTAGAGGTTCTCGTCTTCTCAGTAGACCAACTCTAATCCCTTAAGAGGAAGTTTAAAGGAGGCATGTCGAGGAGGAGGTAATCTCTTCTACCGATTCTTTCAAGTTTCTTCCTTCTTCTACTTCTTTTTATTTAGTTGTTTCATTATAAAGTAATAACATCAGTATCACTCATATATTGATATGTTATTATAAATATTAAACAACCCTATTTCATCTTCTATCAATCCTACGGAAAACAAAATCACCGCGCGTGTGTACGTACGTAATACCGTCTCCACGCCGTGGTGTAATCTGATTTCCACCACCACCATACATGGATGGGTATAATGATGTAAATAAATAACTATATATGATTATTGTAAATTTATTGATTCTGAAATATTATACACACACTTTAATACAATTCCAGAACATGGGAATGATATCATCACTCGTGCGTACGTACGACCTACAGTCTCCACGATGTGATGCGACTCGTTCGATATGATCTCCATTGAATAATGATTATATAAATGAAATTAATTAATAAATATGATATATATATTATACTAAAAACATTATTTAAATTATATATCTATAACCTAAAAATAAGAATAATAATTTATTCGATAAAACACGCATAAGAACAGAAATCAGTGAACACCCGAATAATGAGTAACAATGAAATATTAACAATAAGAAGATAAGAATATGACCATATATGATATCATAACTATGAATATGATTCTATAATAAGTCAATTACATTATTTAAATCATTATACATGATGTTTGGATACATACGAAGCATATCAGACCTAAGGTAAGGGAAAATCTCAAAATCTCAATTTTTATCTGAGATTATTTATACTTCCATATTTACTGGGGCATATTTATCATCAACATCCATGTATACTCAATATTTAATATTATTTATATCCTCCTAGAATTGTTTAAATCCAATTTTACCTATTGGTGAATTTTTAGTAAAAGATATGAAAGGAATCTTTTGTTCTTTTTCAGTACGAGATACTTTTTGACTTTTCCGGACAAAGTATGAGAAGAATGTTTTTTAAAACATATACGACATGAAAATATTTTAATGATTTCATAGAAAATTATTTCCATGAAGCTTCCTTTAGATGTTTTCAAGTTTTATTTTTAATTAACTTCATTTAGTTTGAAATTGTATAACATATTAAGAATGGAAAAATGTTTATGAAGTAGAAATGATATTTTTCTTTAAGAATGGAGTTCAAGTGTTTTCCATCTAAGATAATATAGTGTTCTGTTTATATCCCTATTTATTAATTCATTTTATTATGTTATGATTGAATTATGTCCTTTTATCTTATATGGTTTATGTTATGATGGCATGATGTTTTAGAATCACATTTTTTATTACATTGGTCATGCTGTGATATATTATTTATGATTTTATGGCACACATAAGAATGGTTTCATTATAAGATGGGTGGGACCTATATCTCCCTCCAATTAATTGGGTAAATATTTATATCTCATGAGATAGATATGGATGTATGAATAATATAATCAGGTTCAGTGATACAAGACTAGAACGAGGAGTGAACTCGGTTCAGAAGTGGAATTTTTCCACTATGATAGCCTTGGAAATGAGTCTTGACTAATAAGAAATGATTTCCTATGATTAGGTGTGTATGCCACAAAGTTTCATGTTTTATATTATGATTATTGGGATTACATTTAACTCGTATGATTTTTCTCGTGTTAAGATATTATGATCTCTTTTGCAGGTTAAAATTTTCGAAATGTTATGTTCTTATGAATATGATATTTCCTTTGTTTACCCTTGCTGAGAATTTGAGCTCACCCTTTTTTATGTTTCCTTTTCCCCAGGCCAGGAAGAATGGTATTAGGTAGGATATGCCAAAAGAGACTCTAGATATGATGAAATAAACGGGTGAAAATATTGATGCTTTGTGAACCAGTTGTTTAGGTTTCCCACTTTCTAAAGACACTAGAACTATACGGTCCTACCATGGTTTTGTTGCATGTTGTAATAAGTATGATTCAATTATGAAGTAATAACAATGTATGTAATGTATGGGTCATTATAGATCTCTTCGAATATCTGAAGGGAGATTGATGGTTTTCAAAGATAGTCCTCGGATCTGGTTATCATCGGTTTAGGGTACGAGATGAGGATGTATCAAAGACTACCTTTAGATGTCAGTATAGCTGTTATGATTTCTTGGTGATTCATTTTGGTGCGAAAAAAAATTCTCTAGCAGTTTTCATGGGGCTCATTAACATGATCTTCCAGCCATACCTTGATCACTTCGTGGTGATCTTCATTGATGACATCTTGATATACTCACTTTCAGAGGAGGAGCATTCCATGCACTTGCATATTGTTCTGGATACACTATGAGATCACCAAATATAAGGAAAGCACTCGAAGTGCCAGTTCTGGATAAGAGAAGTCCATTTCCTGGGTCATGTTATCTGAGAGGCTAGACTTGCAGTGGATGTGGCGAAGATAGAAGTAGTGCTTTCTTGGGATCCACCCAGGAGTGTGACTAAGGTGCATAGTTTTCTAGGATTGGATGGGTACTATTGACAATTTTTCCCTGACTTCTCCAGGGTAGTGGCACCATTGTCAGCATTGCCAAAGAAGGGGTTGCATTTCTTGTGGATAGAGATGTGCCAGTGGAGTTTTTAGGAGCTGAGTTAGATACTGACGAGTGCCCCATCTTGAGGCTACCGGAAGAGGGCGTTGGGTATGTAGTATACTTCCATGCATCAGTGACCGAGCAAGGTTGTTTGCTGATGCAAGAGTGAGCAATGATCACATACGGCTCACTGAAGATTAGACAACATAAGCACAACTACGCTACCCATGACTTGGAGTTAGCAACAATGGCCTTTGCGCTGATGATGTGGTGGCACAACATGATGGGTGAACATTTTATAGGCTATTATGATCATAAGAGTCATAGGTATATCATCTCACAGAAGGACCTGAACTAGGGACAATGATGATGGATAGAGTTCCTCCAGGATTATGACTTTGAGATAGTCTGCACTCCTGGGAAGGTTAATATAGACAAAGATGCACTCAGTAGGAGGTTTGGTCTACAGTAGCTGAGTGAGACGACATAGCATCAAGCCGCGTTGCAAATATCCTTTGAAGATAGAGATGGATCATCTTACCTCAAGTCTATGACTATTACTCCCCTATATCATCCGCATGTTCGGGAGGATCATCTTGGGGACATGGACTGCGATTCCCAATGTGCTCTGATATCCTAAGGACAAGCTCCTAATGGATTTTCTGAAGGTGGGGAGCATGTCATCCTATTAAATGGATGGACCATGGTACCAGTGATGCTATGAGATGAGGTGTTGAGGATGTTCCACACATCCCCATTAGCGGTATATCCTGGAGTGGCGAAGATGTACCAGAACCTCCGATGTAATAACCCGAGATTTTATAAGATATATTCTTTTTAATTTATTTCATATCTTCTGTTGTACGATACACGAAGATTATCTTACGCTATACGCAACACCGTATTAGCTTGCAGTATACATAACACTATTCTTAGATTGTGATACACACAATTTCAAGTTCATTTGATAATAATAATTCTACGCAACATTGAGTGTATATATATATATGTATTCAATGTATAAATGAAAAAATGGTTGGATTTTATTATAATGAAACAACAAAGGAGTCGTGCACTATACGCAACCCTGACTTGGCTTGCATTACACACAATCGCGACCTTCTTTGATAGCGTGTGTTGTACGTAATACCATGTTTTACTAAACAATGATATGTTATTATAATATTATAATGAACTAGCCATTATGAATAGTATTAACTATATTTTTAATTTTATAACATTATTATTCATCTTACACATTTTCTAGAACATGGTACAAGAACAAAATAATTTTTTCGGGTAAAATAAGTATTTTTCAAAAAATACAGTTTTTCCACCTTTTGATGGCACACCAAATTTAAATATAGTTTTTGACATGTTTATAAGTTTAATTTTAAAAAATAAAATTATTATTTGGAATCAGGATATAAAATTTTACCTTGGATACATTTTTCATATTATTCTGATAACTTTCATATTTTAATGAATAGTAAAAACACGCTATATTTTAATTAAAAACAAATTTATTCATCGTAATAACTTATGTGGTTAAATTATAATATTTAATGGTTTTAAAGTATAAATAGAATATATTTTTACCATTTAATATAATGTATTTCATTGTCATTGATTTTACCTTGAATTTGTAGGTTAAATCAATTCAATCTTTTGCAATGTTTTAAAGAAAAACCTGTTTTCTTTCAACTACTGGATTAATTTTAATTTAATTTTTCCAACATTTGTGTATTGAATTAGGAAAAATGGATTCCATATTTGGAATCAGTGGGTCCAAATTATTTTAATAAGCTACTTTTTATTTTTGGGAATTATGAATAGTAACTATGGTAAATTTTATTTACCATAGTTAAAGGTAAATCGGGTAATTAAGGGTAAATATAATCTTATAAAATTACCCTAACAAATGCCCAAATTTTATTGGATGGCTAAAAGTCGACCCATATCACATAAGGGTCGTATTAGAATCATTTAATGGACTTTTTTCCATGAAAATAACTTAATTATTATTAAAACCAAAGAAAGTGACAACATGTCACTCTCTTGAATCTTATAAGTATAATAATTTTAATTTAGTGATAAACATAATAAAACATTGAACATGAATAGTCTCCATAAAGATAATAAAATTATATATATCATTATAATTTATTTAGAATTTTTATGTATTAAATAATTGTCATTAATGGTGATACATTAATGATGCAGAAATTATTTATTTAGTGAAAAATTAGTAATATAGTTTTTATTGAAATAATAATACCCATTAAAAGGCCCAAACACCTGACCAAAACTTATTTGTAGTGTATATATATACCATAAGAATCCAATGAATTAATATATAACCGTTTGGAGTCTTATAAAAGTGATTATGACACTTATATTATTTTATTTTAAATGATGCCAAAGTTGTCACATTTATAATTTAATAAATATAACAATTTAAATATTGTGCTTTTAAGATGATAAATTCTAGTAAAAGTATTATTGTGAACGTTAATAGATTTATCTTCATCATAGGAGTTTATTCTTAATTTTTATGCAAAAAATATGTATATTAAATAATTATACAAAAATGTTGTAGTAATTATTTTATTAAGAGATAAACCAAATAAATGGTTTTAAAAATAATAAAATAAATATTATATAAAGTATTTAACGTGTTCCACTAATTTTATAGATACATATATCATTTTATGAATCTATTAAAGCTTTTAGTTCGAAAATATATTCTTTATATATTTTATTTAAATTCCTATAAATGAATAGTGTAAAAATTGACACTATTGTTATTTTATAAAAATAACATATTATAAAATTGGTTAAAAATTCAAAAAAATATTTTAAAATTATAAATTAAAATTTATATGGTCTAAAATGTTAATATGTATCTAATTATGGACAATTCACAACAAATAAGTAATTGTTTTTTATAATTTAAAATTTAGAATATTAATACCACAAATAAAATTAAATTGATTAAGTAAAGATAAATCAAGTTGATAATGTTTAAAATAATTTCCTAAAATGTCTAAATTTTATTAGTTGATGTTATTACAACCCTATATCATCTTATATTCGAATATGAGTCATTTTCGGAGGTTTTTAAGTGGGGTTAGATTTATTATAAATTAATACTTTTAAGAATTCCAAAGGTGCCCCTCTCCTCCCTTATAAAAGGGCACATCCTCCCTCTCTTCCTCATACCACTTTGAGCCTTCATGCTCGGCCAAACCCTGCCAAATTATATTCTACACTTCCCTTGAAACATACTAGAGGTCCTGGTCTTCTTCAAAGACCAATGTTAGTTCCCTAAGAGGAGGTCTCAAAGAGGCGCTTCAAAGAAGAGGTAATGTTCATTACCGATTCATTCAACTTTATTTCTTATTCAACTTCTTCTTTTTTTTAGTTGTTTCATTATGAGGTAATAACATAAGTATCAATAATATACTTATATGTTATTATAAGAATGAAACAACCATATTTAACCATCTATCCATCCAACGGAAAACGAAATCACCGCGCGTGCGTACGTACGGATTACCGTCTCCACTCCGTGGTGTAATCTATTTTCCACCACCACCTTATTTGGATGGGTATATGGGTGAAAGTAATGAATATATATGATTATTGTAAAGTTCTATTTATTCTGTAATATTATACATACACTTTAATACAATTCCACGATCTTTGGAATGATATCATCGCTCGTGCGTACGTACGGACTACCGTCTCCACGACGCGATGAGATTCACTCTCCATGTTAACCATTCATGAATGATTATAAAGTATATATAATGAATAATAATAAAATATATGGAATAATAATGATATTGGATTTTTGTATATATATATTTATGTATGTGATTTACTTAATTCCATTCAATTCAAAATGGAAACGAAAACAGTGTTCATGCGTACGTACGGCATACCATCTCAATGAACGGTGTATTTCATTCCTTTTATAGATCTATAATATATATATGTATATGATGAATATATATTATATATAAATCATTTTTTACATTCTGGAATTATTAAAATAAGGATATAAGTAATAATATCAAGAACGACAAGTCAAAACACATTCGATAAATAAAATGATTTTACCCAAAACACTGTTTTAACATAGAATTTACAAAAGAACGGGCAATATAAAGTCATAAGTGAAACATATATGATATAATAAAAATGAATATGATTCTATAATAAGTCAATGAAAGTATTTAAATCATTATACAGGAGGTTCGGATAAGTACGAAGCATATCATACCTAAGGTAAGGGATAATTTTGCAAATCTCATTTGTATCTGAGATTGCTTATTCATAAGTATTTACTGGGGTTATATTTATCATCCATGTCTAAGTTTTATAAAAATGTTTTCATGTATTTTTAAAGCCCTTTTTACCCATTTTTGACTTTTACTACATGGTATGTATGGTATCTTTCTTTTACGAGGTACTTTTTGACTTTTCCGGCAAAAGTACGAGAAGAATGTTTTTAACTTATACGGCATGAAAGGATTTTTACAGTTTTATAAATCCTTATTTTCATAAAACTTCCTCCAAATGATTTCATGACTATTTTCAACAAAATCCTTTTCTTTTAAAATTTCATGACATTTTGTGAAAAGAAAATGATTTTGAAGAAAAAAGGATATTTTCATCAAGAATTCATTTCAAGTGTTTTATCATAACCATTTTTCATCTAAGATGAAATTATTTCATATGTGTATGTTTCAAGTATAATTTCTCTCTGATTTACATGGTTTCACCTTTCTTATTATGAAATTTTATCCATTTCTTTTATATGAATTATGTGATGATTGGATGATGTTTAGGAAACCCATTTTATTTATTGGGGTTTTATGAATGATGTATGTTAATTTTGTGGTACAAGTAAGAATGATTTCATTATGAGATGGGTAGGACCTATATCTCCCTCCAATGCATTGGGTAATGATTTTATATCTCATGAGATAGACATGGCTGGAAGTGTAAGTTAATCCAATTCAGTGTTACAGGATTGAAACGAGGAGTGAACTCTATTCCGAATGGGACTTTGTCCACTACGATGGTCTTGGAAGCAATGCCTTGGCTACTATGGAAATCATTACATGTTCTTAATGGATGCCACAATTACATGTTTTATTCCCATGGTATTTTATTATTTTTTATGTTACATTATGATCTATGCCTTATGTACTTCCATGTTTTATGTCGTTCCTCAAGATTTAGATTTTTAAACATTATGTTCATGTTTTTATGTTCAAATGTATATGGTATGTTTTATTTTATCCATGCTTACCCTTAATGAGCATTTTAGCTCACCCTTTTTATGTTTTATTTTCCCCAGGATCAAAAGAAAGGTTTTAGGTAAGGAAACAAAAAGTGGAAGATCTTTATGGGAGATGTTGAAGATCTTTCACCACGATTAGAAGATTACGTTCCATGTTTCCAAAGAAACTAAACTATTACGGTCCTTGTGTGTCTATTTTTGTTATGTATTAAGTGTTCCGCAAAATTAATGTAATGTCCATGTACGTCAAGCTTAGGGTCTCTACAGTTGGTATTAGAGGAAAGGTTTAGTCAACCTTTGGAAACTAGTATATGGTAATTTTATTGAGATACCTAGAGATATTTCTAAGGTATGTCTAGGGATGTCCCTAAAGATAAGTATACGTATAGGATATAGTCCTAGAACTACGCAAACGATCTTAGAATTAATCCTAAGATGTTAGATGTCGAAGGTACTCCCCCTTGATTATGTTATTTTCCTTTTATGATTTTTTCCTCTCACAGAATTCTTTTTGTGTTTTAGTCAATGGAGGGAACCAGAAGGAATTCGGTTAAAATTGAATCCAATGGACAAATTGGTGACTATGAGAAACAAAATTGTGTAATGCCTAGAGAGAAAGATATTGTGATTATGCTGAATCAGTCATCGCGATATATGATTAACAAGGTGAAATTTAGTGGTATGCCTAATTCATCAAATAAGAAGAAGATAGACTTTTATGCATGTTCGCGTGTTGAGGAGCATACAGAAAGGAAGATTGAGATTTCTAAAGAACAGAAGAAAAACCTTGAGGAATACCTCAAATGGAGGGACAGATGTTATCTATGTGGAGAAAAGGGTCATAGAGTGACAGACTGTTATGGAGTTCAATGTCTTATTTGTGGATAACATGGGCATTACCCAACTCAATGCCCTGACCTAAAAAGTTACTTCTAAATCAAGGAAGGACTTATTACAGGACAATCATTGAAGAGGATGGATTAAAGTGTTTATGTAATGGTATTCAGGAATAATGTTGTTGAGGAACTTTTATGGTGTATTAGAATATTTTTGTATTAGTCTATTTTGGTTTTCAATAATTTTAGGGTACCGGTAACCATGAAAAGTGATTCAAATATTTTGGAAAGTAGATGATATGTGCATAATGAAGGGATAAGGAGAAAATGAAATATTTGAAAGTATTCATGAGCTAATGATTGATATAAGGACTAAGTGATATCATGATTTGAGTATATAGAATTTTGAGGATTTTGTTATGTGGAAAGAGTTAACTTTTGACAGCACTTATGTTTTCACTAAGATTCAATGGGTATTCATTTTTCAAGAGAATACATGATTAAGGTATTCACATGACCGGAATGTGACCAAAAAGATATATGAGGGATAAATGATGGTATTCACGTGCTTGTTATATGACCTTTTTAGTAATCATTCTCTTTATACAATGAGTTTGGAAAGAAGTATTTTGGATAAGCCTAATGATTGGAATGGATTATGTTGGACATAAGTTAGTATTGTTTAAGGATATAACTTTTTTATATATTATTGATGGGATGTTATAGTAATGTAGTTTTAGAAAAAGGACAAGCTGTAGGACTGGCGACAAACCATCGCGTCGGACAAGGCTGTGGGAATCGAACCCACAACCGAAGTGCGACTGGACTTTATCGCCTACCACTGGCCTACATGTAGTCCCTGTTTAGTATAAACTAGTTTTATATTATTAAGTAGTATGATATATGAAGTATAAGTCCATTTTAGGAACCATATATGATTAATCTCACTATAGACCGACTTATGTATATTTAATAACTTTTTCCAACCTTTTGTTTGAGACATATGGAATGACCTGTCATTCTATCACATGATCTACTAACACTTCACGAATAACAAATTTAACTTCATTTATTTAAGAGAAGAAGTGGAAATTGTTCAAGGAACGAACAATTGTGAGATTGTACCAAAATAAAGTACGTATTTATTATAATTCAAATTCTTCCAAACCAAAAATGTTGTCCTAGTTCCCTTATAACCGATGAATCAGATGGTACCCTAGATCATCACAAATCTATGGCTTTGTGATTGTTGGCTTTTCTATAGCCATGTTCTCTACCACTCTCTATCAGAACATGATGGTTATATTTCTCTTCCATATCCATATTTTCACCTATGTTATCCTTTGTGGAAACCCAGTGATTAGTTTATTTGGGTAACCATTACATTTCATACTTTAGTTTTTAAAGATAAGTTTTGGTATTCCTTTTTACGATGTGGGTTTCAATTAAAGAAACATTCAAGTAGAAAACCATTTATAACCCCGACGAATTTCAAGGGAGAAATTCATTTTAAGGGGGGTAGAATGTAATAACCCGAGATTTAATAAGTTATATTCTTTTTAATTTATTTCATATCTTTTGTTGTGTGATACACCAAGATTATCTTGCGCTATACACAACACCGTATTAGCTTGCAGTATACGCAACACTATTCTTAGATTGTGTTACACACAATTTCAAGTTCGTTTGATAATAATCATTCTACGAAACATTGAGTATATATATATATATTCAATGTACAAATGAAAAAATGGTTAGATTATGTTATAATGAAACAACAAAGGAGTCTTGCACTATACGCAACCCTGACTTGGCTTGCATCACACGCTATCGCGACCTTCTTCGATAGTGTGTGTTGTACGCAATACTGGGTTTTACTAAACAACGATATGTTAGTAAAATATTATGAAGAACTAGACGTTATGAATAGTATTAACTATATTTTTAATTTTATAACATTATTATTAATCTTACACATTTTCTAGAACATGATATAAGAACAAAATAAATTTTTCAGGTAAAATAAGTATTTTTCAAAAAATACTATTTTGCCGCCTTTTGATGTCGCACCCACTTTAAATATAGTTTTTGACATGTTTATAAGTATAATTTTTAAAAATAAAATTATTCTTTGGAATCAGGATACAAAATTTTACCTTGGATAAAATTTTCATATTATTCTGATAACTTTCATATTTTAATGAATAGTAAAAAGACGGTATATTTTAATTAAAAACAACTTTTTTCATCGTAATAACTTCTGTGGTTAAATTATAATATTTTAAGGTTTTATAGCATAAATAGAATATATTTTTACCATTTAATATAATGTATGTCATTATCATTGATTTTACCTTGAATTCGTTGGTTAAATCAATTCAATCTTTTGAAATGTTTTGAAGAAAAACCCGTTTTCTTTCAACAACGAGATTAATTTTAATTTAATTTCTGAAACTTTTCTGTATTTAATTTGGAAAAATGGATTCCATATTTGGAATCATTGGGTCAAAATTATGTTAATAATATATTTATTATTTTTGGGAATTATGAATAGTAAATACGGTAAATTTTATTTACCATAGTTAAAGGTAAATCAGGTAATTAAGGGTAAATATAATAATATAAAATTACCCTAACACATGCCAAAGTTTTATTGGATGGCTAAAAGTAGACCCATATCACTTAAGGGTCGTATTAGAATCATTTAATGGACTTTTGTCCATGAAAATAACTTAATTATTATTAAAACCAAAGAAAGTGACAACATGTCACTCTCTTAAATCTTATAAGTATAGTAATTTTAATTTAGTGATAAACATCATAAAACTTAGAAAATGAATATTATACAGAAATATAATAAAATTATCTATATCATGATAATTTAATTAGAATTTTTATGTATTAAATAATTGTCATTAATGGTTATACATTAATGATGCAGAAATTATTTATTAAGTGAAAAATCAGAAATATAGTTTTTATTGAAATAATAATACCCATTAAAAGGCCAAAACACCTGACCAAAACTTATTTTTAGTGTATATATATACCATAAGAATCCAATGACTTAATATATAACCGTTTTGAGTCTTATAAAAGTGATTATGACATTTATATTATTTTATTTTAAATGATGCCAAAGTTGTCACCTTCATAATTTAATAAATATATCAATTTAAATATTGTGATTTTAACATGATAAATTTGAGTAAATTTATTATTGTGGAATTTAATAGATTTATCTTCATCATAGGATTTTATTTTTAAGTTTTATGCAACAAATAAGTATATTAAATAGTTATACAAAAATATTGTAGTAGTTATTTCATTAAGAGATAAACCGAATAAATGGTTTTAAAAATAACAAAATAAATATTATATAAACTATTTAATGTGCTCCACTAATTTTCTAGATACATATATCCTTTTATGAATCTATTAAATCTTTTAGTTCGAACATAACTTCATTATATATTTTATTTAAATACCTATAAATGAATAGTGTCAAAATTGACACTATTGTTATTTGATAAACATAACATATTATAAAATTGTTTAAAATCAAAAAAATATTTAAAAATTATAAATTTAAATTTGTATGGTCTAAAATGTTATAAAGTATCCAATTATGGACAATTCAAAACAAATATGTAATTTTTTTGTTATAATTTAAAATTTAGAATGTTATTACCACAAGTAAAATTAAATTGATTAGGGATAAATAAAGTTGATAATGTTTAAAATAATTTACTAACATGTCTAAATTTTATTGTTTGATGATATTACAACCCTATATAATCTTATATTCGAATATGAGTCATTTTTGGAACATACTAGAGGTCCTGGTCTTCTTCCAAGACCAATGATAGTGCCCTAAGAGGAGATATCAAAGAGGCGCTTCAAAGAATAGGTAATGTCCATTACCGATTCTTTTAAATTTATTTCTTCTTCCACTTTTTCTTTTTTTAGTTGTTTCATTATGAGGTAATAACATCAGTATCAATAATATACTGATTTTTTATTATAAGTATGACACAACCATATTTCACCATCTATCCATCCAACGGAAAATGAAATCACCTCGCGTGCGTACATACAGAATACCGTCTCCACGCCGTGGTCTAATCTATTTTCCACCACCACCTTACTTGGATGGGTATAAGGGTGAAAGTAATGAATATATATGATTATTGTAAAGTGATATTGATTATTTAATATTATACATACACTTTAATACAATTCCACGATCTTGGGAATGATATCATCGCTCATGCGTACGTACGGACTACCGTCTCCACGACGCGATGAGATTCACTCTCCATGTTAACCATTCATGAATGATTATAAAGTATATATAATGAATAATAATGAAATATATGACATAATAATGATACTGTATTCATTTATATATATATGCTTGTATGTCATTTACTTAATTCCATTCAATTCAAAAGGGAAACGAAAACAACTTTCATGTGTACGTACGACCTACCATCTCCATGAACGGTGTATTTCATTCCTTTTATCGATCTATAATATATATATGTATATGATGAATATATATTATATATAAATCATGTTTTACATTCTGGAATTATGTAAATCAGGATATAAGTAATAATATCAAGAACGAAAAGTCAAAACACATACGATAAATAAAATGATTTTACCCAAAACACGGATTTAACATGGAATTTACAAAAGAACGGGTAATATAAAGTCATAAATGAAACATATATGATATCATAAAAATTAATATGACTCTGTAATAAGTCAATGAAATTATTTAAATCATTATACAGGAGGTTCGGATACGTACGAAGCATATCAGACCTAAGGTAAGGGATAATTTTACAAATCTCATTTTTCTTCGAGATTGCTTATTCGTAAGTATTTACTGGGGTTCTATTTATTATCCATGTATAAGTTTTATAAAAATGTTTTCATGTCTTTTTAAAGTCCTTTTTACCCATTTTTTACTTTTACTACATGTTATGTATGGAATATTTCTTTTACGAGGTACTTTTTGACTTTTCCAGCAAAAGTACGAGAAGCATGTTTTTTTTAACTTATATGGCATGAAAGGATTTTTACGGTTTTATAAAGCCTTATTTTCATAAATCTTACTTCAAAAGATTTCATGTTTATTTTCAACAAAATCCTTTTCTTTTAAAATTTCATGACATTTTGTGAAAAGAAAATGATTTTGAAGAAAAAAGGATATTTTCCTCAAGAATTCATTTCAAGTGTTTTATTAGAACCATTTTTCATCTAAGATGACATTATTTCATATGTGTATGTTTCACGTATAATGACTATATGATTTATATGGTTTCACCTTTCTTATTATGAAATGATATCCATTTCTTTTATATGGATTATGTGATGATGGGATGATGTTTATGAAACCCATTTTATTTATTGGGTTTTTATAAATGATGTATGTCTATTTTGTGGCACAAGTAAGAATGATTTCATTATGAGATGGGTGGGACCTATATCTCCCTCTAATGCATTGGGTAAAGATTTTATATCTCATGAGATAGACATGGCTGGAATGGTAAGTTAATCCGGATCAGTGTTACAGGACTAAAACGAGGAGTATACTCGATTCAGAATGGGACTTTTACCACTAAGATGGTCTTGGCAGCAATTCCTTGGCTACTATGGAAATATTTACATGTGCTTAATTGATTCCACAATTACATGTTTTATTCCCATGCTATTTTATCATGGTTTATGTTCCATTATGATCTATGCCTTATGTACTTCCATGTTTTATGTTGTTGCTCAAGATTTTGATGTTTAAACATTATGTTAATGTTTTTAAGTTAAAATGTATATGGTATGTTTTATTTTATTCATTCTTACCCTTACTGAGCATTGGAGCTCACCCTTTTTATGTTTTAATTTCCCCAGGATCAAAAGAATGGTTTTAGGCAAGTAAACAAAAAGTTGAAGATCTTTATGGGAGATGTTGAAGATCTTTCACCACGATTAGAATATTACGTTCCATGTTTCCAATGACACTAAACTATTATGGTCCTTGTGTGTCTATTTTTGTTATATATTAAGTATTCCGCAAAAGTAATGTAATGTTCATGTACTTCAAGCTTAGGGTCTCTACATCCGATGTCAGTACTGGTGGTTTGGGATAAAGAAAGAAGTGGTAGAGTTTATATCCCGATAACTCACATGTCAGTAAGTGAAGGCCAACCATGAGGTACCATCACGCTTAGTTCAACCACTTGAGGTACCAAAGTGGAAGTGGGATGGTATATCAATGGACTTTGTGATGAGGATATAATGTACTTCTAGGGGCCAAAATTCCATCTAGGTGATCGTTGTCTGACTCACCACGTCGACCATCTTAACACCCATCCAGGAGCCCGAATCAGTAGAGTGTTTCGGACATATCTATATACATGAGATTGTACGACATCATAGGGTTACATCGATGATCATATCAGATCACGATGCATGTTTCACATCTCTCTTGTGGAAGAGATTGGGGGAGGCATTCGGGACTCATATACGCTTGAGTACTACCTTCCACCCTTAGACAGATGGTTAGATAGAGCAGACTATATGGACACTTGAGGACATTCTTTGTTCTTGTGTCCTCAATTTTGGTCACATTAGGTAGGACCACTTTCACAGGTGGAGTTCTCATACAACAACAGGTATCACTCAACTATCAGTATGGCTCCGTTTGAGGCCCTATATGGGCGACCCTGCAGATTAGCCCATTTCTAGACAAAAGTTGGAGAGTCAGCACTCATAGGACCAGATTTGGTACATTCTACTACAATGAAGGTGAAAATCATTCAGAAGTAGATGAATACTGCACCGAGCTAGTAGAAGTCTTATGCCGATAGGTGATGAAGGCCCGTGGAGTTTGAGAAGGGAGACCATGTCTTCCTATACGTCTCACCCTGTTGAGGATTATAGAGGATTGGCTAGGGAAGGAAGCTATCTTAGAGGATCATCAGACCTTTCCAGATACTCAAAAGAGTAGGTGATGTGGTGTACCAACTAGATCTTCCCCCACAAAAGCACAAAGTGCACAATATATTCTACATGTCATAGCCGAGGAGGTACATGTTAGATCCATAGCACATTATCGACTGGGGAGAGATGGAAATCGATGATGTGGAGATATTTGTGGAGTTCCCAGTGGAGATAGAGGATCGACTTTAGTGGGACTTTCATGGGAAGTCAATACCTCTAGTGAGAGTTCGTTGGAAGCACATGAATCTCTTGGAGAGCACATTGGAGTGGGAGGCTAATTTATGTGATCAGTACCCCCTTTTGTTCCCCTAATTTGATTGTAGCTTTTGGGATGAAAATCCCTAAGGTGGGGAAAATTTAAAGACCTATAAAATCAATATAATTTTTTGATAATTATTTGGGATGAATATGAGTCTCCTAAAATTTATGGCACAAGATTCCAAATCCCGATGTTCTCAGAACGAATTCTTGAATGTTTTTTAAGGTGTGATGAGTAAACATATGATTAATGTTTTATATATTTTGAATCACTGCCCAGATTAAAAATATGAGGGCACTGTTGAATCTGAAACATTGTGATTTACTTAAGGGATGCATCACTTTGACCGTAGTAGGTCAGGAGAAAAAGATAAATATTGGACATTACAAAAAAATAATAAAATAACTTAACAAAGATATTTTTTTGTAACAGTTGAGTGGGGGTGGTGGGACTGGTGACATTCTAAGACATTTAATGACTTGACCCTTTAGCTTGGCAAACTCAATGTTTTAACAATAAATGTGGTTCATAATTGAACTGCATTTATGCCATGTGACATGGTCATATCTCCCATTTATTTAATGGAATCTTGGGCATGGGTTTTTTTGACCCGATTATGAGGAACCTCTAGAAAAGTACCACGCCACCTTCTCCTGATGAAAAATAGAGGATATGATGATTCCCATTGAGGTATCACTCTAGATGCTGACAGACGAAGAATGTCAATGCTCAGGAACCATCTCCTTCCTCTACAATACCCACAAATGTGGAACCACCACCGTCTGCAATGACCCCCAACAATCTTCAAGTTATGGGGTTTATTTATAAAAGATTATCTTAAATTAATTGAATAATCTACAATTGTTATAATGTTAATGTGGAGGCCATATGACAAATGAAATATGTTAGACCCTCTGCAAATTCGTTCACGTTTCATTCTTTGGGGGACCAATTTCCATCTTGATGGATAGAAGAAACCGGGAGGCACACAATGATGATGACATCCTAGGAGACCCATAGGTATGCCAGAAAAGAAGAACGGACCACCAGAGCTCACCTGGTGGTCCATAGAATTTCTACAGGTGTGGAACCGGCACAGAAACACGAGCACTCACCAACCATGGTGGAGGGTGACGCCGCTCTGCACCGCGGTGGTCAGATTGGCAGCAGTAAATGGCCGGCTGTGGAGGCGACACACCGTCACGCTCCACGGTGAGACATGCCTTGACTCGAAGCCACAATGAAGGAAGGGGACTCGCTCCCAGCAGGTCCTATGGGTGATGAGGCCGTGACACATGGAGCTTCCATTTAAGATCTTAATGACTCTTTGTGCCATTCTGGAGTCAGACCGCATGACCCCCGCGCAGGTCATGATAACCGACGGGCTGAGCCGCCGCGGCCCAGCCCAACCGAGAATATTCGGGCTAGGTTGGGTCGGACCTGTACTGGGTCAGACCGGTCCCGGACCCCTCTCGAGCCCAAAAATGTTAAGAAGGACGTATCTTGAAAACTAGAAGTCTTTTAGGCGAACCACCTATGATGCTAAAATCCTTGGAACGAGACAGACCTTTTGAGACACTCCACAGGAGTTTTGGAGAATGTTGGAGTAAGGCCTGGTTGGATCGACTTTGAATCTAGAAGGGCCCTCAACACTAAAATTCCAATAACATAAGATCGTGCATCTATTTGACATGCTGTCTATTGTGATCAAACCCTTATGATGTGAAGAATAGTTGGGTAACTTCTACAATAGACTTACAGACTATTGAAATACGACTAACAGATTGAGGAGTGGTTTCTCCCAAAAACTAGTGTACAATGAGAAGGAATATTTTTTCTGGATGAGACGTGCAGAATGAAGAGAATTTCTATGTGAATCAACATCGATTGATTCATTTTGAATCATCACCCATCGATTTTTTGGGAATTAGCACCCAATGATTTTGCGCGAATCAGCGCCCAATGATTCTAAGTGAAGCAGCACTGAACAATTCGGTGTGAATCATCAACCCTTGATTCTATGTGAATCAGAAACCATGGATTCTATGTGAATTATCACCAAGATATTATATATTAATTTTCACCTAGTGGTTCTGTGTGAATCAGCATCGAGTTATTCTATGTGAATCAGCACCCAGTGATTCTATGTGAATCAGAACCTATTGATCTTGTGTGGGTCTTACAGGGGTTATTACCTATCAATCCCCTGTAGGCTAGTAGCAGTGCCTCTTATCATAGTAATATGTTCTAGCCATATGACTAATCATCTATACTACTATACTCAGTTTTACTTAGTTTGAGATGTGTCTATTTCTTTGTGCTTTGTGGTTGAGATCATGTTTGTGGTTTTCATTTGTGGAAATTTGAGAGACTTTCAGGGGTCTCAGGGTCCCTACTAGAAATTATTATACTCACCCATGCACGGGTTTCAAACGCACCTTGTTGTGTCATGTATAGACAACGTGCATCCTTGACTGAGACTTATAGAGCCAAGAACTGATGGTGGACGATGGTGATAGTTTATGTGGAGTGGTGTGGATACGATCTGTACCTACCCTTCAGGTAGGATCCCTAACAGATGATCTCAGGAGCTATTTTCTAATTTCTATTGTATTTTATCTTTCATTTGGGATTGTATTCCATCCCCTTGACTTCTAGTATACAATTTTAAAACTACATTTTTACTTAGTGGTTACATCTTGTTTTTTTTGGGACTCTGTGTTTGTACAAGTTTAGAAGCAATTCAATCCCGTTTTAGGGATACGCCTTTCCTGTGCAAGTTACCAACCCCTGGCCTATGGAAGGAGTGCTTGGGGTAGTCACGACATTGGCCCCAGGGGACGGGTCATGAAAACCTTTTTGTGAATATGTATCATGGACATGTCCACAGACTATTATCCCAATCAGGATTTAATTTATTGGGGAACCACATAATCTCAACATTACCAAAACTTCTGGAATTTATCCTATTCTTAGATTAATACCTTAGAGCCATCCATGTAGAGACCCGAAGCTTGACGTACATGGACATTACATTACATTTGCGGAATACTTAGTACATAACAAAAACACACACTAAAGGATCGTAATAGTTTAGTGTCTTTGGAAACTCGGAACGTAATCTTCTAATCGTGGTGAAAGTTCTTCAATATCTCCCATAAAGGTCATCCCTTTTTTTCTACCTAAAACCTTTCTTTATATCCTGGGGAAAAGAAAACATAAAAGGGTGAGCTCAAATGCTCTGTAAGGGTAAACAAAAGAAAAATCAATCACATCATATACATAGCTTTTGGAAATCTTAACCTGCAAAAGAGCTCATAATATCATAACATGGGATATATCATAGAAGTGAAATGTAATCCCAATAATCATAACTTAAAACATGAAACATTGTGTCATACACACATAATCATAGAAAATCATTTCTTGTTAGTCAAGACTCATTGCCAAGACTATCTTAGTGGACAAAGTCCCTTTCTGAATCGAGTAACCCTCGTTTCAGTCCTGTTTCACTGAACCGGTATAACCTACCATTTCAGCCATGTCTATCTCATGAGATATAAAATCTTTACCCAATGCATTGGAGGGAGATATAGGTCCCACCCATCTTATAATGAATCCTTTCTTATGTGTGCCACATAATCATAAAACATACATCATCGCATAACACATGTAACAAAAATGGGATTCTTGAAACATCATGACATCATAAATCAATTCATATAAGATAAAGGAATTCATAAAAATAATTCCATCACAACATGATCAAATCAATGTAATAATAGGGATAAAAACAGAACCCTTTATTATCTTAGATGGAAAATAATTTTGATAAAACACTTGAACTCCATTCTTGAGGAAAATATCCTTTCTTCTTAAAAAACATTTGTTTCCTTTCATAACATGTCATATAACTTTAAAATAAAAGAAGTTGATTAAAAATAAACTTGAGAACTTGTAAAGGAAGCTTCTTGGAAATAATGTTTTAAAAATCTATTCATGCCGTATAAGTTAAAAAAAACATTCTTCGTACTTTTGTCGGAAAAGTCAAAAAGTACCTCGTACGAAAAAAGATTCATTTCATAAATATTACTAAAAACTCACCAAAGGGTAAAAATGGATTTAAACAATTGTAGGTGGATGGAAATAATATTACATTTTGATGAAACATATCAGTATATGAGTGATACTGATGTTATTACTTCATAATGAAACAACCTAAGAAGAAGAAGTGGAAGAAGAAATAAAGATGAAAGAATTGGTAACGGTAATTACCTCTTCTTTGAAGTGCCTCTTTGAGTCCTCCTCTTAGGACACTAAAATTGGTCTTTGAGGAAGACCAGAACCTCTAGGATGTTGCTAGGGAAGTGGAGAGGAGAAATTGTCAGGGGTTGGCCGAGCTTGAGTGCTCAAATTGGTGTGAGGAGGAGGGGGAGGAGGTGTCCTTTTATAGGGGAGGAGAGGGGAACCTTAGGAATTCTTAAAAATATTAATTTATAATAAATCTAACCCCACTTAAAAACCTCCAAAAATGACTCATATTCGAAGCTTAGATGAGATAGGGTTGTAATATCATCAACCAATCAAATTTAGACATGTTTGGATCTTATTTTAAACCTTATCAATTAGATTTAACTCTAAGTTAAATAATTTGACTTTTACCGTGTCTTTTTGTTTTCTTTCACTATATGGTTAATACACTTACTATAACATGCCAAACGAACCCCAAATTGTTTATTATTAATATATATATCCTTATCTAAGTCATTTGGCCGAACCTTAGATTTTTAGGAATAAAATAACAATTAATAATATAATATTTGATTTAAAAACTATTTTGTGTCAATTTTGACACTATTTGATATATGATTTTTGTGAAAGTCATAACAGAATTAAATGTTCGAACCAAGTTGATTAAAGCAACATTAATATATCATAGTAACCTAGAAAATTAGTGGAATTCATAAAAAATTTCAAATTACATTTATTTTGGTGTTTATAACATCAATTATGTCAATATTTCATTAATAAGATAATTACTGCATCATCGTTGTGTCATAAATAAATTAAATTCTTTTATGTCTAAAAATTACAAATAAAATACCATCATGTAGGAAATCTTTTGAGCTTTCTAATTAATATTTACAATCGAATTTAGCTTATGTATAACCCCATATTAAAAATGATTTACTTATTAAACTTTGATTTTAACTATTTTAACCTTTCTTTAAATAAATTAATAATAAATGTCCTAATCTAATCCTAGTGGGCCTAAATGGTCATATTTTATTCCTAAGTTTGTTTTTGGTCGAATTAAACTTGTCCAATAGAATTAGGACATGTTTTAGGGTAATAGTAATATCATATTTACCATTAGTTACCCTATTTACTATTAACCGCGGTAAAAAAAGTAAAAAGTTACTATTCACCAAAAAATTATTTTCATCTCATTGAACCACATTTTAGTCCTTGATATTAACCGTGTCTCTCGGATTTTCGAAATTCCATTCACAGAAGCGGCAAAATTAAGTTTTATGAAAAATTCAGTTTTTTTAACTACCACTTAGTAGTTTCACTATTCATCAAAAATTGATGTTTTTTCAGAACAATGCCAAAATTTCATCCTAAGCTATATTTCATATTCCGAATTCAAAAATGAAATCTATTTTACCAAATTCATAACATAGAAGTTTCATTAATTAATTTTATAATTAAATCCCGCTGTTAAAATAAATAGCGTGTTTTTAGGAAACAATATATATCAAAAGATTGACACTTGATTATGTCTGGTTTAAATGTGAAATTACAACCAATGACCAACATTATATTAAATTGTAAAAATATATTCTAAATATACTATAAAACCACTCAAATTAATAATTTATCACTATTAATTATTTCGATTAAAAAAGTTGTTTTTAATTATAATTTAGTAATTTTTCACTATTCATCAGAATATGAAAGTTATCCGAAAAGTACCAAAATTTCACCTTAGGCTAAATTCGATACTCCGAATCCAAGAATGAAGTTCATTTTGAAAAATAAGATTAAAGAATTTTAAAAAGTGGTTATTACTATTCATAACGACTAGTTTTAATAATATTTTAATAGCACATCGTTGTTTAGTGAAACTCGGTATTGCGTATTACACACGCTATCGAGGAAGGTCGTGATTGCGTGTAATGCAAGGCAAGACAAGGATGCGTGTTGTGCAAGCTCCTTTTGGTGTAGCGTACAACACAAGACATTAATAAAATTAAAAAGAATATTATTCACAAAATCTCGGGCTGTTACAATCCATAAGGTTCTCACTAATGGTATCCTATCATAGTCCTTGAAAGATTCATATAACCTAGAATAACTTAATGTGTTATCAATATCATTGAAATTATAATAATCCATCACTTATCAAATATTACTTTATCACCATCTAATATTCAAACCTATAAAGTTATATAATCCACTATATGATACCAAATGTGACATACATCGAACATGACTATATCATACTTACCACATAAAAAATATTTAATTATAGTACATTTTTATGATATATTAGATGTTGAGTTTTAGATAATTATGAAAAAAATTAACTAACAAAAAATATGCCTTTTCCATTTATTGTAGACATTCCCCACTATATATGAAACTACTTATTCCATAACATGTATTAAATATCTCCCACATATTATTTAAATAATAAACTCTTCTAGACACAAAATACATTTTTTTCAGAACCCTGCTAAATGAAATCATAATATTGGGGGTGATTATAGAATCCTAGTAAGGTTAATAATAAGAAATAATTATAAAAGATCACAAGTGATTATAAGACATGAATAATTGTGTAATCATTAAACATAAGAGGGTTGTACCTATCAAAGCATACATTACAAATCATGGGATTAGTTTGAGAACTAAACAGTAACAGATTATAGAATTTACACCTATCAAAGAGGCTCAACTATAACATCTCATAACTTTTTTATATGTTTTGACCCATTTATTAGATTAACCAATTATTTGTTTTCTTAATGGGTCATTTTGGAGTTTTTAGGACCTTTTAGAATATTTTTGGGGATGTTCATTATTTTTGCACAGTTTGAGCATGGTTTGAAAAAGAGAACAACCTAGGAAATAGAGGGTCACACGGTTGGTGCATGGTTTGAGGAAGTGTCCATCCAAATCGTTGAATAATTCTAGTGTCTATGTTATGGGTTTATGGATTGCTTATGGATAATACTAATCATGCAACATTGACTTGGAAATCTTCCCAAATGGTAATTAATGATCCAAAAATTTTAATTAATTACTCTAAACACCCCTAAACAACCACAAACTCCTATCAATTGATCATAGTATGATAATTGGGGTTTTGGGAGCCCTCAAGAGCCATTTTAGATTCCCACACCTCATATCGTGGTGGATCAAAGCACAAATAAAATCACTGATCATCTTCGAGTGAGTTTTTTTCTTCTAGATCATGGATCTCTATTATCCTCTTGATTTTCTCTTAAAGTTATGAAAGCCATGAATTTCATTGCATCATAATTTATAGATGTGAAATTTTAGATATAAGATCTTTTATAACTTATTTAAAGACCAATATTTTTAGATCCTATGATCATCACCAAAGGTAAAACATATCAAATTATTTGAGGTTCAAATCCTTAATATTCTAGTTGCATTTTCTATGATTTTCCTTAGTATTGTTATTCATATTTTATGGATAAATTCATGGATATGTTTTTTTTCTAATTTCTAAAAAATGTTCTATGAAATATGTTCATTTAATTTATCTTAAAAGACTATTTGACCATTTTCCCACCAAATTGAATATGGAATGAATTAAATTTCATTGACTTTTATTTCCCTCACTTTCTTTGTGAATTAAAAAATGACATGATTATTTTGATTTTTTTAAGATATTTTAAAGGATAATTAAGTGAAATTGAGGGTTTTGGTTTGGATTTTGATTTATTAAGTGAACATCCATGAATTTAATTAAATTTATTGAACTATTTTATGTTTTATAAATAGTAAAAAATGATTTTATTTAATAAATGATGAAGAACCCCCACTGAATGATTTTACCATTGTTTTGGAATTCTCGTTTTTGAGTTATTTGAAATAAATTATATATTTTCATGGAAAGAAGGTGTAAACCATTGTTTTGAAATGTATTCAATCCATTTAAAATATACATTAAAATAAATGATTATTTTAATTTCCTGTTTGGAAATTCATGATGAATTTTGAAAGGATATTGGTATTATTACCCATTTGAATATTGAAATGTATAAATGTTTTTGAATTGAAATCAGATGGATTGTTAAATTAAATGGATTTAAATTTATTTGATTAAAAACCCAATTCCATTGAATTGGTGTTTTTGGTAACTGGATTTTAGAATGAAAGTAAGAACCCCCCCCCCCAATTCCAATGAATTGGGGTGTGTTTATATAAATTTGTGAAATTTAAATTGTTAAATTTAAATTGTGGATTTAAAGAAACTTGTTTCAATTAAATTGTATAATTTAGTTGTGGATCAATATATCTGATAGAAAATCATGAAAAACTCAAATTCCATTGAATTGAGGGTTTATTGTATAATTGAGAGAATTTTGTGAAAATTAAATTGTATAATTAAATTGTGAAAATTAATTTTGAAAATTAATTTTTAATTATTTTCAAATTGTTTAATTTTGAAAATGAATTAAAATGGGTTTGATATAAACCATTGGGTTTTATATTAGAAAAAAATAATAATGTGGATTAACAACCCATATTATATATTATTAATGAAAAATTGTCATATTTGAAATGGCGAATCAGATGAATTTCATGTTTGATATTAAATGAATTTCCCATCGTTGATTTTTTACTAGAGGATAAGAAATACTTATGTAGTTAGTGA
The DNA here is from genome assembly GCA_963277665.1 of Viscum album. Lineage (NCBI taxonomy): Eukaryota > Viridiplantae > Streptophyta > Magnoliopsida > Santalales > Viscaceae > Viscum > Viscum album. The sequence continues at coordinate 1,991,379,665 of OY728152.1, forward strand.
GTTATTTTGATGATACTCAACAATTATACAACATTCTAAAACAACTACAACACATCACATCACCTAGGTGATATTGATGAGTCCTATTTGGATTGAGTTCAATGGGATGTGTGCACATATTTTCGTGTTACCTTGAGAGTTTATGTATCCCATTTAGGCTAGAACAATCATACCTTCATAGGTATATATGCATGTGTCTCACTAGTTTGTATTTAAAATATAATCCATTGTCGTGGATAACTATTTTACATTCCATATGAATTTATATAAACTATTTTTATATAAAATGAATTCCTAATCCATTTGTTTAGAAATTTTACATCATTTTAGATGTAAATGATAATTTTTTTAATACGTTTTTAAATTACAAAACTTGTCTATTTAAAATTTAAATCCCTTTACTTGGCTGTTAAACCATCTGGTAACAGTGTTTCCTTGCTTGCTTCATTTATTATTATTATGAACCTTGACTATGTTGTATTTTTTCTATTCATCTTTTCATGTTAGGTTCATATTATAATGTTTTATTTATTAACTATCCTTATCTTGGGAATGGTTTTAAAATATTTTCAATAAAATGTTTATTTTGGAAATAGTGACATGGAATTTTTTTACAATTTTAGGTAGATAAATGTTATTAAAATGTTTAGAAAACTATTTTAAAAATAACCCTAATACGCTCTCATTTTTACTCCTATTTTGGAATATTTGAATTAACTAATGAGGTAATCGAATAGAATCATTGATGGTATCCTTCTGAGCTCTTTTGCTAACACCCTTCTTGTACCTTTTGGTGTTTGTGTCCCTTTATTATCATATTGAAGGTGTTCATGCTCTCACTATAATTTTTGGTTTAAAGTTAGGATGACGAACGACGGGTGACTTGGGACATGGTATGTGGTCTTGGAACTCTATAAGATGGGTTTGGTTTTTATGTTCCCCAGTCAGTTTTCTTAGTGTCTCATTATACTATGATATTTTTGTATTGATTGATATACATTAGATGGTTTTTTTAATTTAATTCTTTTGTTTTTATCTTTTGAAGGTTTTATATTTCCAAAAACTATTTGTATATTCCATAGTGCTTGTAGTCGATTCATGGAGATCATGAATTCTCTTAAAGTTAGTCATGAATCAGACTAGGTATCAGTTTAGATGGTATCCTAGTATGGTTCATTTTAAATGGAATCAAAGAAGGTCCTTCCATGAAGGGAATTACATGAATTTGAAATCCATATGTTATTTGGGGTGAGTCATATAAGAAAGGATATTAAAAATGTGTTGGGACTCAATAGGAAGTGTGTGAGTGGGTGGAGATTAAGAATGATTCATGAGTCAATAGGAATTTTGTGAGTGGGTTTTGACCACCAACCCTACATGATTATACTTGAGTTACCAGGGATGTTATGAAATGATGATTTTTTTATTGTTATTTATTTTCTGATGATAAATTATAATTATATTCCCAATGAGTGTGTATTTTATTTGGGGAATTTTTTATATGTTTTTTAACTAGAATAGAAGGATGACCACAGTGGCACCATGTTTTCAAGGTCTAATTGACTATAATGAATCATTGTGTCTGATTTATAAATTCACCCATGAACGATTTCGGGGTTAGTGTGTGGTTTTCCAGCCCATATGACCAATACTCTTATAGTTCTAAAGCAGTTTTAAACATCAAACTTTATCCATTTTATTACAAGTGAATTCACTTAAGTGAGGATGGCTATGTAGATTATGGTTGTGAGATGTTTCATTATCTTTTCGGTTATTTCAGATTTAATCCCCTGTTAATAATTTTAAATATCATGTGAAAACTAAATTATTTCTTAAATAATGTTTTTTATTTTCATTGAGAAATGTTTTCAATTTCCAAATATTTAGTTTTATAAAAATTTTGGTTTGAAAAACAAATTATCAAATACAATTATTTCATGTGGTAAAAAATGTTTTAAGAAACAATTTTGGTTTTTAATGGATTTTAATGGAAATGGTTTAGTTAATTATAAAAAAGGGTTAATTATTTTGAAACCATGGATTAATTTAAAACAAATGGAAAATGTTTTTTAATACTTTGATTCATTGATAACATGATTTATCAATTTGAATAGAATTTTTTTGAAAAACTCATGAAATCTTATGCATTTTGAAATCAATAATGTTGTGACAAAAATTCAGTAGTGTCATTGTTTAAAATATTCTATGCTTTTTTTGAGTGTTCTGCGATGACTGAGTTTGCGTTCTTCTATTTTGTGACAGATAGAAAAATCTCCCAGAATGTTATTAAAGAAAGATAGAAATTCAGTCAAATTATTGGGTCCTTGGGGTAGTTTTGCACATTTTAAAGAACATGAATCTCTTGTCATCAACACTACCTAGACTCCATATAGAGTGGAAGATATATAGAAATCATAACATTTTCACCCAATCCTTGAATTAAAATATTGTTATCCACTTTACTAAAAAGTAGAACAAGGTTATCTTTAGGTAGTTTATGGACTTGAGAAAGTTGATGTGATATTTGATACTCCAAAGAATCCTGAATCTCCGAAGGTCAAGTATATCCACTTCTTATTTAAGGGACTTATCCATGAGTGGTAGGAAGTTGTGATTTCATCTTTTACGTATGACATATTTTGTTAGGAATTCGTTAATTTATTCATTATCAATGGAAATATCCCGAGGATGTGAAAAGGAATAAGGATTATGAGTTCTTCAGTTTCAGTTAAGATATTATATTAGTTGAAAGGTATGCCATGAAGTTATCACCTTTGGTATGTTTCATACAAAATATTGTTGGTAGTGAATTAAGTATGTCTTAATATTTTAGAAAAGGTCCTCACCAATACCTTGTTACCTCCATAGCTACGAAATGGTTGATCTCTTACCTATAGATGCTTGAAAAGGCCTTATTAGATAAACTGGAGATAACAAATCAATAAGAATGGATAAATGGTATATTAAAAATTGTGGAAGATCAGTATCCTTAGATAAATTAGAATGATTATATGTGTTTCCAGCGTGGATCATCTAATATGTTGTGTTTAGAATATCTAAGCGTTTTTAAATGTTGTTTCCATTTGGGTAACATTAATTGGTTCTGTAAGTTGTTAGAAAAAAGGGTATTTCGGTTAGGGATATTATCTCTTCACAATAGGGAAGAAGATGATTCCTTATAATAAGTATCCATACATAGGCCTTGGAGTAAATATTATCATTTAGTGGAGAATAATTTGGCTTCTAACATTTTGTTTCTAACATCAAAGTGGAAAATATTTGAGTTTTCATTCTTGTGGATTGTCTTTTTTGGAATCCTTTTCTTTTGGGATTTTGGTGATGATATCTTGTGGAACATGGTATGGATATTTTTGGTATTGGTGATTTAATAATGGTTTCATTATATTGAAATATTGTTTTTAATTCCTTGGTTTTCCACATGTTTTGACATGATGGTTATATATCAATATTGATGTGTTGGAAGATCTCATATGAGAGAGTGTAGTGCCCGATTATTCATTAACCTGGTTGTGTGAGCCCTTTCTCTATAGAGTTGGATAGAACTTGGGAATGTACCCAGGTATCTAAGACTATTTTTATCCATGATGGACTAGGAACATAGTGGTGCTATAATTTTTTTTGATGATCTCATCCAGGTATGAGGCTTGTTTAACAAATCCCAGGTTACTGCAAAGTTCTTACGTATTATAGAAATCCTTGTTAGTTATTTAAATTTCTTGTTGATGTTGGATCATTGATGATTATCCTTAGTTAATAGTTAAAATCATTTTTTGGGTTTATGTGACATGTTGTTCTTATGTTAAACCTTTTCAGTGAATCTTTAAAAGCTAGAGAGACCTATGTTATGTATTGAGTATTTTGCTTTTTTGGTGACATTAGATGATCATGGTGTCTTGATCCTGGAGATATGTGTGTTTTAATCCTTTGGATGAGTATCTATTCTAGAAAACAAACCTTCCACCTCACATGATTAGTGGGGTATTTCAACCTCTATCATTGTGTTCTATATTACAGACCTGATGCTTTATAGGTATAGAAATTCCTATGGTGGGGAGTTTGTAACATCCTGTTACTTGTTTTTTTACCCATAGATTTGATTAACAAATATTTGGGTATATTTTTAGGTCATTTTTGGAGTTTTTACAAAATTTTATAAGGGATTATAGGCCAGTGGATGGTTTGTGAATAGTTTTAGAAAGGATTGACAACATGTGCATCCTGGACAATAGGGGATTGCACGTTTGAAACAAAATTTTACAAAGTGGGCATCGAAAAAAAGAAACACTTATAGTAGATCTATTCTATGTGCATATTTTGCACATGTTCCGTACTAACCATGTGGATTGGCCTAGGAAAACAATAAAACTGTAATTGATGTTTCAAAAAATAAAATTAAAGACCCAAAACCAACATAAGAAACTCGAAACTCCTCCTACTCGATCAAAATCCTATTCTTAGGGATTTGGAATCCCTCTAGAGCCATTTTAGTATCCCAAACCTCATACCTTGGTGGATTGAAACACCAATAAATGTGGTGATCATCTTTTTATGAGTTCATTTCTTCTTGATACTAGATCTCCATTACCCTCTTGATTTATTATTCCAAAAGTTTGAGAATTCTTGGAGTTTTGTTAGATCTTGATTTAATGATGTGGAATTTTTGATCTATTATCCTCTCTAACTTCCTTTGTGATTTATATTCTTCGATAACGTGATATCAATCAAAAGAAACACATCTCAATTTTTTTAGTTGGATTCATTAATATCTATGTAAGTATTTCTTTGATTTTATGTTTTTTTAATTCATTATTTGTAGATATGTTCACGGATATGTGTTTCCAAATTTATAAAACATATTCTACGAAATAAGTCCATTTAATTAAAAATAAAAGGATTTAAACCCCTTTATCTCCAAAATTAATAAGGAATGAATTAAATGGATTTTAATTTTATTTCCATCAAATGTTCGTGAATTAAAAAATAACATAGTTTTTTTGATTTTTTAAAGAGATTTTAATGGGTATTTTGGTGAAATTGATTGATTTCACATAGGTTTTTATTTGATAAATAAACATTATTGATTTTAGTAAAATGAATTGAAATATTTGATTTTTTCAAAATAGTGTAAAATGATTTATTTTATTTAATGACCAATAAGCCACTTTGAATGATTTTTACCTTGTTTTGGAATTCCTATTCTTAGGTTATTTGAAATAAATGATTTATCTACACAGAAAGAAGGTTTAAACCCATGTTTTGAAATGTATTCAATCCTTTTAAAATTTAATACTCCATTTACATGATTTTGGGATTCTATGCAGAATAAATGACTGTTTTAAAGGATTATTTTGCATTTTTAGGATGAATTGGGAAATGAAGCATGTATTATTACCCATTTGAATACTTAATTGTATAAACGGTTTATAATTGATTTTGGATGGATTGTAAAATTAAATGGACCTCAAGTATATTGAATAAAAAACTAATTCCATTGAATTAGAGTTTTTGGAAATTTGACTTTTGAATGAAATTAAGAAAACCCACAATTCCATTGAATTTGAGTGCACTAATGGCAATTTTTGAATTTTTTTTAATTTAAATTTTGGATTTGATGGAAATTGTTTCAATTAAATTATTGAATTTAATGGTTAAAAAATAGATTTTATAAGGAACCATGAAAAACACCAATTCCATTGAAATGAGGGATTATTAGGAAAGTAAAGGATTTTTGTGAAAACTAATTATTGAATTTAATTAAGAATGTGAATTTTGAAATTCAATTGTGAATTAATTTCAAAATCATATATTATAAAAATTTATTAAATTGGATTTGATAGAAACCTCTAGGTTTTAACGTGGAAAAGTCATATTTTTTTTAAAAAAACCCGAATTATAGTTTTTAATTGGAAAATTCGCATATTTGAAATGGAGAATGGTATGAATTTAATTTTTTTAAAATGAATCACCCATATTTTATTTTTTTAATAGATAAATTGAAAGCCTTAGGTTGTTAGTGAGTTATTTGGACAAAACTCTATGATTCTACAATGTTCTAAAAAACCAAATTACATCATTTCCCTTAAGAGATGGTGATGTATCCACTTTGTCCCGAGTTCAATTTGGTGTATATTAATATTTCTAGGAATCATTTAGAGTTTGTAAAATCCCTTTAGCCTGAAACTATCATACCTGTTTTTGTATATGACCATGCAGCTGACTTGTTTGTATTTTAAATATATTCCATTATTGTGGAATTTCTTTTTCATGCATTGAAAATTTATATAAACTATTTTATATAAAATGGTTTCTCAAGACATTTTTTAGAAATACTCCATCATTATAAATCTAATGAATGATTTTTATAAATATTCTTTTAATATGAAAAAGATATTTATTTGAAATTGAAATCTCTTTCCTTGGATGTAAAACCATGTGGCGCGATATGTGCCTTGCTTTCTTCTCATATTATTATTATTCACCATGAATATATTTTATTTATTCCTATTATTATTTATATTTCAAGTGTATATTATCGTAATTTATTGATTACATGACCATATCTTGTGATATGGGTTTCAAAGAATTCGAAGATAATGTTTAGTTTTTAAATTGTGAAATGGAATGATTTATAGGTTTAGTTTGTTAAATAATTTCTAAATGTTCAAAAAACTATTTTTAAAAATAATACTTATACTTTCCCATTTTACTCATCCTTTAGTATATTTTAATTACTTTATGATGTAATTGCATATAATCTTAGGTGGAATCTTATGGGGGCACTTTACCTTACACCATACTTGTACCTTTTAGTGTTTGTTTCCATTTATTATTATATAGTCGGTGCACATTCTATCACCATACTATTTGGTTTCGATTTAGGATGACCTAGGATAGGTTACTTAGGAAATTCTTGGTGGGGGTGGACCACCATGAGACATATTTTTGGTGTTATGTTCCACATTCAGTTTTCTTAGTGTTTCTTTGAACTGTGATATGTATGTATTGATTGATATATGTATGAATATGTTTCCACATTATACTCTTTTGTTCCTATATTTTGAGGGTGAAATCATTCCCATAGTTATTTATAGATTCCAATGTTCTTATAATTGGCCCATGGAGATTAGGAATGCTATCTGGGTTAGTGGTGAATCGTCTTAGGTATCATTTTAGATGGTATCTTGTGTTAGTTAGTTACATAAAATATAATTACCTAGAATAGAACTATAAAATAATTATCTCTACTCTTTGGAGAATAAAATAAAACTGTAGAATATAATAGATAATGGTATAAACATATTATGTATCATATATTGAAAATAACATCTGTAACTACAATATGTTTTTATGAAAAAATTTCATTGAATAATATTAATTCTTCAATGGCCTGTGTTGTATGAAATCATGAGTTTTAACTAAACATGATATGCTATAATTAGGAAATTACCATTAAAACCAAGCTTCCAATTTAGTGGAAATAAATACAACCATCTTATAAAAATATATGGTGAATTAATTGGCAACCAATTATTTATGAAAAATATTAATCGATTATATATTTTTATTTTTGTATTAATAAATCAAATGAAAAAAATAAGTAAATTCAATTAATGATATATATTAAATAAAATATTTTTGATATTCATCCAACATATATTTTAGTTATAGGGTATGAATGAACACTTTTTTCTGTATAAAAACCTTTATTTTTATTCAAAGGGTAATTTTACCACCCTTAAAAATAAAACCCATTTTAAATTAACATTTTTACACATTTATAATTTTTTTATGACAACATAAAATTATTCTTGGGTAAAAGGATATAAAAATTTTCATTGAGTGAAATTTTGATGTTTTTTTGATAACTTTCTTGTTTTTGATGAATAATAATAATATACTAAATTTTAATTGAAAACAGAAATTTTCCATTGAAATGAATTATATGGTTAAAATATATTTTTAATTGTTTTAAATTTTAAATATATTATATATTTATCATTTAATAAAATTTATGTCATTGGAATTAATTTTACATTCAATTTAGAAGTAAAAATGTTTCAATCTTTTGCAATGTTTTAACTTTTAAATACCCATTTTTTCTAAAATTGTAATTAATTTGAAATAGATTACTGTAAATTATGTGTTTTGAATTTATAAAAAAGGATTAAATATTTGTAATAATTAGGTTCAAATATTTTAAATAGCTTGATTTTATTTATAGTCATAATGAATAATAACTTCTGTAGATTTTTTATTAATATGGCAAAACGGTAAATCAGTAAATTAAGGGTAAAAATAATATTATAAAATTAGCCTAACACCTATGAGAGAATAATTATATGAGTGTGTTTTCATTTAAATTATACTTAGGTTGAAATGGTATCATTTGGATGAAACTTTTAATAGATGATAACATTTAATTTATTTAATTTAAAGACAAAATATATATATCTTAGACATTTTTTTAAAAATATATTATTTTTTATATAAGGATATAAAAGATAAACTACACTATAAATATTATTTTTAATGATAAAATGTTTTACTTTATCATGGTAATTGTTATTTAATTTCTCGGAAGTAAAATAATTATCTTAGATTCTTATACATTGTTGATGCATAAATTGTTTAATTTCTAAGAAAACAATAAAATAAATTTTATTAAAATTATTATAAGCATTAAAAAACCAAAAAACTTGACCAAATATTATTTATTGAGTTTATATAGACCGTAATCATCTAATGGTAGTGTTATTGAGCTTCTGGATCCATATGAAAAAGATTATGACACATACAATATTTTATTTAAAGTGATGATAAAGTTTTCACATTCATTTTTAAAACATATAACATTATAATGTAGAATTTTATAGAAGATATATATGACTATATGTGTTATTAGAAAATATATATGATTTATCTTCTTCATATTATTTTATTTTTAAATTTTATTAAATAAATAAGTGTATTAAATAATTACACAAATCAAATGTTGTAATTATTTTATTAATAGAGATAAAAAATAAATGTTACTAAATATATTAAAATAAATATAATTTGGGATGATTATTATATCCAAAAAAATTTATATATTAAATTGAATTATTAGGAATATAATAAATATTTGGTTCAATGTTAACTTGATATATTCATAATTTATAAAAATCAATGAACTGAATAGTGTCAAAATTGACAATATTGATTGTTTATCAAGATAATATATTATTAATTTATCTAAAAATAATAAAACATTTCTAAAAAATGTAGAATAATTATTATATTCACTAAAATGTTATAAAGTACTTACTTGGGGGCTAATTGACATCAATTCAGAAAATGTTTCACTATTTTAGTATAGAAATATTGGTTAGGTTCATTAAAAACTAAATAAAATAATTATGTGTTAATTAAAATGATAAGGTTTAATTTGATAGATATAATGGTCTAAAATTTATTGTTTGATGATATTAAATCCTTACATCATCTCATCTTTGATATTAGGGAGTTTTAGAAGTTGTTAGATGTGGTTTGATTTTATTAAAAATTAATATTTTGGAGATTTCATAAGTTCCCCTCTCCTCAATTGTAAAAGTGGACCTACATCCTCACTTCTTCACTTATCTTCGAACCCTCAAGTTCAGACAAATTTTTTCCTGACATCCAATTATTCTATTTAACCATATTCTTTCTGAACATCCTATTATTCTATTTATTCCATTTGAATCCATAATACTTAGATAATTATTTCTCATTCTTGTTAGAACATGATACTATGTTCTCATATGATGAGACTATTTGGGAGAATTGTTCCATTTGAATGATTTGTTAAGACAATTAATGAAATGACCATTCATATACTTCAGATTATGTGTATTAATTTGGTTTCCATTCCTTCTACTAGAATCCATTTCTAAATGATGGAATACACAAGATTAGATCATAACTTTATGAAACGTAATTTACAATTCAAAAACTACTGAAAGACATAACATAATTTAGAAAAATTATGCATAGATAATATCATAACCATCAACATGAATTTTTTGGGGATATACCTATTTTAAAATTCTTCATAATGTTTTTGTAAATAAAATGTGAATTATCATAAAAATGACCCCAAAAATGTCCAATTAGGTGAATAGTAAGGCCCATTTCCATGCACCAGGTGATGATAGTGCCAAGACTAATCCACCATTTTTTATGATCTTACATGTAGGTGTATCAATGCAAGAACTATGTCCAATTTTATTATCCATGTGGGGTTATATTTCCATGAAAAACCGCAAAATATCTACATTAAAAATACATTAGGACGTTCTTGTATACTTATCCTCAAATCATAGGTTTACGATCTCAAATCTATGTTTTCATAAATCTAATTCCCATGGATTATACTAAACATCCTATGATAACGAATATAGAAACCCTGAACCTAGTAAACTAGAAGTAATGTTTACATTATTACACTGGTACAAGATACAAGGAATGTCACCCTTACGTACTAAATATATTAGTGGTTTTGGAAAACTAGATACATAAAATATTCACATATTATATTTCAAAAAAATTAAATTTTTGTTTTTTCAAGAATATTATTATTCTATGTAGAATATAAATTCTAATCAAACATAGTACACATCATGGATTTCGAGGAAAGAAAAAAAATATGGGTGAGCTAAAATGATCCATAAGGTTTACATATAACATAAGACATCATGAATAGATTAGAACAATCCACATGGAATGTTAAATAACAAAACACACATGACATTTAAATAACTTCACTATAATGATAAGATAAGGAATATTCAACATGACAAGGTAAATAACTGAAAACACATTTCATTAAATCAATAAGATATAAATAAAATGAATCTGGAGATAATTCCATTATGAAAATATCATGGAATATAATCACCAAATTCATAATTAAGGAAATAATTAATTATAGGATGTCATGTCTCATGTACATGGTACCTCTACCGTTAATACATTTCAAAAGAATGTTTAAAACTGCAGGTAAAAACCCATTTAATTATTTCTTATAGATTTGTCTTAGAAACCTAATGATGAATCGATAGGATATATAATATCAGTCCTCATAGATCAATTTTAGTTCAAATAATACCTCATATATCTAATAATTTATTTAATTCATGAATGAATATTTCTTATCATTAGATATCTATAATGTGTAAAAGGTATTGTTTTTCAATATTTCACCAATTAATAAAATAATATTAAAATTATAAACCATATGAAAAAATGTTATGTGTTTTAGGAAATAAAAATATTCCTGATAAATAATACTGATAGTTGGGGAAAATTTAATGTCCATAAGAAATTTAATAATTCAATGGAAATTTAATGCCTACAAAAAATGAACCATGAATGTTGATGTTAATAATTTACCTGAAAAATGATGATTAAACATCTACAGAGCGAATATAGATGTTATCAATACAACATACAACAATTAAATTAAATGTAATGGGTTTCTGTCATTGATGAATCAAAATACCATAAAAATATCTTTAAAAAGTCATTAGAAATAAATCATTTCAATTTCAAATTTTCATAAAAAAAAAATAAAATTTCACAAGAAATTGTGAAACTAATTTTCATAGAAACTAACAATTATACATATAAAGGATGTTTTTAAGTATTGAGTGGTAATGATTTTTGAAAATTATCTACATTATGAGTACATTAAAAAATGATTCCGTCCACATTTCCATTAAAATATGAAAAATAATTATTCTGAAAAATATAAAAAAATTATTTATAGAAAATTTAGAACAATTTTAAATGCATTTTTGAATAATTTTTAGAATAAAATTATTTTCTAAGTTAGTTTAAGTAACAATTAGTAAAAAATGGTACTATTACATGAAAAATTCATGATTAATTAGATGAGGATAAAATTATTGTGGTTTATTATAAAATGATAAAATAAATTATTTAAATGGATATTAATGTTTAAATAATCCTCATGAAAATAAAAATGGGAAATGAACCCTTACAAAGACTATATAATTGAACTGATAATTAACCAAATAATATTTTATGTTTTTAAAATCTAATTAAACATAAAATACTTTTATACAAAACAAATTATAGTAAAAAAATTACCTTCTTATTTATATAATATCAAGTTCAATAAAGACAGAATATAACCCAATGAAAAGAAATTGAGTTATGAAATTCTTTACCACTTGGTAATTTTCATGTTATATCCTAATGAAAGATATAATTCTAAATGAATCCTAAAATATATTTAATTATTAATGAATAATGATATTACTTTTCAAAAGTTATGTATATACACTATATAAATGCAATATAGTGCATTACATCCCAATATTCCTTAATGAAGAAAAATTGAGATGATGTCTACTACCTCACGTTTATATTTGGTTGAATGTGATTTAACATCATAAATGATGTATTTAATCATGATATTAGTTTATTAAATAATCATATCCATATTTATTATAACATGAATTATCCTCTTATAACATTTTATCTCATGTTCGTTATCAATGATTCATTATTTTCCATATTTTGTGTGTTAATTTCCTTATTTTCTCATGCAGTTTTTAAAAGAATGTTCATGTTCATGGGTATATTATATACATACATAATATATAAAATAATTATCATTAAATAATTGTCATATTTTTACACCAATTATACATTGAATACCAAATCATGAAATATGGTTTTGAGAAATGAAGTATGTTTCGATCATGGAGACTGTAGGCCATATGTATACATGATTAATGCTTCCATTTTCAATGTTCTTTATGGAATGGCAATAAGTAATATTTTAAATTTATATAATTTTAATAATATAAGAAATATCATATTATTTCTTTAAATATACTTATATATATCATCTATGAGGTGTGGTGATGAATAGAAAGTCATATCACTTCATGAAGGCGGTGATCCACACATACACAAACTATGTTATTATATTTTAGTGTAAGAAATAAAATTATATATTATATTTTCAGAATTATAAATATTTCATTATTATTATAATTATTTCATGAATTTCACATATGTTCATTAATTTTATTCTTATTACTTTCCATTTAAAGTGTAAGTGAAAAATGAGTCACACTGCTTTATGAGGTAGTTGTCTGTTATACACTTGGGTGATATTAACATATCCCTTATGAAATGAAAATTTAAAATATTAAATATTAAATAATGACTTAATATGTATTATAATACTATAGATATCATATATATACTTTATATACATCATCATACCAAACTGTGATAGGTTTTAATAGAAAAACTAATGACATTAGTTTGGAAAGCGGTAGTCCACTATATTTATCAAAATGATTTCATAACACATTTTATGAAAGTGGAGATAGTTTTTGTTCATTTTCTTAAGATAAAAGATATTATTATATGTATTCTAATAATTTATTATGCCATCACGGTTTAATTATAATTGAATGTGGTGGAGAAAGAAGTGAAATAAAGAAACTCATTGAAGAAAGTTACATATTCACCGGGTTACCTCCGTAGGTTTTACGCAAAGCCTTCAGAGATTACCTTTATTCCAAAAAAAGGACACTAAGAAGTTGGTATGAATGTTTGGAAGTTATTTGGAGAAATATTTTGCAAAAAGGGTTTAAAACTTTTGAATAAAGGAGGAGGGGGTTGTCCTTTTATAAGTGAGTTGAGTGGCACTATTGTAATTTTGGAAATAAAAGGATGTACCCATCTTTTTTGACATAAAAAGGGTCCAAAATAGATTATTATAGATACCTAGAAATTATAATTTCTAAATATTTCTATTTAGTAGTTTATATACATGTTTTTAGTTCTATATAACCCTTATCATTTTATTTTAACCCCCGCGAAGGCCTTTTTTACCTTAACCGTGGTAAATAATATTTACCATATTGAAAATAAAATTTATTAAAAAATTAGGTTGACATAATAGATAATATAAATCATTATGATTCCAAATTTTTTTTCTATTTTATAAAATTCAATACCAATAAGATTCCAAATTAATTTTTAAATTAATCCTGCAAACATGATGAGAAATTTGGTTTTGAAGAAGACAATATTTAAAAGATTAAAAAGATTTTCTTTTAAAATTAAATATGTAAATTATTAAAATGTACAAACTTAGATTAATAGATATATAATGTAGAAAATTTTACTTAAAAAAATTAAAAATACCAATTAAATTTATATATATTTTAAACAAAAAGACAAATTTCAATTAGAAGTTTGTATTTTTCAATATCAATCAAAAAATGAAACATTTTTGAAAAACTCCAAAATTCACAATACCATAATATTGATATTATGAGTTAGAAAACTAATTTAAATTTATCAGATAAATTTTATAATAGTGGTAAAATACATATTAAATCATGTTTGTAAAGCGCGAGTAGACCATCTTTTTGAAAAATATAGTTTTTTGAGAAAACATTTCTTTTTATGTTAAATAATTCCTATCCAATTTATAATAAGTAGATAACCATAATTTTAATAATTTATCTATTACTACTCATACATTTTGATTTAGGGACTATGTCATGATGGTATACTATATTACGGTTCCCTTAGACAGGAGGTTTCATGTTTAGCAAGCTGTCAAAAATATTTAATTTAAATAAATATATTCTGTGGGTTATTTAACCTCAGTGTTGCATATCACATATTCTATCAACTTAAATGATATTATATTGTAATTTTAGTCTGTTACAACATTCTTCAGGATGTAATCACACCATATTAATCATATCATGATGTACAATAAGAAATATGTCATGTGGAATTAAATTCGAGACAAATAACCCCTTTACCTTAATTTCTAACTTCTATTGTAGAAATTGATTTTCCTATATAATAAATGTAACATTCATAATTAACCTTTTCAAACATCATTTATTTATATGAAATTTTATTATAATAATTAACAATTCATTTCTATATGTATATTATTTAGTTTTTATCCATTTTTGCTATTGGTTGTGAGTAATCCTAATCATTTTGAACTAGTTTCCAAATAGTGGTGTTATATTTATTCTTCTAAAAAGTAAAATAATTCCTATATACTTAAAATTACTAAAATTTATTCTTTATAATTATTCATAATGTTGAAATTTATTTCTTTGGTTGTTTTGGTTTTGATCGTTAAATATAGAATTATCAATTACCATGGTTCAATGATTTTAATTTTTAATGATCATGCATTTGTATCTTAATTAAAAAGATTATTATTTATGTTTATTTTCAAATAAAAAATGAATATGAATAGTTAATTACTTATATAATATATTATTAAAAATTACATTCCCATAGTAATCAATGATATTTTTTTAAATCTATGTTTAGGTAGGTGGTTAAACGGACCAAAAGATGAAATTCCATAATTAATGGATTTATAGGAAGTGATTTAGTTGTAATATAATTATTATAGTTGAGTAATTATATTTATTTTGGTTTTATTATACTATTGAATAATAATTTAATGGAATTATTATAAGTGGTAATGTATCAAAAACTACTCCAAAATATGAATAATTTGGGTTTTCTCTTAGTATGTTCATTATATAATAATGAATTTACAATGATTGTTAATTTATCATTTTACTAATAGGTTCTGTAATAGTTTTTCTAAAATATAAATAATATCATAAAAATAACATATATTCATCTAATCTATTATCATGACCATCAATAATGGGCGATGATGAAATAACCAATACACCGTTCCACATAAGTGTTAGTTTGTAACTGTGCATGGATGATGATTTCATTTTCCATAGATTATGAGATATGTATAATATGGTATATAATTATATAGTATAATTTTTTTTATAAATATAATAATTATTCATTAAAACCCAAATTATTACTATCCATGTACTTGGTGATGTAAAATAAATTATGATTTTTCATAGAGGCGATAGTCCACACATACTAATGATTGTCATTTTTGGTTATCAATAAGAGAAAATAATCAATGGGGCAAGTGGTTATTCAAAAACTATATCCCAATTATGTAAAATTTATATACTAAAATAATCATATAATACTAGAAAATTTATATATGAAAGGGAAATATTGAAAATAAACACTATTATGTAAATTTTTGTATATATATTGTGAATGGTGGGATTCCAATAGAGGATTCCCTATAAAGGGGGGATTTCAGACACATTCATGTATAATTTAATAAAATTATGAAAAATAGGATTCTATTTTAATTTTGTTGGGAAATATTTCATGGGAAAAGATAAACATGTGAGGTTTTATGAATGGGTAGTGAGAGACCCATTTTTTAATTTGTGAGAATGAACTTTATGTAATTGATTGATGTTAATATAAAGAGAGGAAATGATTCAGATGTAAAGAAGAATACAAAATGGAAGAAATAGAGTGTAGATAAAGTATAAACAATTCAAACCTCAATTAATCAATTAGAAACAATTTTTTAAAAATGTTAAGACTTTTACCACTCCGGTGAACCAATTTTTTCATTTTCGATTTTATCGTAATAAATTGTTTTTACCTAAGTAATAAATATTTATTCCTAAAACAAAAATAGTCATTATTAAATAATATGAACCATATAATTCCACAATTTAAATACATTTATTATATATAATTTCAAAAATTGATAAAAATTAATTTTTTAAGTATAATTATATAATATATTCATTACAGTTATTGGGAATATTGTAAAAGTAGTACTAAAATATAAATCCTAGTTTATTTTAAAAAATATTTTTATATTTTCAATTTCACTTAAAAAATGCATATTTTTTTAAGAAAAATGAAAAAAAAATTCCAATTCAAATGTTTTGAAAGATAATGACATAAAATCAAGTTATTTATAGAAACTATATTTTACACTATTCACCAATACTTTGTTTCAAAAAAATGTAAAAATTTTATCCTATGATAATGTTTTTCTAATGAATCTAGAAATGACTTCCATTTTTTAAAGTTTACGTTATAATTAATATGAAATTAACCATTAAAAATGATTAAATATAATGAAAAAATAGGTTTATACGAAAACTCCATTTTAAAATACTATCTATTTTTATTCATAATTTCAAAATAATAATAATTTAAAAAAAATTCCTGAATAAGTATTATATTTTTTTTAAATTACAATTTAACATTTGATAAAAAAATTCCCTTTTAATAAAAACTATAGTGCAAAAAAATATAAGTTTTATTAAAATATATTTTTTTGTTGATAATGAAACTAATTAATTGTTACAAAGTGACCATTATATTTATTTATAATTTTATTTAAGAATTCAATTACTCCTTTTCATACTCACCAATTAAATGGCTAGATATTAGTGGTCATATTTTATGTTAATGAATTACTGCTTATTTTTAGTTCATTTATATGTGTAGAAAAGGAAATTTTCATAATATTTATTTAAGGAAATTAAAATTTTAAATCCTAGGTCCTTACATTGAAAATATAGAATGTATTTTTACAAGCGACTTATGTGTAAAAAGAAAGAGAAGGAAAAATAGAGTGTGTCTTTCAGTAGTGTGAACTAAGAGTTGTGAGCCATAAAAAATGACTAATACCAATCAAAAGTTAACAATAAGGATCCGACACTACAATGCCCTTGTATTTAGTAGCCATAATTATATTATTATTAGTATTATATTTTTTATGTCTGTAATTAGAATAACTTTTCTATATTCTTTAAAAATGGGTAAGACATTAATAAAAAATTTCCCTACATGGGATAAACCAAACTAAAGATATTATTATTTTATTAGTGGGACATTACAACAAAGACACATGAAACTAAATTTTTCACCACATGGATTTTTACACTACAATGTTGATGTAAATCCATTAAATATGATTAAGTAAATAGGTGATAATTGATATAATATAATAAAATCTTAATTGATAGAAAATATCTTTGATCACCTTCTTCCTTCTAGATCCCTAATAGCCAAAACAACCATTAATGAGGAATAAAAACCTGAAAGAGGAAACAATTATGAGAAATCATTAATATTAAATAAGTTTTGTACATTATAATGTAAAAATAGAATGAACTAATGAATTGGAGAGTCTATATATATGAATAAAATGTTTCTGTTATAAATATGGTCATTTAAAAAATAATCATTTCAAATATGGTTGCCTGAAATATTGTCATTTTTTATATTTCTGATTTGTATACAAATGATAAGTATTTTTAACTGTAAACATAAAATAATTTAACTCACAATGAAATAAACTTTGATTGTAATATATTATAAATATATATATATATTCGTTACATATATGTTAATATTATTAATATTAAAATATGCAATTATTTATATATAAAAATTAAATAAATATTCTAATATCAATTAATTAGTAAACTAATATTTTAAAATATTAATCAAAATTTTAATGGTATATCATAATGTGTATTTAGTAGAAATTTAATTTTTTAATGAACCATTCGGTAAGGTATTTTATTTTATATCCTAATATATTATATTTAAAACCTTTGTAATATTATATAGGAACTAAAATATTTACCTTTTCTGAAATTTTAATTGATATAAAATAATATTAAGAATAATTAATTTTTATAAAAATCATTTTTCCATAAATCAAGATTTTTTTATACTTTGAATTTTCATTTTAAAACTATATTTATAAGATTTAGAATATAAATTTAATAAATATAATTTATATTTTTTATTTATAATGTAATAATTATCTTAGTAGGAAATTTAATTTTTTTTCTGAAAACATTTATTTTAGTTGAATGGGGTTCAATATTGTTTTTTCAAATAATTATAATTTATGACATTATTATTATATAAGTATGAATTTGAAATTTATGATACATTTTTATAAGAAAAATATTAATTTTATCATTTAGTTTATAACTTATATAACATTAAATTTACAAATACATATTTGACATTTTATAATTTAAGATATATTATTTAAAATGTTTTTAATACTTTAATAGGTTCGTATTTTATATTTAGTTTTTTTATCACATTAAAAAATTCAGTCAAAACAATATTTAATTTTTTGGATAATTAATTTTGAATTATATAATAAAATCTATTTTATTTTTGTGTGATATGGATAAATTTCCTCACTAAAAACATGTTTCCATGGTGAAAACTAGAATGGTAAACATGATTCACCTAAGAGGTAAAGAGATAAACATGTTAAAAATATTTTAATTGATTGGTTGTGGTGTTTACTAGACAGATGTATTAATTTATATATTACTTACCATTTTTTATCCATTTTACTTCATAGATTATTTTCATTATTAAAATGTCTTGTGTAATTACAAAAATTCAACTCTTACTGACTTATAAAAGTGTTTCTCCTCTCTTCACTTCCCCTCACACAAAAACCCCCACATATATACCAAAAAATCCCAAAACTCTCTTAAAAGATCATATATAACATAATATGGTAATGGTATTAACAAAATACATTCCATAAGTGTTTTAACCCCTTTCATAGAGGATATAACCCAAGTATTCAGGAATACATTTCACGCCTCGTATCCCTCTATTATTTTTTCCTTATGTGAAAATTTTCATTCTCAAATTTAATTTGAACGCATAAAAATAATGACATCAATATCCTTAGTATATTGGGATTTTATTATAAATATTTTATAATTATTAATCACCCTTCCATTTTTTTAAAATAAAAATGAAAATGACATTTTAGTGTGTGCACACTACCACCACCACAAAACATCTTGTTTTGTTTTCCTTAAAATACTTATATGGATGGTCCTATAATTGAAATTAATAAATAATTATTTTATTTATGACATATTATATATATTAAAATGTTAATATGTATTATTATTTATTCCTAAATGGTGAAACATGATCTTCATTTCTCTTGTTCTATGAAAAAAAACAACCATACGTACATGCAGACTACTACTTCCATTGGAAGATTGAATTATGGTTTTCTATTCATCATTGGGTTACATGGAATGTAATAATAATTAATTTAATTTAAAAAAAATACAATTTTAGTGATATCATTATTTTTTAGTATGTAAAATCGGAATGTCTATTAATGATATGATCAATAAACCATTATCATTGATTCGGTCGTTTAAAACAATTATAATAAGAGGAAAATATTTAATTTAAATCATGTAATATTATAATTTAAATTAAATATTCATTTAAATCCTTTATAATTATTATTTATCACACAAATAAACACTAAATGATATCATTATACTACTAGTGTAATGTTATTTGAACTAAATCACCTCATAATCGTCAATAATCATGGTCTCTGCTTATTGAGTATCTTTGACCACCAAAAAAATCAATGTTATGAAATTATATCATTTATGATTATGAAAAAATAATTAATAGTATATTATGATATAAATATGTAAAATAATTTTTTTTTCTGAAAAAGATACATCATCATTTAAATCATTTATTAAGAAAACAATATTTATAGGTTAAACATCTCCCAAAAATATTCATTGTTGATTTAATATTCTAGGATAAAGAATAAATAACTCATGAAACAAAATTTAAACAAAATAAATAATTATAATTCATCCATTGTAGTAAAATTAATGACATTATAATTAAAAACCATCGATGATGAATGCATATAGACACCACTCATATGAAAATAATTCAAAATTATCAAAATTACCCACACCATAAATTGAAAATTTGAAATAACTAGATAATATAAATGTATAAAAAACTATAAATGTATTTTATAAATTGGTTAATATATTTTAAAAATGTATTGAAAATGGTTACTAAGATATTTAGGTTTTTCGTAAAAGATTATAGAGTACATTAACCTATACTGGGAAACAAAAAATTAGGTTCATTGTCTCATATTTAATTTATTGAAATTATTTTTTAATTTTCACCACGATAACATTAATATAGTGAGATTAATTAATTAAAAATATATTTTACAATATTTATGGGGTTAAAATATCTATATCATATAACTTATTTAAATATCCATCGACTCAAAAGAAACATAATTTTAATTTGGTATTGATCAATTTTTTTACATAATTGTAAGGGTTTTGTCCCCAATATTATTTTTCAATAAAGATATTTTTTGAAATATATTACATATACTGCAATTTTATTATTTATAATACCTAACAACATTTCAAAAGTTTTGTATGGGAGTTTATATTTCCCCCCTATATTTTAATTCTTCTTGACTCATACATTACCTCAAATGTTTCTTATATGTGAAACCAACCTCATCTCTTATTTTTGGAAAGGAATCTCATATTTTCCCTACATAGATTCATTGGAATATTTTAAAAGTATCCTTATATCTTTGTAAATAATTTATTGAGGTCATTTTCACAAAATGATATTATTTAAGAAGTTTTAAATTATTTATTAGCATTTCTATGTAAAACCTTCGTTCCACTGTCCTTGTAACTTTTTATGATCTATCATATCTAAATTATAAATATTTTCCAAAGTATAATATTATTCACATTTGTTTTTAAAATATTTATATCATCTTTTAATATCATTTCTTATTCTTTATTTCAAATATATTTTTCACAATGCTCCTAAAAATAGTATTCATCTAAATTTACATATTTTGACATACATTATACTTGATCAATGTTATTATCCTAATGTATTCGTCCAAAATTTTCTCAGGATATCCCATGTAATGTAATTATATTTTTCAAGATTAAAAAATAAATTTCATTTTCTGTATCAATCATCCACTAGCTATGATCCAAAAAATATCATCACACTCTTTTCCATTGTGAATAATTTTTTGATTCATTTGATTAAAGTATCTTCTCATGGATTCAGTAAATCAATTGATTTTGGGAAATTATTGACTTGACTATATTCCATTTATCTATATTATTAAAATACTATATTCTCTATTATCTTTATTTAATGTGGTTTTCATACAATGTTAATTCATTTCAATAAATACCTATATAACTTCCACAGGTTTATCATCTATTGACTATTGATGTAATTATTAATTATTACCTTCTGTGAATCCTTATGGAAAGAATTTTATTTTATTAGTTTATTTAATATTTATTGAATGAAACCATTTTGTTTTAATAGGTTCCTTTTTTTATTAAAGTGAATTATTTTCAATTGAAATATTTTATGAAACCCATCTTATTTCGATCGGTTCATAATGATGTAATAGGTGATTGATTTCAAGTCATAATCTTACGTATGGATAATGATGTGGGGGGACTAATATTTCCCCTTAAGTAATTGTATTAATTTTTTCAACTCATGAGATAATTCATAATGAATGAGTTTTATTTTCTTGTAAGCATGAGATTTGATTTTTTTTCGATCATAAAATTAATGTTCATATATTAATTTTCATGAAAATATTGTATGATGTTTCATAGTTTCATGTATAATCTCATGATACTATTAATAACTCAGGAATAATATATTTTTACTCATGTTTATTTACTCTTTTGATGAATTTATTATGTTAAAATCAAAGTAAATGATTTTCTAATAAATTAATTAAATGTGTAAAAGTGTGTTTTATACTGATAAATAATAAAGTAAATTATTATTTTTTATTTTAATTATATATATATATATATGTAATATTAAATATAATATTTAACAATCACTATATTTGTTTTCATGAAATGATATAAGGACATAGTCAATTTTAAGGACAAAGAACTATTTTTATAAAATGGCATATTTGCTACCTTTTGATGACACACTTGTTTTAATTACAATTTTGACACTTTTATAAATTATATTTGAACCAATAAAATTATTATTTTAAATTAGTGTATCAAAAAAATTTAGTTGATTTTTTTTGATAAGATTAAATTTTTTGAGGAATAGTAAAAATAGTATATTTTAATTGAAAACTGGGTTTTTTCTAATTTATATATATATTGATTATATTTTATACTAGTTTTGAAATATATTTAGATCAATATTGAATAAATTTATCCAATTCACGCCATTTAAATCAATTTCAAATTGAATATGGATATAAAAACATTTCAATCTTGTGAACATTTTTACTTTAAAACCCCGTTTTCTCGATCCGCCAAGGAGATTATATTTAAAATAATTTTATACCATTATATGGTCTGAAATTTGAAAAATAGATTTTATATTCAAAATCATAAGGTCTAATTTTTTAATTGTTCAATTTAATATCTTGATAGTATGAATAGAGATATTTTTAATTTGTTTAAATTACCATGGTTAAGGGTAAATATGGTGTTTATGGGAAAAAAATAAAATTATAAAACTACCATAATACTTGTAATAACATTATATTATGAGTTATTTTTGATAAAAATTATCATTGAGATCAATTTATTTCCACTTGGAGCCACATGGAGGACTTTTATCCTTTCAATATTATTTTATTAAAGGTAAAGTCAATTTTTTCACACTATTATTTTTAACAAGTGAAATATTTTTAATATGGGGTAATACAGAGGATATATTTAAAAATAAATAGTATTTTGAAATATAAAATCTAAATATTTTTCATTATAAATTATTATTAATTTTATGGAAATAAATAATTAAATTAATGGCTATCACAATGATGATGAAGTAATTGTTTAATTAATTGAATTGTCCAATAAATGATATTAAGAATATTAAAATAAATATAATTTTTTTAATAATTATCATTGAAGAATTTTATATTTTACTATAACATGGCAGTTAATTTTTTAATTTTTTTGAGTATACCATTTTGTGAAGATATTTTTAAAAAGACAAGTTACAAATAGAATCCAAATTGAGATAAATGACATTTTAAAAATAAATAAAATTTTATTAAATGATATAAATTTTATTAATTTCCAAAATTTAGAAAACTGATTGGGGTAATTTTGAAAATAGCATCAATGGATCATTTATTGGATTTTTTTTCATTTTATTGTAATTATATTAAACTTGAAAGTGTTAATTTCATGATATCACGGTAAGAATTAAAAATGATAAATAAAGGGTTAATAAAAAATGATAAGGGTTAAAAAATAATCAAAACACATCTAATTTTCATTCGATATATTTAATTCAACCCAAAATTATCCAATATTCGAAATAAATCATTTTTTGACCTTTTTGAATAGAAAATTAATTTATAATATTTTAATATTTTGACGATTTGCAAGAGTTCTACTCACCTCTCTTATAAAAGAGACCCATTATTCTATTTCATTAAAACATTAAAACCTATTTTTCTACCAAATTCTACCAAAATCCCTTCTTATAATCCCTAACCACATTCTAGAGGCCTTAGTTTCAATAGAAAATTAATTTTATTTGTGTTAAAGTATTAATAAAATGAGATCATCTGAAGAAGAAGTGTCATTTTTAATTAAGTGTTTCTATTTTATTTATTCATCAGATTCATTCAAATATTCTTCAAAAATAAAAAAATAATATTTTAATATCTTCAATATACTGAGATGTTATTATTTAATATCATCACTTAAATCCATATCAACTTCCATCAAATAAGAAAAGAAATATCGTTCTTGTGCACGACGAACTACTGCTTCACGAACAAATATAATATGTTTTCCATTACCATATCTCAAGAATAGTTATAATAATAAAATTAAAATTTATAAGTGATATTCATGAAATTTTTATCATTATTAAATTTTAATATGTCATTTACATTCTTACTTTTCCATGCACTTAAAAATGACAACATCATTCGCGTGCATGTGTGAACTATCACCTCCATGAAGCGATGCGATTCATTTTTCATCACCTCATCACATGAATGAAATATATAATTATATTTAAATGATTAATATTATTTTAATTATATTATTATCATTAATGAAAGATAAAATAACTCTTACCTTCTTTCAAAAATGATAATTAAAAAATGGAAACATTACACATGCGTACGTACGATCTACCGTCTCCATGATTACTAAATAATTCGTTTTTCATAACCATATATAATGGAATGATTTAAATTTATAATATAGGGACAATATATATTATAGTTTCCGGAATATTATCATTGAGATGATGGACTAATAACCATTTTGACTACTGACAACATAGCATTTTCATTTTCAACTCAAGTACAGAATATCATCAAAACATTTGAATAATTATATTATTGATATAACATGAAAATAAGTGATATAAAAGTAAAAATAATCTTTAAAAAGGATATAAATAATTTAAATAATTATCCTATTTTTATTATTCATTATGAAACTAATTTTACGTGATGACTCAGAATCATGTTAAGATATTTTCTTTTAAAACATTTTGTTAAAGTTAATCTTTCAACTCTTTTTACAAAATCCAAAATGAATGTTTTTTAAAATATATGTAATGAACTAAATTTATCATTTTCATATTTACATATTGTATTAGTTATTCATTTACAATATTACATTTTCATTTTCAAAAAAATTGTTTTCAATTATGAGTGCACAACATTGTAAAATTGAAAAGCTGTTTCTGTTAGGATCAAAAAGGGCCAATATATCTTGAGGGGGGGGGGAATCAAGGTATGTATATTCTTTTCAAAATTATAGTTCCCCCAATATATCTTGACCTCTTTATTATATGGTTCAATTTGATTTCACTTATGTTTTATTGTTTGTTTTATTATTCCCTTTTTATCTCATGATGATGCTTTGAATGCTATGCAGGAAACCAATAATACTGACACAAGAATTTTTACATGGTTCATCCTCTCTGGGCTACGTCCAAGGAGCATACAACGAAGATGTGAAAATGTACCAAATCCACTAAATATTACTGAAAATTTACAATTTATATGATATATCACTTCTATACATAGGCTCACTACCTTTACAATGTTTACGGTCATCTTACTGCTTTCCCAAGGGTCACTCCCTATTTCTCTCTCTCTCTCTCTCATTGCAGGTAGAAAGGATCACCATCTTCCTCTCACTTTTCTCACTGCTCTAGAAAGGACCCACTCATAATTTATGAACTTTTAGGTCCCTTAACTTTGATTAATTAATTATTCATCCTTAAAAGTTGTTAGATTCTATGTTGAGGTTTAACTTTCACCCACAGAGGAATCTCAATTTTCACTGGGTGTACCAGAAAACCCTACAACTTTCACGTAGCTCTAGAGTTATTGGAATTATTCTCTATTCTTGGAATACTTCTCAAATGCCTGGAGCACTTCTCAAATGCTTGGTTCATAGTTTTCACTGAACCACTTGTTCGGAACTCCCTTATTCAACACAAAACTTTGGCAAATCACACCCTTTTATGCCCAAAACAATATTGGTGGGAAACTGTCAACTGGCATGAATCTACAAGTCTAGCATGAAAGGGTCATATAACCACTTGAGAGACACTCCCTTCTCCAAATCATAACTTGGGTGACTCACACCATTTATCTTTTAAATCAATATTGGCTTGAAACTATCAATTGTTGCACAACTTATAAATATCTTTATACTTGCGTGACTGAACCACCACTTGTGCGCCAGAAACTACTTGCACAATTGGATCTCAAATTCTCTATAATTTTTTATCATATCAGAAAATTCAGAGGGGTAACCATCTATTTATAGTCATTTTGGTCACCCAAAGCACTGCGCACAAGACTCCTCCTAGAGAGCATGTCTAGCCTCTTAAGCCTCTATCTCCCTTGTCACCTTGCACGCTCTAACCAAAACATGGGTGACCCACTATATTTTTCTGTATATGGATGTTATGATATTGAGAAACACATGAATCATAACATTAAAAGACTCCAAGTCACTGGTATGAAAGTCAATTTCTCAAAAACTCTTTTCTCCATTTGTTGATTTTTAAGCCAAAAAATTTACTGAACTCTGGAAAATGACGTCACCATGTATCTTCTCTTTTGGTACTACCTCCAGATCATTCATTATTTTGTAGAGGTTCTTTTGAAAATAAAGTATTTTAAAAAACATCTCTTGAACTAAAAAAAATCACCATGTAAACCCCCCTTTTTTCAACAAATTTGAACATCGTGGTCTAGTGTGTGAACAAACACAACACAGAGGCCCTCTTTTTCAACAAACGCAATCAACTCAAAAATGATTCAATGATACCTTGATGTATTTTTTCCCAATAATATCCCCTTTGGGTTTGTTGAAAACTCTTCCCATATAATGATACTGAATTAAAACTTCATCCACCATTTGCCACTTATTATTTAGAGAGTGATAATGTATTCACACAACACATACTCTAAGCCCACATAAGCAATGATTGGCATGAGAAAAAAGAGTAAATGGAATGTTCATCATTGAATCTTTTCATTTTTGACACCAACTATTGATACCAAACAGATAAAAATTGATGATTTCTAGAAACCATCTGACACCACTCCAAAAAAAATCTTCTTCTTTTATAAAAATCATCAGCTACCATGATATCTATTTCTTTGATAGATCACATCTAGCATTGTCATATTTAAAAAACTCCTAAAAATCTTGGGTTATTCTATTGTCCATGTTAATCTCTCACTGATCACTTCAAACACCACACACTCTCAACTTGGTGCCCCCTATCAGCATCTTGACATGTCTAAATAAACTCTCCCCATCTCACTGTACCACCAGTCAGCTTCTCTCTATGTATTATAGAAAGAAATTTTCTCCCTTATTTAGCCTCAATTTATCCCCCTTTATAAGTCACCCTTTGTCCCCGTTTGTCAAATAACCCCAAGGACATTCTTTTGTGGTCTGTAACAGAGTATAGAGGAAAGATTATTATAGTAAGGAAAACGCACCATACCTTGAGGATATGGGGGGGGGGACATCTACACCTTCTCAAGTGTGGGGAGTCGACTTGACTCTCGGAGCTAGTCGATGTCTCTCAAAAGATTCCTTGCGTAAGTACTTGGTTAGAATTTCGGCAACCTCTTTCTTTATAGGCACATACTCTGTAACAACCCAAACTTTTATTAATGGAAATTCCTCTTGATCTAATTAAATTTCATATTATGGTTATATATAATGTGAACATCATTGGTTTTATGTTTCTAGATTTTAAAATACCATTATGGTTTTTGATTGTTTCTAATATAACCATTGAACAGTGATCACATGATTTGTATAAATATAGGGATTTAAGAAATCCAATTTACTTATACAAAGGAAGTGATGGCCTCATCTAGTAGAATTTCCCCATACAAATCCCATTTGTCAGAGCATGGAAATGAGGTGGAATCATTGGGCTTTCATCTTGACCAATCCCAAGATGATCTTGAACATGTTATGCTTGAGCGGAACTGACTACGGGAGATGTGGAAGCTAATAAAGATTACTACCCAGAGAATGTTATCTGAGCCACCCCAAGAGTCTGTCACCATTGCACACCTTACTATTTGGTCTTAAGTGGTTGTTATAAGGGGTTATGTAACAAAACACTAGCACTCTAACTATGTAATTATATTTGTATAAAGAATGTGCATTAATTTTATTATTGTTACTTTGTAAATTGTCTTTAATGAACAAATAATATTTTTAATTAATATTATACTAAAAAATCTATTTTGATGAATTAAAGGAATTTTTAATTAAATAATATTTTAATAAAATATTATTATTGTTAAATTAATTTTTATTAATAATAAATGATCATATAATTTTATGAATGTAATTGTAATATTTGTTAAGGTTTGAAAGCTGTATTTGTCAAAACCCATGAATTTTCAATAAATGTCAGTTTTTTTCTAAAAGTAAAAAATTCACATATTTAGAAAATTATTTAGATAAAATGAATAATATATTTGGAATCAGGATATCAAAATTATTCCATAGTGAAGTTTTCATTATTTTCTGAGACAGTTGAAATTTTGGGAAAAAATTAAATACCATTTAAATATACAATGTGTTTTATGACATCATAATGACCCAATAGTGATCCAATAAATAACTATAAAAATTATTGTTAGCCAATATATTTTTTACTATTAAAATAATGTGAATTTGGTTTTGTTTGATATATTTTACAAAGCTTTAGTGGTCCCTTCAAGGATTATAAAACATTTTTTCTTTTAAAATTGTTTCCTTTGAGAGTTTGACTCACCTCTACATAACCAACCCTATTATTTAAAGAAGTTCCTCTATTGGCCTTATAAAATACTGTTTTCCACTCCCCTTTGGAAAAAAAACCATGGGAAAAAACCATGTGTTGGTTTGTGGTTTTGATTAGTTTAATGTGGGGTGTCCCAAACCTAAATAATAAAGAATTCCCTCTCTATTCTTATATAAACCCACCCAAGATCCCACTTCCACTTCAATAAAATCATTTATAGTTAGACCAAACTCTTCTTTCCTCCATATAGAATCCTGCAAATTTTCCCCATGCACCTAATAAGCCTTCTCAAGCCTCTCCCATACCTTTGGGATCACACTTCCAAGTAAGGGATTTCTTTCATTCTCATTTTTTTTCCAATTTTCATTAAGTTGTTATGCCCTTTTAATCAATTAAAAATGTTTCGGTATGATTTCTCACCTCCCCCATACATTTTTATTTATGTTTAGATGATGGGAGACCCATTTTCTCTCATTAATTCCTCCCATGTACACTTGTTACCATGCCGAAATTCCGTCATGGATTTCTCTCTCCTCTTTTACATCCAAGTAATTTTATTGTAGTATGAATCAAAATTCCATTATGTTTTTTGGGACATGTATATATATGAACCCATTACTATCCATTTCATGTACATATGATGACACACTAATTTTTCTCTCTTCAACCATTTTCATGAATCCTTATGTCAAGCAGTTATGTTGCCGAAATGGCACCGCATTTTTCAAAGCCAAGGTCATTATGTATTGAATACCATACCCATTTCTCTATTAAGGGTATTCAACTTTATGCACATATTCATATTCAATGGCAATTTAATTTATTTATTCCACATTACTTAATCATGGAATAACTTATGATTTTGATTGATTCCATGTTATATGATCCATGTGGCACACTTACGCATGAAATGAAATGTTTAAGAAGGGTGTTCCCTAATAGCGCTCCATTGCATTGGGTAAAGTATAATATCATGATACATCAGGTGAAAATAGTGTTTAATCATGCTAATTCATTTTCAATGAGGTTTTAATCATGCTCCATGAGCAATGAGTCTTAGCTCATGGTAATTTCATGTTAAGTGTTGTTGCCACATTTCCTTGTTATGATTATCAAGCCTTATCAAGCCTTTATGTTCATATTTATCTTGTGCTCCATTGATATGACTATTTCCTAACATGTATTGAAATATTCATTTTATTCCTTTTTTACTACCTTATTGGGCTTTAAAAATAACCCTTTTCGTTTGCATTTCCTCAGGTTATCCCATGCAATGAAAAGTATGAAGGAATGTAGTGGTCATGTAAAGGATGTTTTCAATAAAGATGTTGTATTTCATGTTTTAACTTGTTATGTAATGATCTTAATCCCCAAAGACACTAGACCTCTAGATCTTATATGTGGTGTCAAGTGAAGTTTATGTAATAAATCACATTTTAGTGTGTAATAAAGAGCAGGGTTGTCATAGTTGTTATCAGAGGATAAGTTTAGTTATTTATGGGATTAGGGTTAGAAAAACCTTATGATGACATTGGGATAAGAAAAAGTATATTAAAAACATCCCTAAGTATTTGTGAGTATTGAGTAAGTGGGTTATCAAGAAAATACACCCCTGTCTGGATACAAGCAGGTAGAGGTAGATCTTTCAAAGATATATCCTAGGGGTGAAACCCAAAAACACCACTTTGAGCTAGACATGAACATGAACTGTTGAATGATAATGGGCCTTGATACACACTTGGTTACAACACTCCCAGGGGATATGCTTTAGTAAATTCACAATATTAGTATGAATCCTAATTAAGGGAATTAAAAAAAATTCCCCCAAAAATATATGTCAGAAAGTAGATCATGAATAACATAGATGGAAGCCTATAGATTCATAAGATATGAAAATAAAAGTAATTTATAATTCGTGGGTTTTTTCCTTGGATTAACCTTTATGTGTTACCCCAAACTTTCAATTAATTCCATCCAGTTACCGGTAATAGGAGGACTCAAGCAAACAACCGATGTGAAGATCAATGTGATGACTATGCTAATGAGATTCCCAATCCAATTTGAGAGGGAGTGAAAAACTTTTTCATGTTTCTATCTCAGTTAACTCATGATTTGAATAGAAACATGGGTCAAGAAGAACATTCAACCCCCCCCCCCCAATGAACAAACAAGTCTCTCTTAGGACCATCATGAGACAAAGGCCTCCGACTTATAATGGATCGTCTAATCCATCAATCACCAAACAAGGGATCAAATCTATTGAAAAGATTATCTCTATCCTTCAATGCTATGAACAAGAGTAGATTCTAATGGCTTCTTATCGTATAGAGGGTGAAGCCAATCAGTGGTGAACATTGATAAAAAATATGAATCCTATGGAGGATATCATAGTGTTGGAATGGAAGGATTTCTAAAACATGTTTTTTGATAAATATTTTCTGTGCACCCTCCGGCTTAAAATGGAAATGGACTTTCTTTCCCTCACGAAAAATGACAAATAATATATCAGAGCAATTGAAGAAAACTTCACAAGGCATTCATGATACGCCTGCAGCTTTGTCATTACCCTTGAATGAAGGGTTGACCGCTTCTTTGGTGGGAAAAAACCTATCCTACGAAAAGCACTGGTGATCCATGACTTCGACAGCTAAGAGAAAATTGTCTGATGTGCCCTCATGGTTGAAATGGAGATCAGAGAATCTCAAGGGTATCATGGGGATAAGAAGCATAATGTGGAATTCAATGCAGGAAGCCTGATGGATAAATCAAATGTTGGTAAGATGATCCAGAACACCACTTGTCAATTTTTTATAAAGAAGCACCCCGGAAATTGCCTGAAGGGGACTAAGAAAATCTTTAGGTGTGGAAGAGAAGGGCACGAAGCTATTACTGCCAAAAAGAAAAACCCGCGGCTGCAATAGAGGAACAAAACACTCCATTCGAACCTCAATTCATTGTTTATTGCTATAAATGCAATAAACCAGGGCATCTTTCCAATCAGTTCCCTATGGAAAGGGTTTTTGGAGGCAACCAACAACCTCAAAGGCAGCTAGGGAGAGCTTTTTTCCATCACTACCGCCGAAGTGAACCTCGACAATGATGTGGTGAGAGGTACGCTAGTTATTCATTCAAGAATAGAGAATGTACTTTTTGATTGAGGTTCTACACATTATTTTATATCCCATAAGTTTAGTAGATCAATTCCAAGACCCCCCCAATCATGGAAGTAAAGATGTCAGTGAGTATGAAAAATGGTGCAATCATTACATCCCATGAATATAACTCCTCCCCTGTCATAATCTATGAATTGAATTTCCCTGTGAACCTCATCACATGACCTCTAGTAGAATTTGATGCAATTATTGCCATGGATTTGCTTTCATTATATAGAGCCAATATAAATTGTCGCGAGAGGGAAATCACTCTTCATGGGGAGAACCGACCCCCGATTCTATACAAGTGCAAAGAGGAAGATAAATCTTATTTAGATCCATCATCTCAAGAATGGATATTATTCCCATATGAGCACACGTATCTAGCTTAGATTATTGAGTCTAAGGAGTAAAACATACTTGACTACATTCCTATTGTAAGAGAATTCACTGAAGTGTTTCCCGAGGAATTTTCTGGTCTTCCTCCATTAAGAGACGTTGAATTCTCAATTGACCTTATACTTGGAGCAGTGCCAATATCCAGGACTCCATATAGAATGGATGTTGTGGATCTTGAGGAGCTGAAGAAACCACTATAGGAGAATCTGGATAATGGATTTATATTCCCAAGTGCTTCACCATGGGGTGCACCAGTCCACTTCATCAAGAAGAAGGATGGGTCAATGCGCCTTTGCATCAGTTATCTTGAGCTTATCAAAATCAAGATAAAGAACAAGTATCATCTCCCATGAATTGATGACTTGTTCGATCAGCTGTGTGGGAAAAAATACTTATCTAAGGTGGATTTGTGGTCAAGATATTAATAAGTATGGGTTAAGAATGAAGATATCCCCACGATTGCTTCTCTTACAAGATACGGGCACTATGAATTCATATTAGTTCCTTATGGAATTACTAATTCTCGAGAAATATTCATGGAATTGATGAATATATTATTTAGAGATTACCATAAAAAAATTTTGGTATTCTTTTTAGATGATATTTTTATATACTTCAAAACCATGGAGGATCATGAGAAGCATCTAAGAACTATACTAGAGAATTTGTGGAAGAATAAGATATATGAAAAGTACAAAAAGTGTGAGTTGTGGTTAATTTAGGTCTCATTATTGGGCTATATCATCACAAGTAATTAGGTATTTGTGGATCCATCCAAGACAGCTACAATTTATTGGTGGCCGAGGCCAACATCGGTAATAGATATTCATTGCTTCTTTGTATTAGCAGGATATTATCAACAATTTGTGAGAAATTTCTCATGATTGTCCAACCCTGTTACCAAGCTAACTCGAAATGGTGTAATGTTTTCTTAGATTGATGAATGTGAAGAAATCTTTAAGGAGTTGAAAATGAGGCTTATATCTGCGCCTGTGCCCACATTACCCACAAGAGGGGATCTTTTTGTGGTATTTAGTGATTCTTTGAAGAAGGGATTGGGATTTGTGTTGATGAAAAATGAAAAATTCAATGACTATGCTTCAAGGCAATTGAAAGTTCATGATAAGAAGTATCCAACACATGATCTGGAGTTTCCTGTGGTGATCTTTTCCATAAAAATTTGGCAACATTATCTCTTTTGGAGAAGTGTACAATATATATGGACCACAAAAGACTTGAGTATATATTCACACAGAAATATTTGAACATGTACCAATGAAGATGGTTAGAGTTGATCAAAGGCTTTGACTGCTCAATCAATTACCACCCCGAGAATGCAAACAAGGGGACAAATTCTCTAAGTAAAAAGGACCTAGTGATTCTATCATTAATGAGATTTAATAAGGATCCAATATTTTTAGATTTAATGAAGATTGGTATGGGAATTATTAAAAAGGGAACATCATCAATCCTTTCACAAACTAATTTATCAACCGTCTCTTTTAGAAAGGTTAAAGGATCCTCAAAAGGATGATGTGGGAATTCAGAAGAATGTGGAAGCTATCAGAAAAGGGAAATCATTTGAGTTAAATGTTAATGAAGAAGGAATTGTGAGATTTGGAAAAATACTATGTGTTCCATCAAGTACGGAGATGAAGAAGGAACTTTTGGATGATGCACATAGTTCAAACTTTTTTATTCACTCAGGAAACACAAATATTTATTGAGATCTCAGAGAGAATTATTGGTGGGATAATATGAATAAATAGATCTCTGAGTATACATAAAATTACCTGGTGTGTTCTCAAGTGATTGCAGAGAGGCAGAAGTATAAGGGGATGATGAAACCGTTTTCTTATACCATCATGGAAATGGGATAACATCACCATGGACTTTGTCACTGGACTTACAATGACATACAAAGGTAACAATGTGATCTGGGTTGTTGTGGATCATCTTACAAAGTATACACACTTCATTGAAATTCAGGATGATTTCTCATTGGATCAACTGGAATAGATATATATCATGGAAGTGGTAAGGTTGCATGGAGTACCACTATCTATTGTTTCTGATCGAGATCCAATATTCCCCTCTTTGTTATGGAAGAGTCTTCAACATGCCCTGGATACTAAAATGACCTTTAGTATGGCCTATCATCCTCAAACAGATGGCCAATCAGAACAAACTATTCAGGCATTGGAAGATATGTTAAGATCATGTTCTATGGACTTCAAAAAAGGGTGGGACCAACATCTTCCACATGTGGAATTATCCTACAATAACAGTTTCCACTAAAGTATTCTAATGGAATGTTTTGAAGCCCTGTATGAGAAGACGTGTAGAACACCGGCATGTTGGGATGTATTCGATGAGAGTTAGTTACTAGGTCCATAAATGGTCAAAGAAATGGTGGAGAAGGTGAAACCCATTCAGCCGCATATCAAGGAAGCCTAGAGTTGACAAAAGAGTTATGCAGATAACCATCAACAAGACCTTGTGTTTAAAGTGTGAGGCATGGTATTTCTATGCATATCTCCATGGAAGAAGGTCATGAGGTTTTCAAAGAAATGGAAGTTATGTTCTAGGTACATCGTCCCCTTCGAGATTCTTGATCGTGTTGGGGATGTGACCTATCGATTAGAACTTCTACCAACTATGGCCAATGTACTTGATGTCTTTCATGTATCCCTCTTAAGGAATTACATACCAGACTCTTCACATGTACTTTTTTCAGATGTAGTAAAACTAGATGATGTTCTTTCTTATGAGGAGAAACTAGTGAAGATCTTAGATCATAGAGAAAAAGTTCTACGAAAGAAGACAATACCCCTCGTCAAGGTGTTGTGATGAAACCAGAAGTTTGAAGAAGGAATATGAGAATAGGAATAAGTGATGAAAGAAGGTTACCCACATCTTTTTTAGTGTGGGAAAAGGATATTTTGGGGACGAAATATCATAAGGGGGAAGATTGTAATGACCCAAACATTCGTTAATGGGAATTCCTCTTGATCTAGTTAAAGGTCTTATTATGGTTATATAAATTTTTAATTTCATTGGTTTTATATTTCTGGATTTTAGAATACTATTACAAATTATGACTGTTGCTAATATAGTAGTTGAATAGTGATCACATGATTTGCATAAATATAGGGCTTTAGAAAATCAAATTTACTCACGCAAAGGAAGTGATGGCCTCATCCAGTAGACTTGCCCCATACGAAGCCCATTTCTCATATCTCTGAAAGTAAGTGGCATCATTGGTCTTCGATCATGACCAATCCCAATCTGAGCTTTAACACGTTATGCTTGAGTGGAACCGACTACGGGAGAAGGGGATGTTAATATTGATTACCACTTGAGAAATGTTATCTGAGAAACCTTAAGAGTCTATCACCATAGCACACCTTACTCTTAGGTCTTATGGAGGTATTATAAATGGTTATGTAACATGACCCTAGCACTATGAATATGTGAATTATTTTTTAATAAAGAATGTACATTCATTTTATTATTGTTAAGTTGTAAATAGTTTTTAAAGCACCACTAGTATTTTTATTTATTATTCGATTAAGAAATATATCCTGATGAATTAAAGGATTTTTGAATTAAATATTATTTTAATAAAATATTATTATTATTAAATTACTTTCTATTAAATATAAATTATCGTATAATTTTATGAATGTAATTCTTATTTTTGTTATGGTTTGAAATCAGTATTTTTTCAAAACACATGATTTTTCAATAAATGTCAAATTTTTTTAAAAAGAAAAAATTCACATATTTAGAAACATATTTAGATAAACAAAATATTATTTTTGGAATCAGGATGTCAAAATTATTCAATGGTGAAATTTTCATAATTTTTCGAGACAATTGATTTTTTACGTAAATATTAAATACCATTTAAATATATAATGTATTTTAGGACATCATAATTACACAATAGAGAACTATTAAAATACTATGAACATTATTTTGTGACAATAAATGTTTTAAAATTAAAATAATGTGATTTTAGGTTTGTTTGATTTATTTTACAAAGCTTTAGTGGACCCTTCAAAGCTTATAAAACATTTTGTCTTTTTAAATTATTTTCCTTGAGAGTGTGACTCACATCCACATTATTAACCCTATTATTTTAAGAAGTTAGGCCATTGGAATTATAAAATATTTTTTTCCACCCCCTTTTTCAAAAACCATGGGCTGGTTTGTGGTTTTGATCAGTTTAATGTGTGGAGTACCAAACCTAATTAATAAAGAATTACCTATCCTTTCATATATAAACCCACCCAATCTCCCACCTAAAATTATCTCAAAGCCTTTTGAGTTCGAAAAACCCCTTCCCTAATCCCTCTATAAACCTCCTATGGTTCCCCAAGCTCCCAAGAAGCCTCTCTCAAGCCTCTCCCAAGCCTTTGGGATCACAATTCCAAGTAAGGGATTTCTTCCTTTCTTATTTTTGTCCAATTTTCATTAAGTTGTTATTCCCTTTTGTTTTCAATTAAAAATGTTGGGGTATGATTTAAAACCTTTCCCATACTACCCTCTGTATGTTTAGTCGATGGGAGACCCCTTTCTCTCTCATTAAAGCCTCCCATGTGCATCCATTACCATGCCAAAATTCCATGAGGGGTTTCTCTCTCCTCTTTTACATCCAAGTAATTATTTTCCATTATGCATCTAAATTCCATTACGTTTGTTGGGACATGTATATATATGACCCCCTTACTATCTATTTCATGTACATATGTTGAGACACCATTCCACTATCATCATCCATTTTCATGAATCCTTATGTCATGCCATTATGTTGCCGAAATTGCACAACAATTTTCCAAGACAAGATCATTGTGTAGTGAATACCATACCCATGTCTCTATCAAGGGTATTAGCCTTCATAAACATATACATATTGAATGGTAATTTAATTTATTTATTCCACATTACTTAATCATGTCATAACTTATGATGTTGATTGATTCCATGTTATATGATCCTTGTGGCACACTTATGCATGAAATGAAATATTTACGAAGGGTGTTCCCTGATAGCACTCCATTGCATTGGGTAAAGTATAGTATCATTATATATCATGTGAAATGATTTTTAATACATTATAATTCATTTTCAATGTGGTTTTACTCATGATCCATGTGCAATGAGTCTTGGCTCATGCTAATTCCATGTTAAGTGTTGTTGCCACATTTCCATGATATGATTATCAAGCTTTATCATGCCTTTATGTTCATGTTTCTCTTATGCTCTATTGAAATTCCTATTTCCTAACATGTATTGAAATATTCATGTTATTCCTTGTTTAAAACCTTACTATGCTTCAAAGATCACCCTTTTCTTGTGCATGTCCTCAGGTTATCCCATGAAATGCTAAGTACGGGGGAATGTAGTGGTCATGTAAAGGAAGTTTTCAATGAAGATGTTGTATTTCATGTTTTAAGTTGTTATGTAATGATCCTAAGCCCCAAAGACACTATACCTCTCGATATTATATGTGGTATTAACTGATGTTTATGTAATAAATCATGTTTTAGTGTGTAATAAAGAGCAGGGTTGTCATATACCCCAACTTCACTATCCCTTACTCCACATTATCCTAGATAAAATGATATTTTATCTCATTATATTTTGTCCTTGAGTGATGGACTAGATTTTTTCTACGATTTATACCACTGGAGTTATCGTACTAGATTACAATTAGAGACTTCACTTAAACTCTTATATCATCAAGTTTCTTTTTTATTTTAGGATCTAGCCCCCATCAATGTATTGTGTTCAACTCAATAATGTGGCTTTCCTTGGGATTACTCTGAAATATCTTTTCTTGGCATGTCGAGAATAAAATTTTAGGAGATGTCATTGTTAGATATATTATAATTCAAATTATTTTCCTCTATTATAGGATATTATCCGCCTTGCTTTCATCATCCATTGACTCTTTCGTCTGGGTAGAAACTGGAGTCTTCATCAAATATTGATCCAACATTGAATGCCATTCTCTTCTAGCTTCTCAATATTAAATTCTTCTTCTAGAACTCCTTTAAAAAAATTATACTTAACAAGCATATGGAACACTCTAAAACATCATTGCATTATAGTGGAAAAAATTAAACTGATTGTCTCCAGCCTCGTCACTGGTGAAAATATCTCATTGAAAATGACACCATCTACATGGGAGTATCCTTTTCACAATGGTCATGCTCTGTTTCGAATCACTTAACTATCTTATCTTTCGGCCTCAAAACAAAGTTCCATGTTTGATTATTATCAACTTGACCATACTATTCATTCATATCTTGAACCCAAATCTCATCACCAGTTCCCTTTACTAAACATTTTACGCTATACAAGTGATAAGTATCCTGTTTGATGTAGGGTTCCCATCTTCCTCATCTGCACTGGAACCTTTGAATCACAAATGATACTCTACCTATGAATTTTAGCTCGACTCGTTTTTAGATTTTTTGATATAGACTTGACTTTCTCGAGATCATTATCTTTATTTTCTTCAAAATCAATATTTTCCACATTCTCTCCCCCTGTGTCTATTACCACTTCATCACATTCCACAAGAATCATTCCACTATGTCATTTCACATCTTTTAACTTTTTTTATGAACTTCTTGTTGAATAATTATTGATATTCTATCACAACTTCTTAGTTTCCAAAAAACAGTCAGCAGATACCACATAGTTCGAAAAAAATAGATAATCATGAAATGCATGATCATTGCGGCTTCACCGTAATCTTTCTACTCATGGAATAAAACTAACACCTAAAGTAGGGAAAAGTAAAAATGGAAATATAATCAATGCAACTCAAAACTACTAGATCACCCATGAATAACATTGATAGCTCTTTAGTCTCAATGTAAAATTTTCATAATATCATCTTTAATTTCCAGGGCACACAAACTTCTAATATGGATGTGAATAATAAAACCATTGTGTAGCAGCACTTGTTGAATCTGATAACATATGCAAACTTCAACTATTTTGATTATTCTCTTCTCATGAAATTGTGTCTGATTATGAGATATAATGCTCCACCTATGATGTAAAACTATTCCTATTGTCAGGATAAGTAATCAGAACTATAAACATTTTTCTCCTTTGCACCATTTATTTTCATCTAACACTTAGAATTGAGACATCAACAAAATATCTAAGACTTATAAGTTGGAACATAGTGTAAGAAACTATAGATTAAGGTAATAACACAATAAATTTATATTATACCTAGTTTCTCCCTTTCTTAATCTCCTCTGGTACATGATTTGAATCAATTGAAACTATAAAGAGTATCACTTCATCACTTTGAATTCTTAGATTACACTTTCCCTTGGATTGTATCTCCCCTTGAACCTGAAACACTATAACATCATTTAACAGAATTTAAACACATAGGGAGAGGGTATTTCATGTAATACTCGAGAAGAGGAATGTGGTTGATCCTAATGGTTAAAGCATTTGATTCATTATTGCAATGTATTTCACTCTTTCCTTTCCTTCTCCAATTGCCTAGCCAACTTCAGCTGTTCTGGCGATACAAATAGACATTCATTTCCCACATGCTCTGTCTTTTTCTAATATGTAGATTCAGTAGGCTTATCCTTTCTCACACTTTGGGTTTTAAATACACTGATATAAATTTCCTTCATTGATGTTCCCTCAATATGCCACTTCCCTTGATTCATCCTATGATTAGGAATCTCTTTACATGTCTTCACTTCTCTATATGTGGCATGATATGTGAATTTCCTAAGACCTTATTTTTCATTTTTCTTTTATCAATTGGTTGAATAATTCTACCCATTTTGGATGGGATTTTGTTTTCCACTGATTTTACATTCTTCTTAATGACAACTAGATTAGATCTCCCCTTAATCTTCTAGGTCTATTTACATTCTCTCAAGAGAGCTATTGGTAGTGTGATAGAGAAGGTGATTGATACACCTTTCATTCAGCTAATTGGGATTCCTTGGAGGTTGTAAGTTCATTATTCAACTTTCCACTTTGACTTTCAGTTTATAATTTCTCATTATGAACCAATCGAGTTGTGAATATCCTTTCATGTATCTTTCACTTTCATGCTTTCTTCTTACTACAATGTCTTGCCTAATTCCCATAACCAAAACATACAAAACATCTTCCATCAAAGCCATACCTAATTTCATCATTTATCAGCTGATATGTTGATGCATCTTGAGTTCTTATTTAGATATTGAGCTCCTGATCTTCATGAAACATACTCATAGTGTGTCCCAATTTTCCACAGTAATAACATCTGATGAATGCTTCCTTCTGAGAGGTGTTCCTTTTCAGCTTTTCTTGACACTTCTACTTATTCTCATATTTTTTAAAATTTATATCTTCACAGTATGAAATGTATTACTATGCCTCGAATCAAAATCATAATGCATGACAATGAATCCCACAAAAATAGAAGATTATATCATTAATTCCTATAATAGCCTTTTAGGTCTATCTCCAGCTCCTAGAATGTTTTTCTTATCTCTCAAAACTTTCCCTGCTCTCTTTCCATCTTTCATAGAAGGGGGATCATCATATCCAATTCCGAACATTCCCATACAATGTTGTATGTGAGATGAGAAAATATGTTCTTTCTTCTCCTTATAAATATCGTAATTTATTTTCATTTTATCATCACCCGCCGAAGAACAATCAAATAAAAAGTGTACTGCATCCTTTAACATATGATTTACTTTGTCATTTGATTTCTCCATTTTTTTTGGACTGATTATATCTCTTCCTCCAGTGGTTGAATATTCTTATTCCTTTATTCATGTTGATTATTGATCTCTCTTCTGTGATTCTTAACGCTACTCATTTCATCTTGTAGTCCTTATGTTAGCTTTTCTACCATATCAGTTTGATCCTTTATTTTCAATTTTTCATGAGCCAAAGAACAAGAGAAGGATGCATTCTATTATTTTAGCCATTTATTCTTATGATCTATTTCAGATATATGTGTTGAAAGATCATCATTTATGTATTTCAGATTCCTAATTTCATCTGAGTTCAGATTATTTCCCTTGACATCAGCTCTGAGGTTTTCTCTCCTTATAAATAACATTTTCTGTTCTTTAGCCTGAGAATAATTCTTCTCTATTAGGTCAGTAGCCAAATCAATAATGCTTTGATTTAAGACTCTTATTTTATAGACCTTAATTTCCAGTACATGGTTCTGGATATCATTAGATTTAACCACTTCATCCAATTTCTATTATGATTCCTTTTTCATGTTGACATCATCTACTGGTAGCCTTATTGAAACTTATTCAACATGACTAGTTTCAGTATCACATTGAATTTAAATTACTCTACTCGTTCCAACATCCTTATTGAGTGAATCTATATTTTCCCTAACTGATTCATCCAAACCTTCCTTTGGTAAGCTGTTTGATCACTTTATTTGAATCATACCTTTTCCATAAACTCCTCCACAGTATGGAATACCATCATATTTTTGATTATTCCATTATGTTTTCCCCTTTTCTGTGGAAAACCTAGATAATAACAGAATAAATATTTAACTTGATCAATCAACAGAACCATGTCTGAGAAAACAAATCTGATAAAAGAAATTGTCACTCTGATACCAATTTTTAGGATCAAAAGGGACCTAGATAGCCTGGGGGTGAATCAGGGTATGTGTATTCTTTTTAAAATTATACCTGACCAACTAGATCTTGACCACTTCATTATAAGGGTCACTTTTTTTCACTTATGTTTTACTATTGATCTTATTCTTAACTTCTTTATCTAATGATGATTCATTGAATGCAATGTCAGAATCAAAGAATACTGACACACATATTTTTACTTGGTTTACCCTCACCGGGCTATATCCGAGGAGAATACAATGACGATGTGCCAATATACCAAATCCAATAACGATCACTGTAAATTTACAATTATTGGGATATATCACTTCTATGCCTAGGCCCAATGGCTTTACAATATTTAGGGTTAGCTAATTATT
Organism: Viscum album; assembly: GCA_963277665.1. Classification (NCBI taxonomy): domain Eukaryota; kingdom Viridiplantae; phylum Streptophyta; class Magnoliopsida; order Santalales; family Viscaceae; genus Viscum; species Viscum album. The sequence goes on from OY728152.1 coordinate 1,991,422,385, forward strand.
TTCCCAAGGGTCACTGCCTATCTCTCCCTCTTTTTGGATCACTATAGGTAGAAATGATCACCTTCTTCCACATTCTTTGCTCACTGCTACGGAAATGATCAACTCACAGTTTATGGACTTGAATGTCCCTTCATTATCACTAATGAATTTTACATCTTTAACTATTTTTAGATGTCCTGTTGACGTCTAACATTCACCCATTGATGAATATAAATTTGCAACGGGTGTACTGGGAAATCATCCAACTTTCATTCAGCCATAGAGTGACTGGTGTGCTTTTCTATTCGTGGAGTGCTTCTACAATTTCTGGAGCACATATCTAATTCCTAGCGTGTAGGTGTCATGTTACCACTTATGAAAACTCCCTTCATAAACACACAAAATGGGTGACTAACACCCTTTTATGCACAAACAAATATTGGCATACAACTATCAACTGGTGCGCTTCTACCAGCATGGATCGCAAGAGTCACCTATCCACTTGTGTGACACTCCCTTCAAGAAATAAGAACATGGGAGACTCACACCCTTTTTGACCAAATCAATATTGGCACCCAACTATCAGTTGGAACAAAACATCTGAATACCATTATATTTTCATGACCAAACCACCACTTGTGGGACCAAACCTACTTTCATGATTGGAGCTTTAATTCTCTCTATGTGATGAATTTATCAGAAAATTAGGATGGGGTTTCTCTCCATTTATAGGAATTTTGGTCACCATGAGCACCACACACAAGTCTCATCCTGGCACACAAGTACATCCGCCAAATCCTCGGTCGCCCTAGTCACCTTGCGCACCAAAACCAAAACAAGGGAACCCTTATTTCCTTTTCCATATTTTGATGTTCTGATCTTGAAAAACATATGTCTTGCAACATTTTAATCCTCCAAGACACTGGTGCACAGGTCCCTTATCCAAAAAACTTTTATCCATTTGTTGATTTTGAGGCCCAAAAATTTGGCAGACAATAGAAAATGGCACCACATTGTATCTACTCTTTTCGTACCATCTCTAGACCATTCATTCCTCTTTTGAGGTTCTTCATCCAATATAGGATTTTCAACAAAATCTTTTGAACTCAAAACTAACCATGTAAAACCCCTTTTTCCAAAAATTAGAACATCGTGGTCTGCTTTTTCAACACATAGAACACAAAGGCCCACTTTGTTAAAAAACATAACCAACTCAAAAAATGCTTCAATGATACCTTTAGGGATTTTTTTTACCAACATTATCAAAGAGGAAAATTTATTATTTATTTAAGAAATATTTATGTGTTCAGCTTATGTTTTGTCTCAATATAATTTTTTTAGGAGTATGGGTCATTCCATGATAAACTAATGGTGGGTGATCCCGTTATAGCTCTCCAATATATTGGGTGATGAAGTAAATTTAACTTATAGGGGTTCTCCTAATAGTTTAATGGTATATAATATAGTGGGTATTCCAAATATAACCATAAATACTTCTCCTAATGTAGTCGTGAAAGCTACAATAAGAGAGATATAGAATTGATTCTATAATTTCCCATTATGATTTAGGTTTAATATGGATTTTTCAAAGAAACATATTATTTTATGAGGTAAGATTAAGTTCTTATGCTTTATCGGTGACAATATAACCTTTTGAAAATGTTTTAATGTGTTTATAAGTTTTATTGGACTAACATTTTCTTTCATTATTTTTATATCCCTTTCTGATATTGTTCTTCTAATTGCAAACATTAATTTTTATTACATTGTTTAAAAAATTTGTAAGAGAAAGTAGGATATCGCATTTAATTTTATGAATATTTTTCATGAAAATTAAATCATGTTTTTATTTAAATATTTTATATTTTTAGAAAATCAATATTGTTTTATAAGTATCCACTATTTATGAATGGGGGATGTTATATATTAGTGATGGCCTCATTATCTAAATCTCTAAACTAGAAAGGATCCTAAATGTAAAAGAAAGTAATATTACTACCTTAACTCAAGATTGTGTAGTTTTTTAAGCCATGTTCCTTATAGTTGGTATCATAGAGTGGTTTAGATAACGTTAGAGTTTAGGATATTATTTAAACATAATTTTCAGGTCGTATATAACCACAACAATTTAGTAATATAGAAAGGGTCATAATTATGATAGGAAAATTTAATGAGTCTAAGATAACATGAATAAGTATATTTTAGTGTTTATCATCCCCATAAAATGGTATATTATGATTTTTTTCTAATGATAATATTTTTGGTTTTAGTAAATTGATGGATACAACACACACTAATGTAACAATGGATGTGAAGGAATATTTGGTTATTCTTGGAATAAGCTACTAAATAAAATCGTAGCATGAATGAGAACTATTATGGTTATTATAAACCAAATATCAGGAGTAATGATTACCCAATTAATCATCAGTTACTTTTCTAATGAATCAAATATGAGATAAGTGAATTCCTATGTAAGTTCAGGTTAAAATTATTTTAATGTTAAATATATTGTACGATATATGTGCCAAGTATTTGGAAGGAAACCCCTAGGGAAATATATTAAAGGGATGTAAAGATGTTTTTAATGTATTAATGGTGGTCATAAAGGGATAGTCTTATAAAGGGAAAGGAAGTGTTCAGTTGACTCCATTAAAGGGAAATAAGTTCTTCAAAATTTTTCAATTGAATGTTTTGAATGTGGGGAGTATGGTCAATATGAAAATCAATTTCTGAGCAAGAACAAATATTAATGGAATCAAAAAGATCATATAGATATATATTTAAGAATACCTAATTCCATTACAATAGAATATTAAGAAAATGAAATTTTTATATGAATGTTATAGACAATTTCTTGGTTCATGTCTTCAAATTATTAATCTCAGGATATAATTCATATTTCTGATTTTAGAAAATAATTATTACAGAATAAAGTGGAAAATAATGGTTAAGGGATTGTGATGAATGTTGAATGATTAGATATATACATATAAATAATTAAAGTGCTATGTTTGATATAAGTATGCTGAAATGTTTAAAATTAGAAATACACTTTTGATTATGGAAGCACAATGGAAGGATTTTTTATTTTATGTTATATGTAAACATAATTTTGTTATGTGAAACTATTTTTGGAGGAAAAATCCTCTTTTATTTCATGAAAATAATTATATGGGTATGGATAAAATGAAAGGTATAAGACAAAATGTGAGGTTAAAAAATGTTGTAGTTATTTTCGAGGATTTTATCGTCTTTGGGAATTTTATAAGAATTATATAATATTAGAAAATGGAAATCCTATAGGATTTGTGACAACTCATCGGGTCTATCAAGGACCTTTTAATCTAACCCACAAACGAAGGGATACAATAGTGCATAACCTACCACAGTTTTATGTGTATTACTATTTAGTATATCCGTTTATTTTTAGTTAAATGATTATATGGAATAATAATAAGTTTATTTTGGGAAAATATGTTTTATTTAATAGATAACCTTGGGATTGGGAAAAGACTCGGTTATTGTGTGATTAATGTTTTTTAGAAGATGTTTACTTTTTTGGGAACCCTTTATATATGAGGTATATGTAATACTATGGGATTTTATTTAAGGAATTAAGGTTATTTTTTGGAAGAATCAATGATTTTATTGTGGATATAGGGTGCTTCGGGTTATTTATAGAAATTGTTATTGTATCATTAAGATTACCAAAGAAATTAAGTTTTAGGATAATACTTCAAGATTAATTGATGTCAATTGAAGATAAAGGTTAAAATTAATTTGTGAACACTATGTGATTTAATCCTTCTGATTTTTGGGTATTAATCAATGTTATAACATTTTTCAAATTGTTATGTATAGTTATTTGAGTAATGGTTTATATTGAACATTTGGTATTACTATTTAATTTTTGTGATTATTGTTGTTTTCCATCATAAATTTTTTAAATGTTTTGAGGAATTATCATATATTATCAGAACCATTATTTTTTTAATGTTTCATGAGAGGGAAAATATAATGTTAATCATTTATGGATTGTGTGAGTCTCTAGAAGTTGATTATAGTGCTTTAGGTGTGGGCAATTCAACTTAAATACTCATCATTTGGAGAAAAATGATTTTATGATAGAAATTCATTAAAGGATGTAATTATACTTGAAAAATAAGTATATTTTATTATGTTATTATTCAAGGTAGTAATATAGTTCCTCAACTCTTAGAAAAAGATCTTAAAATAATCATTATTTGATTAATTTTTTTACTAAAAAATCAATGATGTTTTAACCCATCATACATTTATGGTTTTGTGATTGTTAAAATTCTCATGACAACATTCCCTATCACTCTCCATCAGAACATGATAGTTAGTTTTCTCTTCCATTTACTTGTTTTCCTATAAGGAACCCAAGTATGTGTTATCTCAATTGACCTTTGTATTTCACTTTCCATCATCTAATGTGGATGACTTATTAATCCATTTTCTAATGTGAGATTTCAAGAAAGTTATTTCTTGAAAATATAAACTCCTAGTTTTTTATCCTGAGATAAAATTTCAAGGAAAAAATTTAATAACGGGGGATGTAACATCCAAATTTTATAAATGGAAACACTATATGTGGTAGTGTACAAGATACGCCACATTGAGCATAAATGAACAACTAAATATTATTATTTAAAATGGTAGTTTACACATACCCATTTGAATGGTGAGAATGAATAGGGTTATCTTAATTATGAAAATATGATTTAAAAATGTATATATTAATAATTATTTGGTGAGCAATTAATTATAATTGAAAATAAAACCGTTTTTAACATAAAAGGAAATGTTTTTATAAAAAACTATTTAATAGTCCACAAGTGTGTTTTATAGAAATAAATAATAAAATAACTCTTTTTTAATTATATAAATTAAATATAAATACATAATATTTTAAATATAATATTTAGCATTCATATTATGTGTTTTTAGACATGACATAGGGTCAAAATCAATTTTATAGATAAAATAATTATTTTTTTAAAAAGGAATATTTGATGCTTTTTATGGAATAGTGGTTTTAAAAATAGAATTTGAAATATTTAAAAAATATATTTCTGATAATAAACTTATTATATGAAATCATGGTATCAGAATTTAATTTGGTTGATTTTTTATTTTTTCAGATAACATTCATTTTATGATGAATAGTGAACAAATATTGTATTTTAACTAAGAATTACTTTTTCGTGTGAATTTATTATATTGTATGATTTTACATTAGATATGACTGAATGTAGAGTTGGATCAATATATTATTAGTTAATCCAATTAAAGTAATTGGAATCAATTTCATATTGACTTTGGATATAAAAATATTTCAATCTTTTGAACGTTTTTAATTTTCAAAACCTTTTTCTCGATCTGTCAAAGAGATTAATTTTAAATTAATTTTATCCAATTATTAATTTTAAATTTATAAAAATGGATTCTATATTTAGACACCAAAGTTATGAATTTATTATATATTTCTTCTTTATTATTTTTATAAAATTAATATTAAATTTAGTAATTTTTTCAAATTTCAAGGTTAATGGTAAATTTGGATATTAAGGGAAAATAAAATGTTATAAAACTAAAATAAAACTAATTTTAATTTTACTAGATGATTTCTTTTAAAGTGAAACCATCCCTAAATTATCTTATGTCAACTTGAAGCCACATGTCGAACTTTAACCGTTTTAAATTATTTTATTAAAAAAAAGTCAATTTTGAAATACGTTTTGTTTTCAGAAGTTAAATATTTCTGATATGGGGTTATATATGGCGAATATAAATTTATAAGTATTATTTTGAAATATAATTTATTTATCTTTATCATGATAATTTATTTTTAATTTTTATGATAAACATAATTAAAATAGATGCTTATTCAATAATGACGTAATAATTGTTTACTTAATAAAAATATCAAATAAATGATATTAAAAAGATTAAAATAAATTTAATATTATATAATTAATGTAATAAAAGAATTTTAATGATTTATTAAGAATACTAGTGAATTTTTAAAATAGTTGGTTTGACTATATCATGTTTTTCTTATATTTTTAAGAAGTCAAGTAACGAATAGTCTCAAAATTAACATTAATGATATTTTAAAATAAATAATATTTTATTAATTTATAAAATTTTTATTATAGTCTAAAATTAATTCATATTATTGGTATAAGTCTCAAAATGTCATAAATGACCAATTTATTGGTCTTTTATCATTTTATTATAATTATATTGACCCTCTAAGTGTAAATTAACTGATATCATAGTATGAATTTAAATGGTGAAATATGGGTTAATATAAAAGATTAAGGTTAAAATAATAATCAAAACTTATCTAATATTAATTGGATGAATGTATATTTAAAACTAATCATTCAATCTTAAAAATAAATTAGTATGGGACCATTTGGAATATAAAATAAATTTATATTATTTAAATAATTCAATGAATTCCAAGAGTTTCCCTCCTCTATCTTATAAAATGGAATACCTTATTCTCTTTTATACACAATTCAAAACCTATATTTCATAGAAATTATTTTCCAAAATACCTAATTTAAATCCATCCCCATATTTTGGAGGCCATAGTTTCAATATTAAAACCTTGTTTGAGGTGTTAAATTGTTAATGAAATGAGATCTTCCAAAAATGATCAATCATTATTAATTAATTGTTTTTATTTTTTTCATTCACTTCATTAAAATATTAGTAATGTATTAAGAAATAATAACATCATAATAATAAAAATAATGATATGTAATTATTTTAATATCATCACATATATCTATTTCCACTTCAATGAAATGGGAAAAGAATTATCATTCGTGTGTACGAAGAATTACCACCTCGTGAACGAATATAATTGGTTTTCCATCACCATCTCTGAAGATTGGTTATAAAGATGGAATTAATATTTTTTGTAACAGATTTATAATATATAATTTTTAATATATCATTTATTTTATAACCTTCCCAGGAACATAAAAAAGATAATGTCGTTCGTGCGTACGTGTGAACTATCACCTCCACAAAGCAGTGTGATTCATTTTTCATCACCACATCAAATAAATGAAATATAAAACTATATTTAAATGTTTAATATGATATTAATAATATTATAATTATTTTTTATATATAAAATAGTACTTAAATTTTTTCTTAAATGACCACTGGAAATTGGAAATGTTAATAATGAGTACGTACGACCTACCATCTCCATTATTTTAACGTAGTTCATTTTTCAAAAAATACAAAATAGTTTTATTTGATAGTATGGTTGATTAATACAAATTATTATTATTTCATGAATATTATTTAGTATATGACCGAATAATGACCACATTTTCTATTAACATCATACCAATTTCATTTTGGACACATGTACTGAATATCATCAAAACGACTGAATAATTAAGTAATTGATATAACATTATAATAAATGATATAAAAGGACTAATAAACCATAATATTTTTCTAAATAAAATAAATAATTAACCATATTTTATTATTCATGGAGACAAATACTATACATGATGACCTAGAATCATAGTAATGCAATTTCTTTTAAAAACCTCTTTTGAAGTTACTGTTTCAAAAATTTTACAAAAGACAAAAAGATTTTTTTTAACAAATAAGGAATGAATGGAATTTATTGATTTTATTTATCCATAATATTTTAAATCTTCATTTACAATATTATAATTTAAGTTTACAATAAAATATTTTTATTCATGAGTGCATGACTTTGTAGCAATGAAATATGGTTTTAAAGGGGGAAAATTAATTTTCACTTATAAAATATTTATATGTTTTTCTTCTGTTTTGGATCATGTGAAATTTTTTATGAGTATGGGTGGTTTAAATATAAGAAAATGGTGGGTGAGCCTATTATAGATCACTAAATCATTAGGTAATGTGACAGAGGAAACTGATATGGGTTCTTCTAAGAGAGTAAGGGAATTTAATGCAGTGGGTTTTTTCCAATGTAACAATGATGGTTACACCATTTGTAGACATGAAATATACTATAATAGTGACAATTAATTGATAAAAAAGTTATATTTTATGATTTAGGTTATCTATTTATTTTTGTAGAAACATATGACTTCATGAGGTATGATAAATAGCTTATGTTTTATAGGTGAAAAGTATAACATTGTGAAAATGTTTTCATGGATTTATAAGTACGCATGGAATAATAATTTATTTATTTCTGTTTATATCCCTTATAAATATTTTTATGAAAATTACATGTTTTAAAATGTTTCTTTCCTAGGGTTCATGTATGTATAAGATAAAAGAGGAAGTCACATTGAGTGTTATAAATATTTTTCATGAAAAGAAAATTCAAGTTTTATTTTTATAGTTTTATATTTTTTTTAAATGGATACTATCTTAGTAGTATAAAATTTTAATGAATGAGGGATGTTATTTATGAATTATGAACCAATTATATAAAGCAATAAACCTGAAAATATCATCAAATTTTAAAAAAAAAATCTTGACCTTACTAAAGATTACATAATGTTTTAAGGTTAGGTCCTTATATATGAATATTTTAAAAACATTTTGAGGAATATTATTATAGATTAAACAACATACTGCTTAAAAATATATTAATATCCTTATTATCTTCAAATAACATGTGTAAAAAAAATTTCTTTTAATTTTTAAGGTATATATGCAAAAAATGTATTTTTCTTCAATTATAAAAGGAACCACCACCCCTTCACCTCTCCTCCATGAGAAAGACCCCTAATATCGACCCAAACACCATCATGGTGTCTAATAAACCATATAACCACATCCTATAAGTTTAGAACAATTTATAATTATTTCTTATAGTTCATTAATTAGGTTTCAAATGGAGAACATATATAGAGAAAAGTAATATTTTTCACGGTACATTCTTAAATATTTTCTACACCTGCCACCATAAAAATAATATATAAAGGATATTACAAGAAAACCAGTATTATTAAAATTACTGTATATTTTTATTATAATATATCAACCATTTTATACCACCCTATATAATGTTTTTTGAAAAATGAAAACACCATTATCTATGTGTGCATACTGTGACCTCCACGAATGACATGTTGAATTTTCAATCACCTCCATTCATTGATGGTTAAAAAATGTTACTTTACAAGATAATATGTCATTTATAAAACTATAATAACTATTAAATGATATGCTATTTTATTTTCAACCTTCATTCTATTTTTTAAAAAATGATAGTATAATACATGTGTATGTGAGTACAACCACCTCCATATGATGATGTTTCTCTTTCACTTTCTATACAGAATAACATGGGATGTCTGAAACATGTATAAAGTGTAAAAATATTTTCTATATTAATCAATTAAAATTATGGAATGATAATATTAAATATTATATCAGTGATATTTACAAAAAGGGTTATAAAAAATTTTAACAATAAAAATCAAATATCAAAGTACATTTTATTATCAGAGTCCATTCATTGAAAACCTATTTACATGTATAAATTTTTTGCTAATGTAATAAATTTTTTTTCAATAGTCTGATATTATGGGGATTATGAATCTATATTTCCAATCTATTACCCTGGTTATCTTTCAATTACCATTTCATTGAATTTGACTGAGGAAGTTTAAATAACCATCATATGTATGAATGATGTAATAATTTTATGATAAATGATGATAAATATAAATTAAAAAAAATTAAAATAGTTGGATGGGTGTATTTCAAGATATTTTATTAAACAAAATTTAAGGATTCTAAATTTTATGTGTAATTTAATATTTCTTTCATACATGATGTAAGGTTTTCCATCTCTATCACCCTTCATTGAAGAATTCATAGATATTTTAAACCAATGTTTGTTTATATTATTTAGAAACTACCTATTTTTTTATGTCATAAATTAATACTGAAAAATTAAAATTCACTTCAATTTATACACTTCATTTCTGTGGGATATGATTGATTTATTCCCTAAAATATATGGGTCTTTCATGAATCAATTTAGTTTCTTGTGCTATGATGTTACCACTTGAGTTTCATATTTTATTTCATATTGTATTCTTATTTTTTGTTTTTAGATCACATTTTATTCAAATATCTTCTTTATGAGTTCAAATCCTTATTGAAATTGAAACTATATTAAGAATAATCATCATCCAATTAAATTATTGTTCCCCCTACTTGCGTAGAATTTCTATTACTAATAATGTTATAATATATAATATGAAACCTATTTATGTTTTATCCCATCTCAAAATCATATTTACCTTCTCATATTTTCAATAGAATTTTTGACATGGGATTTTAACAATGTTGTTTTGAAGAATACAAATGGATCCTAAGTACCATCATTGGGATTTTCCAATCATAAATTCCTTTTAATTTTATCCCTTTTATAAAATATTCAACTCATTTTCCTCCTAAAATTTTGAAGATATATCCATTACATATATATGTAGTTAAGTATAAATTTCATTTTTGGGGTTATAAACTCTCTTAGTTCCATTTTAAAATACCACTTTTAAATAAACCGAAATTAAGGGAACTTTACTTCTACTTACCCCATGTCAAGAATCTCCTAAATATAATATTTTTAAACAATTAATAGACTATAAAACCCCAAATTATTTTATGGGAAACCATCTCAGTTAAATTTCTGTTTTATTGAAAAAATTATGATATTTCCTTTCAAACAAATCATTTACTTATTTAAAAAATTTCCACTTTAGTTGTTCATTTTATTCTTTGTTTTTCTTTTTAATTCTCATTAATTATCAACATAATTAAACCATGTTCATGAAAAATATTCCTTTTTTAATTATAGATGTTCCACAAATTTAGATTCCATATTTTAATTTATATACTGATGACATAGCCTTATGTTATTCCTTTAAGAAGAATTATTAAACCCACTTCATTATCATGGTTTGAATCATAATAATGATTAGTGTGTGTTTTATTTTACTCATATGGAACAAATATATATGATTTTATTTTATCTGATTGGTGGAATTAGAATTTTATATTCTTCCAAAGCGGTAGGGAAATAGGTATTTCTCATGAGATGTTACGTAAGGGATTAAGGATTGAACACAATCCACTATGGGACACTTTCCCCTTTAGGATAATGGCCATCGGAAGAACCTTTTACTAATTATTATGTTATCATGTTTTATGTTTTTCCAACATGTTTATGGTCTTATGTCATTATTTTCTTATGCTATCTGTCTATTATTATTATCACACTCTTTATTATATCATGTTATTCCTCTTATGTTTCATGTTATGCATTATTATCATGTTTACTCCCTTACATGGATTTATTTACATAATTATTACTAATTTATTTTAACTAAGATATCATATATAGTGTTCAAAGAGATTTGGATATTATAAAGAAATATATGATGTTTTAAATAAATATGATGTCTTTATATTTAATATGATTTATTAATATATCTAATCTTCCAATCACAGTATTCTCTATAACCTCGAATTGTATTGATTATAAATGTATTCTAATAATTATGAATTAATATGTGTATATGGAATGGGTCACTATATTTGGTATTAGATAAAGGTATAGTTTTATTGGGATTCAGATGATATAAAATTAATTAATACCCTATGGAAAAGTAAAATGGACAAGGCTAATTATAAAATAACATGGTAAAATTTTGGTACAACAAATATTGTGTTGTTTTCAACGAAATTATACCCCTTTCTAGAATCTATCAAGACGATAAATGATCGAGAATACTTTTACACATGGGTAATATCCCAAAAGTCAGTGTTTTGGGTATTAATTCTATTATGACCTGGTACATGAAAAATATCCCAAACATTACATTTGGATTGACACTCTCTGGGGAGATATAATGGTTACTCATATGATCATTATGAAGGTTTATAAAGGATTAGTTTTATTTTTTTACTTTGAAGGGATCCTTAGAGAAGTATTTTAATTGCTAACTTAATGTAACCCATGTTAAAATATTACTGATATATAATGAACTTATTGAATTAAGGGATAACAAGATATTTTAGAAGGATCAGATGTTTTAATATGGAATATCTTTTTTTTACTGATTATGATAATCCTATAATTATATTAAATCTTCTCTAACTCATGACAAACCTGTTAGTTTTAGTGATGTATTGGACTAGAAGTAACTGAGTTAACATTGTTTGTGATGGATAATTAAATGATTACCTCAATGACTATCCCCTTAGAATAAGATGTATACTAATAAATCTGGTGATTATACCAAAAAAACTATCACAAACCTTGATTAAAATTATAACTATATTTCAAATATAGTGTGAAAAAAAGATGATAAGGACAAAGGATCATGAAACATCTAGTAATAAAGATGATGATATAAGGGATATAGAGCCACCAATGTGTGGTAAATTGTGGAAGCAGAACTATGGAAGTATATTTAAGGGGAATGTAAAATGACTTTTCTTATGAAAGAGGGTGTTATTGAGAATAATATAACTATTGAAATATGATGTGACTAAGTATAATGATGGGAGTCGAAATCATGCATCCAAAATCACCATTAAAAGGTCATCTACTGTATGTTTGGTGAAATGGAAATTACCCAAGTGAGTTACAAAAATCAAAGGATAAAAAGAATTGTAGGTGTGAATAACCACATTAACTATGAGAATAATGTGGATTCAATTCAATGACTACCGATAATGTGTATTGAGGAAACAAAATCATCAACATCATAATTATTAATATCATATCATATTTATATCCACTCTAATATGAATAGATTATTTTCTAATTATAACATAATGATGTATCACTTATCAAATTAAACATATAATTATATAATCGTTTCATTTTTATATTTAATTTCATTGGAATATAATTATTTTCGGGGATATTTTAGATATATTTAACATGATTATAATAATTAATATACTATTTTAACATTGAATCCATAATCACAAATTATGGTTATATTACTCGCCACATCCCCCATATTAGAAAAATCAATGGGGGTATAGATAATAACTATCAAGTATCATGGAAAGATCTTATGGTTATTGCAATAGAAAAAATAATTAATAGATTATTTTCATAATTATCAAACAATTCACAAAACCCATTTATAGGACGTAATATTTCTTGAGTGGCTAAAGCATAATGAAAATGGAGGATGGAGAATACAACCCTTAGACAACACCATTAATGCAGTTTGATAGAGTTGTTTGGAGAAATGGGGGAGGGGGATTTCTAGTGACCTCCTAGCTGGGAGTAGTTCAAGAATCAATTTTAATACCCCAAGGTATATAAACCCATATAGAATATGTGGGTAACTATTTAATTATTGGGAGGCCTAGTATGTGCATATGAAGTGCCACCATGAGATGTTGTAGTGGAGTGACCATCCCCCACCAACCATTATATGGTAGAGATTTATAGTGTGGGGAATATTGGTACTAGTAAAAAAGTGGGGGAGGATTTGGGTGGTAATATATTCAAGCTAGAAACATAGGTGGGGGATGAACTACAAAGAAATTAGGTAAATACAATAGAGGTGGCTACTCCATAATGGCAATATATGGTTCTGAATATGGATCTCAATGATCATAATGGGGAAGAGGATCATTCTTCTCTAAATTGATCATTAATCTTGAATTTTCCTCCAACACGAAAAATTTGATAAACCATGAGTGGCCATAGATAAGTGTGTGTTATGTATTAAAAATAAAAATAAGGTATCACCTTCAATACATCAGAATAGTTTATGATATTATGTCACAAAATTTTTAACTCTGAACTCAATGAAAACTATAAAATAGGAGTTGACACTAAACCCTGAGAGGTATTTATCTTAAATGGTTATAATGAAACAATATGTGGAATTTTTAAATTATAAATGAGTAGATTTGGTTTTTAACTCTACAAAAAATTAAGTCTATAATCACCTAATAGATACCAATATCTAAATTCATTAGAATAAAATAATTTATAATTATAATGCCGCATTTTATTTATGGAGGGAAATATAATGCCCAGAGTTTCAGGAGCTATAATAATAATAATTATTAATGTCTATAATTTCAAATAATGATTATATATTCTTTAAAAAGGATCAAAAAATAATTATATAATGTGACATATAAGATATGAACCAAACGAAAAAATTAATAATTCTTTAGTGGTTGATTACAATAAACAAACAAAAACTATATACATCATTCCGTGTATTATTACTCACAATGGATGAATTACATCCATTAAAAGTGCATAAATAAAATAGGGTCAATATGTAGAAAACAATAGTCTCAAAGTCAATGGCATCTCCTGGATCATCTTCAACCATTAGAATAAAAAATATCCAATCAAATGAAATAATGAACAAGATCACCATGAAAAGAGAAATCATTATAAAAATTATACTATAGGAAAATAAAAACCATTCCATGGGAAGCGAGAGTGGAAAAAATAATTGATTTACCATGTCAATATATATATATATATATATTATCTAGCCACTGTAAATATGTAAATTGCAAATATGATCAATCCAATTTTTGATGTTAAAAAATATTCATTGAAAAAATGTTCATCAGTCATATATCATATAGATATATGGAATTCTAGTACTATAATGTTGTAAATAAAAAATAATACAACTCATGATGAAATAAAAATATGATATTACAATATTTTAAATATATATTTATTATTTATGAATAAATACTAGAAATATTGTTAAAATATGATACTACATATACATAATATTCAAATAAATAATTTAATATAAATGGAGTAATAAAATAAAATTTTAGAATATAAATAAAAAATATTAATTTTTATTAGAAAAAGTGAATTTTGTAAAAAAGTAAGAGTCATTTTTTTTAAAATCATTTTGTTAAGTATTATATATTTTATCATAATGGAGAAAATATTTCATTATTAAAATATTCTTATTTATGAACTAATTTATTAACACATATTAAATCTAAAATTTATATGAAATAATATTAAGAATAATTAGTGTTAAAAAACATCACTTTTTTTTAAATAAAAGTAGGATTAATTTATATTTTGATGATTATATTCAAATATAAAACAAAAAATACCAGAGTATGGATTTTTTAAAATGAACACCTTTTATAATTTTTACTTTTCAAAATTATAATATGATAATTTTTTTTATAATTTTCTAAAATAATTAATTTTTTGGTGAATATTGAAAAAAATATAGATTTTACTAATTCAATACCTTTTTTTGAAATTAATGTAGAATATTTATATGAAACATTATGGAACACATTTTCAAGTAATATTTTTTATAAATTTAATTTTAATATATTAAAATACCATATATAAAACACTTGCTTATAAATTTTAAAAATTTAGGAAATTTTTTAACGAAAGTGGTTTGGCAGATATTTTTCATTACAATATCTTCACGTGGTGGAATTAGGTTTTCAACATCTCTAAATATTAATTAAATATTATCTGAATAATTATAATAATTTTTATGTTACTAAAATCAATAATTGTTAAATCATTATCCAAAATAACCAATTTATGTTTACATTTTTTTCAAGATAGGTTCTTGTGCATAACATGCATTAATTATAAAATTATTTTTTATTAGACACTGAAATTTTATTTGAGAAATTTTATTTAATAATTAGATTCACTTGATTAAATTTATATAATAAGGTTCAATATATTTATAGGAATAAAAATATTACTTCTATTATAGGCTGTTACCTTGTTAAAAACTAGAAATGGTAAATATAAAAATCTAAAAGTAAATGAATTTAAAAAATGTCTACAGCATATATAAAAAAATTTATTTAATTATATTTAGAACATAATACTTCTCACAATCTATGAGTATCCGTTTTTTTTAATTCCATTTGATTAATGAACTCCATTTTTATTAAAGAGTTATATGCGCCAAAATTTCTCTTATCGTTAATAATAAGAGAAACCACCACCCCTTAACCTATTAAAAATTTTTATTCACATTACGATCAACCCAAGTTATACAATAGATTACCCTCAACCCACCCCCACATCCTAGAATCCTTTTTCTTGGCAAATGACTAACCTAATCTTCCCTAAGTTGGTGACCAATGGACAACATCCAAAGTGACAAGTAACCCTTTCCACCACACTTTGTTAATTGTTTCCTTCTTCTACCATGAAGTAAATATTATATAAAAGAGAGTATGATAAAATAGTAATATTGATACTTTGATATATTTTTTATACTAATGAAACCTCCTTTTTTAATATTCTAAAAAAATCCTTGTGAAAATGAATACACCATCACGCTTGTACGCATACTACCACCTAGAAAAAAGTTGTGTCAATATTTCCATCACCAACTTTCTTGGTTGATTAAGAATTTTTTTTAATAAAATATTATTACCTTTATATAATATTAATTTTTCAAATATTATATCATATATTATTTTCCACCCGCATAATCTTCTAAATAAACTAGAGTTGCATCTATATTTACATACAAACTACCACCTCAACATGATGGTGTTTCTTTTTTATTTTCTATATAGGATACAAGTGGTAGAATAAAAAAAGTTTTTAATATATAAACTTTTATTCATTAACCTAGAAAAAGTATTTAATGTTAATATTAGATATTCCAAAATTGATATTGATTATAAGCAATAATATTAAACTAAACCATTAAAAATAAAATTTTAAAGTACCTTTTCTAATTTTAGTCCATTAATAGAAATCATAGGTAACTATGAATATTATTATATAATAGAATAATAAAGGATTTAGTATTCCATAATTATCGGGATTATGAATATATTTTATAGTTCTTTGACCTAGGTCAACATTCCATGACATTTTTATAGAATGTTACCGAAGAACATATTATAGCTGACAAAAATAAATAAAAATTATAAACAATCAGTGGAACATGATTATAAATAAACTTTATTTAGAGAAATATAGATGGATAAAATTATTATTAAATTATTTAATAAACTTAATTTGATTATTGATGATGTTATGTGTATGTGGATAGCGCCTTCATACATGATGTTAGTGTTATTATCTCAATCACCCTTCATTGAGCCATGCTTTGATATCTTGAACTGATGTAAATTATTGTGGTGTAATATATTCCCCTTTATTTTTAATAATATAAATTCTTATTGAACATGGAAAATTAAATTCAATTAATTATATTCCTTGTCATGGGATTCGATTAATATCTTCATAAAATATAAGGGTCCTTCGTTACTTGATTTCCTTTCATGAGTTATAATGTTTCTCCTTGAGTTTCATAATTTATATTTTATGTTATAACCGATTAATATATTTATTAATCAAATTTGATGAAAATATTATTTAAATTGGAGTTATAATCCTTATTAGAAATTATATTTTGTTTAGAATAATCCACATCCACATAATTGATGGGTTTCATTCGTTGTGTATAATTTCCCTCCCTACTAATGTTATCATCATTAATTGGTATACTAATTAAATGTTATAAAAATTTAAATTCATATTTACTTTCCCCTATTTTATATTTAAGGTTTTTTTATTTTTAAAAAATGTGGGTTTTCAACAATGGTGTCTTGAAACATAAAAAGTTATCTTTCACACCTTCTTCAGGAATTTCTAATAACAAATTATCTCTATTTTTCCGCATTTTATGAAATATTATTCTAATATAACTATTTAGTTATCATATATATATATATATATATATATTTCCATTATTTTTACACCAAGTAAATTATAATTTTCCTTTATATATTTATATTAGTTTGTTTTTTGCTTTAAAATTTACACTTTTATGTACAACATGTTTAATAGAACTTCCTTATATCTTGTCTAACATTGAGTGTGAACCCAATATATTTTTTTAAAACATGATTATATTCTAAATAAACACATGAAAATTTTTATAATTTTTTTTCAATTATTTGTTTATTGAAAATAATATTATATTTCAATCATTAAAAAAATAATTTTCTTATTTCAGAAAATATGAACAAAGTGGTTCGTTTTTATTCTTTATATTCCTAGATCATTATCATGAATATTCTATATTGAAAATACCTGTTAAATCCCTATATTCTATTCTAATTATGATTGTTAAAAATTAATTCATGCATTCATATATTGGGAATTTTTATTATTTAGCCTTCGTTTATTCCTTGAATCTGAATTTTCAACCCACTTCCATCTCATGGGTTTGATCATGCTTATAATTAATATATGGATTATTTTACTCAATTGGAACACATATATATGAATTTAATTTATATGAAATGTGGTCCTATAATTTTATTTCCCTCATAATAATTAATTAAAATTTATATCTCATAATATTTTATATAAGGTATTTGTATGTGATCTTATCCCACCATGGGACTTTTTCCAATTTATAATGATGCTATTGTGAGTGAATGGTGACTTATTCTTATAAAATAATGTTTTCTTTTATTTCCAAAGGATTCTAATAATTTGAAAAAATATCCTTATTCCATATATCTGTACTTATGATTAACCTTTTTATTATAGAATGTTTTTTCTAATGACTCTCATGTTATGCTTTATTTCCATGTTTATTCACTTATTCAGATTTCTACCTCCTGGTTTCCTTATTTACTTTTCCAAGGATATACTATGAAGTTTAAAAGGATCTATGTGAGTAGGAATAAATATTTAAATTGTTAAATATATATTATTTTTAATTTTTAAGATGATGTATTTTTATGTCTATTCTTCTAAAATCACATGACCTCTAAATCCGATTTTTTTATTTATTGGAAATGTAAGTTAATAATTTTAAAATAATACATGTTTTTAGCTTGGGTAACTATAACTTTTTTATATTGTGTAATGTAAGAATATAAATGGGGAAATTAATTAGATTAAGTGACTCTTCATGGGATTTCTTTTGGTTACTCTTAATTTAGTGACCTTAATAGGATTATGTCACAAGTGGTGTATATTCAAGTTTATCAATATGATGGAGTTAATAAGGTATTGTCCTCTCAACTAGAAAATATTCATATATGATCTGATTAGGATGATTCCCTTCTAAAATAAATATTCTATGGAACAAATACCAATGAGTCTCGAGAATTAGTAAAATATGGATATCTTCAAATTAAAAGATAAGATACCATCAAAAAATGGGAATCGTTTTAGGGGGAATGAATTTATCAAAATCCCTTATTATTTTTTTAAAAATGTGTTACCCATATGATACAAGTTTATGATGTTAAATAATGATATGATCATTATCTGACTTATATATGAAAACAGTTTTTATAGATGTGGAATCTGAATGTAAGAAGCTATATAGAGAGGTAAAAATCAAAAAAATAATCTTTAGATCATTTTTTATATGATTTAGTAAACCCTTATTATGTTATCAATAGTTTATGTAGTTTAACAAGTACATATACAATCTTTTGTTAATAATAGAATACATTATCTAATGTATTATGTAGGGATTTTTCTGGTTCTAAAATTAATTCTATTATCATTGGTGTAAATTTTCTAACAATGTGTATGTGTATAATAATTTTCCACTCTATTCTAATTAATGTTTTTAGGGGTTATTAAATTGGGCATATGATGTGCATTTTAAGGTGATTTTTGACTGTATAAGTTTTTAAATGTTAAAAAAAGAATATAAATCATAGTTGTGGGGTCTAATAATGCTTTTCAATTATCCATTTTTATGTTATTGAATTAATAATGTGAAATCCAGAAAGGCAGTATATGAATCGATGGGATTGGATTTTCTAAAATAGATAAAGGATTTTTTGAAACTCAATAGAATCTTAATATGAGTTATCTGTGTTTTAAAAAATAATTCTTTTCTTTCTATTGGGTACTTAATTCCAAATATAAACATTAAAAATTTTGTCAGTATATAGGAGTTAAAACTAAATTCAAGTATTAATAAGGATTTTGTATTTATTTAATGATAAATAAGTTAATTATACATCAATGAATTGAATTTAAAGGAATTTATCAATATAATAAGGATCATAATATGAATGTGTATATTTATCTCACTTGTCTTATATAATTAGAGACATCTTTTACTGACAAATAGATTTTATAAAAAAATATAGTACATAAACCAATGTTTTATGATTCATCATATTCTATATAATTTGTTTAGAATAATAGAATGAAAAACTTGATTTATCCAGTCTATATTATTTTATCTACATATTTGTGGAAATACAATTTATATAATCCCAATAACAATCAGTGGAATATTTTAAAGAATATAGTCATCCACATAGAATAATTCACTAAATATATAGAATACCTTATAGGATATTCATATAATAGTTTATTTTTTAAATATTCATACTAAAATGGAATAAGAGTTATTAACTCAACAAAATGTATTTTTTAGTATAATCATAATTTAATGAAGAGAATATGGTGTCTAAGAGGATACTATTATTATGATTGGGCTTACAGAAGATCAATGTAAAGAAATAATGGAATATAAAATTATAATCATATTGTGAAATATCATATTAATAGAAAATTTTAGATGATAATATTTCCAAGAATGATGAAAATTTACTTGTAAAAGAGTTATATGTAGACCATAAGTGTTATTAACAACATACCATTTTATGAATTGGTGTTAAGGAGTCTGAATATGTTCAAGGAAATGAATATTATGAATATGATTCCTAAGACTTACCGTTATTAAAACAAAATTTTTTGAATGATATTAGTCAATAATGAGTTTAGTAGGAGGGTTTTATTATATGGCCACATAGAGATGGGGTAGGAGATATATAGAGATGTATTGAGGATAACAAACTATTAAAGTGTAGCTGAAATAGTGTTGGTCTGGCAGTACTTAATAGGTTTTATGATAAGAATGGATCTTATGTATTGTTTTATTGATGTTATTATAATATTTTGTTGATATAAATAGTTTAATGCTATAAAAAATTAAATATTTATATTATTATTCTTTCACTTTGGTTTCATATGTATATAAATTTATATATATATATATATATATATATTTAAGGGGAATGATAATTGAACTATCAAAAGAAAGAACTGAGTTACCACTAAAGGTTGTTTGAGAAGGATTATTATAAAATATTACGACATGCTAAGGGTAGAGTGAGTCAGATTCTTGTGTTAATATATGAAATATTCTCACGAGGAACAAAATAATTTTTCTGCCCTCGATAACTAACTATAGACATAACATAGAGAATGTCATAATCTATGTATTTGGTATAAATTTAGTGTATGGTTTATATTTGGAGTCCCTAATACCATAGATTGTGGAGATACCAACCTTGATATTTTTCAATATCTAGTACCATTCTTATAAAAGCATTGAGTCTTAGCTAATCAAGGGGTGGTTGGTTTTTTGTTAATTATTTCATTGGTTGGATCATAACTAAGATGTGAATTTTCATTATATATGATTGGTGTGACATCTTTGTCATCGATTGAGATTGATTATATATTGTATAGAAATACCTACATAGTAGAAATTATGTTATTGTTAATCATAAAAAGGGTATGTGATGTGGTCATCCATAACGGTGAATGAAATTCGATTTATTTAGTAACCTCGTCAATATATACATATATAATTTCGATTATACGAGTTGGATATATGGGATTGACATACTTTATGCCCTACTATTAATCAATTTCATAAAAAAAGAGAGAGAGAAAAAATTTCATTCATATAGTTTAAATAGTGGACACATTTAAAAAGATATGTGTGTTTAATAAATATTGTGGTTGATAATTTTGTTGCTGGAGTAACATTAATTATTTTCAAGATTACACTATTTATATACTTTTATGGATTTTGGAATGAAATTTTTTCAATGGTATAAATGAAAATGGGGATACATTTTTTTATTGACTAAATTGATATTTATAATTAATCAGAGAGCTTATCAAAAAATGTTTTGGAGTATTTAAAAAAGTAATTTTAGATGGGAGTACTCAATTTGTCAGATACGATGTGATATAATGTAAAGTGGATGATAATTTTCCAAAATTATTTTGGAATATTTCTAAAATAGTTTTGGGATATTTATTCATAAGTTAATATATGCGATATAATATATGGTGACATGACACATGGTTTATATGGATGAAGTAAAAGTGGGAGATTGATGGATATATTCCCTAAACCCTCATCTATATGAAATATTTTATCCATATCATGTGTGAGAAAATGTTATATCATATTAAATGATATAAATTCATAATATCTGTTATTTGGCTATATCATTATTTATGATATATAGATAAGGTTGATATTTCAAGGAAATGGAGACAGGAATGATGGGAGAGGTCACTCTCTCTCTCTCTAAACCATGGCAGAACTAGGGATTTCATGTGGTGGCCCAGTGCTACTTCCACAGACAGCTTTATTCAAATCATCTCCGGCATTTGTAGATCAGAGCGGTGATGGTATCTCCTTTCCTCTAGAACTCGACAGATCTAGGTTTCGAAACAGCTTCGCTCTCATTTGCAGGATTTTCTTTCTCCCATTATCCCCGAACACGACGTACCTAGGGCTATGGTGCGGTGGCACTGCGCTCCTCCACAGGTTTCATTTTCTTCAAAACTTCTCCCAAGTCGGTATTCACGACGGGTTTTGGTGCGGGTCTGTTGTCATACTTCATTTTCCCATCATCCAGAAACACCGATTCTTTGATCTGTGCGACGATGGCTGGTTAATTTCTCCTCCCTCGGTGTTTTGATAGCTACAATCTGGAAGCGACATATGTTGGGTGCGACAGGAGTGTTGTGAAACCAACGGTTGTCCCCGACCAAGCTGGCAAAGAGACCACAATTGTGGAGGGAAAGAACAACAAGGATGACCCATGACCAGTTGTGAAGGTTATTGATGTGGTTCAATCAGGAACATTGGCGGCTACTTTCTACCACACAGAAGAAGCTACAGTTGCTGATATTACAGATGCAGAGCAAAATGAGGACAAAAGTTCTCACTCATTTGTGTGTCTCAAAGGAGGTATTGACTCTTCCATTCGAAGAAAGGGAAATATTGCGCACATAAAAGAAGATCCTATGGAGATCTCTGAACGACTTAAAATGGGTGAGTTATCAATCATTGCCAGGATTTTCCTTCCTAAAGGTGCACAACCCATTAAAATTGATGAGCTCAAGGAATCCATTTCACTGATTTGGGGCTTCTCATCATGGAAGTGTGTCTCCCTTGGTCGGGGATACTTTCATATTATTTTCCACACAGAGGAATTAAAAGTACGAGATTGGGGCTTTGGATCCATTTCCCTCAAACCTGGGATTATCCACTTGTGAGAATGGGGAAAAAAATTTAATCCCTTCAAGGTTGGTAAAACCACAACACAAACATGGGTAAGAGTCTATGGACTAAACTGGATTCTCTAGCATCCTTAATTTCATTATGATATCGCCTTGTCCATTGGAATTCCAATCAAAATTGACAAGGAAACCGAAAATGTCCGTTTTGGTCACTATTCTAGGTTCATGGTTGAGGTTGAATTGGGATCAACTCTTGTGGACAAATTAATGCTTACAACTGATGATGATATCATTGATCTTAAAATTGTATATGAAAAACTGCCCAAATTTTGCAAAGACTGCAATGTTATTGATCATGAAACTTCTTCTTGTCAGGGAAATTTAGTATGAAGATTCTGTGCTTTGTGTGGTCATGATGTGAATGTTTGTTTCAATAAGAGTAAGACAGAAATTCAGGAGACAAATATACAGTAATTGCAGGGAGACAAAGATGTGTGTGGGAATATGAAGGAGTATTACACAATAGCGGACCCTAATGGGAAAGAGGAGCATAACACTCATAAAGAAGCCTCTGACATCATTGAATGTGATCCAACATCTGAAGACAAGAAGAAATATTGGGCGGAGGTTTGTATGGAAGAGGAAAAATTTCAGCATTTTGATGCTCTTAGCAATGGAAAAGAGCAAATCAGAGAAGAAAAAATACATCTTGAGACTGCTCACCAAGGGTTGGTCAGCATAGAGAATGGAAAAGGTAAGAGACCCATTGTTCCAGAGCCTTCAGTTATCTCAATGGTTGGTCTAAAACCAACTATGGATAATGAAGGATTTAAGTTGGTTTCTTACAAAAAGACACAACACATGATAGATACTCAAGCGATGGATGAGCCAGACAAAAGTAAGACCTCTGTGGAAAAGAATGTTTCTACTGACCAAGGAAATGATGGAAAAGAGACCAGGTCTGATTCTGGACAACCAAGAAGGGAGATGAACTGTGGCATGCAGAAGGCCACTTTCACAGCAAGAGAGGTGGATAAACAGGGCCGCTCTCCTACTCTTCATGCTGGACAACCGATTAGCAATGAGATGCAGGCTGAAAAAAGATGCTCTACAGGGAAGCAGCCGGCAGAACTAGAGGCAGCAAGGATAGAGGCACACCATCCTGTCACAGAGGAGGATGGGAATGGGCATGACAGGGCTGAGTCTGAGGAAACTTCAGACTCAGATACAGAAATTGAAACCCTTATACAACAAGCAAGAGAGCTAGACAAGCTTCAAAGAAAAGGGCACAGATGTGGGCGTGGTCGTGGACATAAAATCATCTGGTCTGATCTGCATGAAAAAGAGCGTGAGATTGGTATAAAGATCAAGAAGAAGCTCGGATGTTAATTTTATGTTTTTCTTTATGTCTCTCTCGCTTTCTCTATCTTTGTACCTTTATTTTTTATTTAAATAAAAGGGGTCCTGAACCCTCATCTTTTAAAAAAAATAAGGTAGATATTTCAATGTATAACTATGTTACATGACAAGGCCTATTGTAGTGTATTGGTTTATATCATATAAAACTCAAGGAACTCAATGATGGATGTATGAACTGTATAATTCTATTTAACCATATATTGTAGCACATGATTAAATTCATGTCCTTAGAGGAGAAACCTTAAGGTCTATGTAAAGGGATCATTACCATGATATGGGTTTCTATATTTCTAGATGACAATCCATCAACCTAAAGATCAAATCATTCTTTATCTTTGGGCAAGTGAGGTAAAATCAGAGTATAGATTAGAAGATTATCCCATATGAGAATTGAGTTAATAATTTAACATATTTATGTGAGATTGATAGCCGATTACAATGGTTTTCCTTAAGGGATCATCATCAACCACATGATTGAAAATTAAATATACAACATTAATTAGTTTAAGTTATAAAAGTTGTTTCTTAATATATATATATATATATAACATGGTTTCATTTATAAGGAATAATAAATATTGGAATTTTCCAATTTACTCCCCCATTCTTTATTGAGGGTTAATTTATCTTTATATACCCTTCAACATATTTCAATATCACAACATTCCACTAAGATGAAACATCACATGGTTTCATGTACACTCCTTGATCCCTAGAGGTTAGAAACTAACATTGAGGGTTTTTTATATCTCTTGGGCATAAAATTACCATATAATAGTACATTATAATAAAAATATCCAAATAAACATTCAAATATCAATAAAAATTGAAACAAAAAACAATAAAATTCAAAATAAATTCAAAATAATATCACACACATTTCAATTTGATTCACTCATCAAAAAACAATTTGATTTAAAATTTAATGTGATTTTGTATAAAAAATAAAACTAAAAGATATTAAAGTACTATATGGATATTCAGTTCATTTATATCCAAGAAAACAAAAATTTATCACTGTTATGTCTCCCAAAAATTTCCCCATGTTACTATAGCATCATTCATTTACATGTATCTTGATTTTTATAATCAATATTAATAACAAGTGTGTATATAAAGGTAGTGAGACTAATTACATTATGTAAACCATTTAATCCCTAGAAACACCATACATTTTCTCATGATCATATATAAAAGTTGTAAAAATATTATATGATTTATCAATATCATTTTCAGATAGGAATTATAAACAAAAAATTTAATATGATATATTTAAATTGTCTCAGACATGATTCTTCAAATGCTGGTAAAATCACAAGAAACCACCATATAGGAATGTAGTTGAACACATTGATCATATCATTTTAAATTCTAAACACATGGAATACAATATTTTCCTAACCAAAATCATGTTTAATCAATTATCAGGGATCACATAGCCTGTATATCTTTTTATGGAATTACCATATTCCTCATGAAAGTGTCCAACTTCATATCACATTTATAACAATAAGTGTTAGGGAAAATAATAAAAAACACATATTTAATTTCCAAAAAAAAACACTGTAAATAAAAAATATATTATCTTGTAATTATTAATCATTCATATTATAAATTCACATTATTTTACCATTAAAATCAAAAACACCATTATTCTTTAATACCAAAATTTATGTAAGTATAACTCATTCATAGATGATCATTTAAATCTAATTTAATCAAATTTGAATAATATTCATTTATTAAAAATATGTTCCCTCTTCTATATAACACTGTAAGATTATACATATGTAATTAAAACAAGTGGGAACAACTTTAAAAGACAACATTTATATGATAAAAATACCCAAAGTATATAAATACTACACAAAAATTGATACCCAAATATCGTGAACTTAAATAATTGTAATATGCTAAATTAACAAAAGAAAACCAAATCTAGAACTAATATATACAAAATAAATGAATTTATTAATTATTAAATTAAATGGATGATTTATTTTTTCATTTTTTTCAATAAAAAATTAGTTTATATGTGATATTATATATTCATAGACATTTAAATCATTTATGAAATATATAAAACACAAAATCATATTTGAAAAAATATTTAAAAATATTTAAACCTAACTAATATAACAATTAACATTGATGAATCATAAAATTTCTAAATCAATGAAAATTTCATATTAAATCACGTAACAAAAAACAATGGACTATGAAAAATATCCAACCTCCCAATAATAGAACACTCAACACCAGAAGAGAATCAATATTCCCTTATAGAACAAGAGGAATCCATAAATAAAAAAATTACAAGAAAATATGGATAATTAACATGTGATAGCAATCAAAACGACATTTTTTCTATTTAAAGGATTGTATAATAAAAAAACATGCAATGAAAAATCCAGAGTCACCAATAAATAATTATTCTAATATAAAAAAAACGTAAAATCACATCTGTAGGATCGAAATAACGATGTAGATGCTCAATATACAAGAGGGGGGGTGAATTGTACATGCTAAAAATTTCCATAAAAAAGGAAAGATCTATGTTTAACAATATCAAACTTAGTAAATTCACAACACCACTAACACCAATTGAATGATTGGGAAAAAGTATGAAGTTACAAACATCTAGTTCTATACACTTGCTTAAATTTGGAAAGTGATTCCGAATAACCGGGTCCAGAAATATGGATCCAGAAAATGAAACTTAATCAAAGTTTACAATAAGAGATTCTACCTTAAAGGGTATAGAATATAACTAAATCAAAGTACAAGTGTAAGGAAATATAAGAAGGTTATATTTTCCTTACAATACAAAAATGCAGTAGGAAACCATGTAACAAAAACAAGTAACAAGATATAAATCTTTTAACCCAAAAATAAGGGTATCCAACAACCTTAGATAAAGGTCCCTTGATTTATAATTTCAAGCCAGTGTGTCTTACCCACACCTGGGTAAGCCCTTGATATGAAGATCAGAATCTCTGTCTTGTTATCCCCACATGCCCTCAACTTCAAGGTAGTTGGAACCTCTGTCTTCCTCAGCAAGGAAGCCCTCGAACATCAAGGTATTCGGCACCTCTATCTTCCTATCCCCAGAAGCCCTCAAATGTAATCACCAACATTCGGAGTCGCATGAAGCAATCTGAATGAGCAGTTCAGTACGCACAAGGCATGAAAATATTTTATCTCTAGAAATCTTTTTAACAGAGTGTGGTATCTAGAGTGATCAAATTCTTCATTCATTATGAGATCTTTCAAATTAGCTCCTATTTATAAGCATAGTGGCAATGTTCGGCTCCCTCCTCCATTGGTCATATTTTCTTTAAAATTAGGAGGGACTTGTACAGGTGTCACTCAAATAATGGTTTGTTAGAAACAGAATGGACGACATCGTTTTGTAACAAAACATGTGTAACTGAAGGCATGACATCTATTTATAATGAAATGAGTGTAAGAATTAGAAAAACTGAAGTTTAGAATGTAAGAAAATAATAGTTAGGATTCTAACCAAAATGAAATTCAGAGTCTATAATAAAGAGATATTCGGATTCTGTTTTATAGGAACTCAGAACCTGAATTCTATAGAAATACAGAGTCTGAATTTATAATGAAATTTGGAGTCTGGTTTCACTAGAAATCAGAATATGAACTTACAGAGTTCAGAGTCAAACATGTAGATTTTCGGAGTCGAACTAGTAAAAGTTCAGAGCTGAACTAGTAAAATTTTAGAGTTGTACACATAGAAGATCAGTGTTGAACTAATAAAATTTCGGAGTCTAACTAGTAAAATTTTGGAGTCGAACTCATAGAAGTTCCGAGTCAAACTCATAGAATTTCAGAGTCGAACTCATAGAAGTTTGGATTCGAACTCATAGAAGATCAGGGTCCAGAATTCGGAGTTGAACATTGTTAGAGTTCGTATCCAGAATTGGGAATGAAACTTTATTAGAGTTCATATCAAGAATTCAGAGCGGAACATTATTAGAGTTCGTATCCTGAATTCAGAGTAGAACTTTATTAGAGTTCGTATCCAGAATTCAGAGTGGAACTTTATTAGAGTTCGTATTTAGAATTCGGAGTGGAACTTTATTGGAGTTCGTATCCTGAATTAGGAGTGGAACATCATTATAGTTCATATCCAGAATTTAGATCCTAAAACAAAATTCTTCATGTCTAATTATTATATGATTCTAAGGTTTTTGATATGAATGCGATTTTTATACTTAATAAAAATATTGATATAAACAATGAAAACATGGTAGGGGTAAATTCCTTTGATAAGGAAATTTTCCTTATATATGTAAAATGTAGATTTTCTTAAGTATAGGGTGTTTGTAATTTTCAAAACAATAAGGAATGGAAAAAGTCAAAAGGAAAACCTTATTGACTTATCAATCTCGCCCTTTTTGGAAATCAAAAATAACCATACGAAAAAGAATATAACGACTTTGAAAAATTTCATTTTCCTTTGAAATTAAAACTTATCTCCCTTTTTTCATGGATGATAATGAATACAACTAACTCCCCTTTAGGCATTGAAACTCAAAGGATTGTATTTTGGATTTCTAGAATGGACTTTTCATTATCATGGGAATTAAAAACCCCGTAATAAGAAACTCCCCCTTACATTAAGGATATCTTCACATAGAAATTTTTCCTTCTCCATTTTAAATTTTTCCTTCTCCCCATTTGAGTAGTTCTTTTTCCTTCTCCCCCTTTGTGATTTTAAAAAAGAATTTAAGGGAATGGAAAAGAAATAGAGTAACTGAAACATTAGTACATAGTAAAACAAGATACATCCATCCAAAAATTTCATTAGAGTTGATATTTTTTTCAAGTAAAGACAAATACAACAAAAAATCGGATTGAGTCTATTTGTCTTCGTTTTCATTCAGGATTAGCTTCTTCAAAAGGGTTTTTAGTTTCTTCAAATATTTCTGATCCTCCTCAGCTTTCTTATTCAAATCTATGATATTTTCTTGTTGAGCTTTCAGCACCTCTGTATGAGCCTTCATGGCCTCTTCCTACATCTTCACTAACTCATCTTTCTTTACATGTTTTTCTCTGAGATCAATACGGGGATCTCTATCCCTTTTAAAATTTTGAGAAAGAGAGTTAACCTTATCATTCAAGTCCTTCACTTGTTGATTCCTTGAATTTTGATCAAGGATTAGCTTATCCTGAAGATTCTTAATCTTAGAGTCGTCGGTGTCAAAAGCATCTTTAACATCATTTTGAAAACGATCAAACTAAGCCAAGTCTTCTTCAACTTTCTTAGACCACAAAGTGATTTTGATGCATGATTTCTTATGCACATCATAATTGATAAGTAAATTTATATGATTAGCCTCAATCTTTACACACTTATCCATCACTATAGATAAGGATTCTGACTTCTGATTCAGACTGTGTTGCTACATATGGCATCTGGAGTCTATAGTGGGAAATATCGAAATGTTGTCCACCAAATTTTTCAAAGACTCAAGAAAAAAGTCATGACCCAGTACAGATGATTCCGAATCAGACACTTTTCTTGGGGATTGTTCTTCATCAATTTTCACTAGCTTCCTTTTAGATGAACCACAGACTTATTTCTTCCTGATGATATATTTTATTGGTGTATCCATGATCACTTGCTTACCTTTATCAGTTTTTGGAATGGATTTATCATCTGAAGATTCTTCCTCACTCTATGATAGTTGAGCAATCTTGTCTTCATCTATTTTCTCCTTCTCTGTTCATTCTTCATGATAATTCTTCTCATAGCTTACATCCTCATTAGATAATTCATTATATTTCTCTTCCTCTTCCTTATCATCAATTTTTCCCTTCTTTCTCAACTCCCTTTCTCGGAGTGACAAGTTTTGCGGATTCAGCCTTTTCTTGAAAATCTTCAACTTGTTTTTTCATGTCATCCAGATCATCACTTCCTTCTTCTACTTATTCTTCTTCTACAACAACCTCTTCCTCTAATTCTTCACTAGCTGTTTTCTCTACTTCTTCAACAACTTATTTCCCTTTGGACATTTCCAGAGTGAAGTACTTTTTCCCAGGAGTCATTGGTAAAGATTCAGTAAGGAAAGTTTTCAGAACTGGAATATGCTCAGAAGCCATCGCCGTTACATTCAAAAGAGATTGAACAATCTCATCATCTGACATCGTATTCTTCAATTTCTTTTCTTTTGATTGTCTTTCCAACTCACCAGAAGCTTTCTCTTTTAAGGCCTTAGCCTTAGCAGGATCTAATCCGAATTGAGGGTCCCCTTATTTTCTCTTCTCCTTGTATTCCCTCCACTTAGCAGCCACTTCATCTGGGTAGGTTTTTTTCTTTTGCTTGGGTGATATAGATTGACTTTTCTTAGCTTTCTGGGTCTTGTCTTTAGCCACCACTCCTTTCAACTTTCTCTTCTTCCTGCCTTTTTAGACTGTTCTGGTGTTTTTTGATCATTCTGAGCTACTTAAGCCTCTTCCTCTGGTATAGAATAGAATTCTACAGATTCAAAAGAAAAACCCATCTTCATCCTCTTTAATGTATCATCACTAACCAGAATTACCTTGAAATTTATTTTCTTGTAAGTGCAATAAACTTTAAATGAATCAAGTCATCTGATAATGAGCTTAGAAAGCAAGGTTGAATACATTATTATCTAAGCTTTCAGATTCCCTTCTTTAATATTCATAACTGTAATCAAAACATACCTCATCAAATTTAACTTCCTTAGATTTACCAAAAAATCTAAGATTTATATATCAATCTTCTTGATATTATCCTTATCACCCCTTCTCGGTACTAAAAAGCGTAGTACCCACAACTGTAGAATCCAATTATTCGAAGAGAGATGAGAAATCTTAGCAGTCTTGGCATCTTTAAGTCCAAGTAATTTCAATGCCTTTACTTTTTTGAAACTTCTTTACTCATCTCGAAACATATGTGAACAAAACTCAGCATCACCTTCATAAGATAGACCCACCAAGCTTGCAGCCTTGGTGTAAGAAAGCATATAATTCTTCCCATAAGACTTGAACGAAAACGTCTCTCTACCATCTTCCTTAAGGAAGGAAACAAACTTGTAAAACTCAAAAAGAAAATCTGTATAAACCATATCCTGTTTCACTGGCATTGATAAAAAAACATCCTCCCAGCCATTCAATCTGATATTCATTGATATAAGAGAATCATATTTGTAGAAACTCAGATGCACTAACAACTCCCCTGTAAAATAACCATTTTGAGATTGGTTTCGCAGTTGACATATCCTAAGAAGTAGCTTCAGTAGACAATCGTAATGAAGAGCTCTGGAAGATTCAGAATGACCTTTAAGAAGAGAGGCAGAACTTCAACATGCGAGAGCTTGAAGATTGATGTGGGACAACCATCGGGGGGGTCCCCTTTATATAATAGATGGATGTGACTTTTGAGCTTCCAAAAGCTATCTAACGGTTGAAAAACTCTCTAATATGTTCTGACGGTTGAAATAAAATCTGCCAGGAAATGTTGAATCCAATCTTTTGAGGTTATAAGAAAAACAATCCGATTTAAGAAAACTGGAATCCGAGAAATTTTAAAACTCATAGGAAAATACAAGTAAGAAAAATATGACTACAAAAACATATTTAAGGAAATCAAACCTTTTGGATTGGCCCGGAAGTTTATTCGTAATAGGTAATATTCTTCTTGAAGAAAAATTTGAATACGAAAAACTAACTACGAAAAACTTAAAGTTGAAAAGAATTTGAGTACCCAAACTCCAGTATGAAAAGTATGTGCAGGGAAAATTTCTGTACGAAAAGTATGAGTACAAAAAATTCCAGTACAAAAAGTTCTGAGTACGAAAATTTTCATTACGAATGTTTGAGTTCCGAAAATTTCCAGTACAAAAATTTAGTTTCGAAAACAGCATTACGAAAATTTTCGTTACTAATGTTTGAAAACTGACTACGAAAATTTTGATTACAAAAGCCTTAAAAAAATCTGACTATGAAAATTTTGATTACAAAAGATTATTTTAAAAAAAATGACTACAAAACTTTTCATTACAAAAACCTTAAAAAAACTTACTATGAAAATTTTGATTATGCTAACAAGAAAATGTACTCCCCCTATGAAAAGGAGTTTATTACTGTAAGGAGAATCTTTCAACAAGAAGTTAATGAAGAAGGATTACCTCACGGTTCTCATTTCTAACTTCTGTTTAATGTATTAAAATTTATCTGAGGGTAAAGATTTTGTGAATATGTCAGCAAGTTGATCTTGCATTCTGATAAACTGAAGAATGATATCTCCTTTTATTGAGTGATCCCTAAGAAAGTGATTCCTAATATCTATGTGCATTTCATGAGAGTGATGTGCATGATTTTTACTAAGGGTAATGGCACTTATGTTATCACACAAAATTTGAGTCTTATTAAAACTCAATCCATAAACTGTGAGTGTGTGTTGCATCCACAACACTTGAGCACAACAACTTCCAGCTCCTACATATTCAGTTTCAGCAGTGGAGAGTGTTACAGAGTGTTGCTTCCTGCATGACCAAAAAACTAATGAATCTCTTAAGAAATGACAAGTATAAGATTTACTCTTTCTATCCATTCTATATCCACCAAAGTCAGCATCCTAAAAACTCTTTAAAATGAAATCATTGACAGAAGAATAAAATAGTCCTAGATCCATGGTTCCCTTTAGGTAGTGAAAAATTATTTTCACTTCCTTTAAATGATATTACTTAGGATTGGATTGATATCTTGCACATAAGCATAATAAAAACATCAAGTTTGGTCGACTAGCTGTCAAGTAATGTTGACATCCTATCATACCTTTATAAGATGTTTGATCTTCTGGTTTTCTCAGCTTCATCAAGAACAAGTTTGTTTGAGGTACCAATAAGAGTACTTATACTCTTAGTGTTGTCATAACCTTACTTTTTAAGAAGATCATTAATATACTTATGTTGGGATATGTAGATTCCTTCTCGTTTTTGAGAAATTTGAAAACCATGGAAAAATGTTAACTCACCCATCACACTCATTTCAAACTCAGATTTCATTAGATCCACAAAAGAATCATTTATAGATTTCTGAGTTGAACCATATATAATGTCATGAACATAAATTTGAACAATCAATACATTTTTCTTATCATTCTTTACAAAAAGGTTTGGATCTTCATTTCCCTTAACATAGTTATTTCGAAGAAAAAATCCTGTAAGTCTATCATACCAAGCTCGTGGGGCTTGTTTAGGGCCATACAAAGCATTGGTAAGTCTAAATACATGATCAGGATGTTTTGTGTGTTCAAAACCAGGAGGTTGTTCAAAAAAAAACATCCTCTTGGACATAACCGTTAAGAAAAGAACATTTCACATCCATTTGAAAGAACTTGAAATTAAAGAATGACATAAAGGCAAGTAAAATACGAATAGATTCTAGTCTAGCTACTGGAGCATAGTTTTCTTCATATTCTATTCCTTCTTGTTGATTATAGCATTTAGAAACTAGTCTAGAGTTATTTCTTATGATGATTCTATTTTCATCACACTTATTTCTGAAGTCCCATTTTACTCCAATAAATGAAGTTTCCTTAGGTCTTTCAACCAAGGTCCAGACATTATTCTATTCAAATTATTTTTGATCATCTTGCATGGGTTTGATCCAATCATCATCACCTAAAGCTTAATCAGTGATTTTTGGTTCCAATTGGGAAAGGAATGCTATATGTTCTACATCATTTCTCAAGGATCTTCTAGTCCTTATAGGTTGATTTACATTACCAATGATACTATCACTGGGATGATTCTTAAGAAACATGTGACCCGGGTTATTTAAAACATGTTTATCAACATAGGGTAGAAATTCGTTTGGGGTAAATGTATCAAAGTTATTTTCTGGAACATTTTCCTTATTAGAAGGATCTTCTATCAAGGGTTGAGAATCAGTTTTTGAAAAAACATCCATGGATGTAGGTTGGGATGGATTAAAAACAAAAGGGTCAGACTCATCAAATTTTACATGTACTATCTCCTCAATAGTACAAGTGTATTTATTGAAAACTCTATAAGACATAGAAGTTGTGGAGTAGCCTAATAAAATTCATTCATTAGATTTTGGTGTGAATTTGTGTAGATTATCTTTAGTATTCAGGATGAATACATTTCAACCAAAAACCTTGATGTAGGAAAGTCTAGGTTTTCTACCATTCCAAAACTCATTAAGAGTTTTATTAAGAAAAGGTCTAATCAAAACTTGATTTATATTATAACAAGAAGTACTTACAGCTTCATCCCAGAAATGACTAGCAATAGAATATTCATTCAACATGGTTCTAGTTATCTCTTGAAGAATTCTATTTCTTCCTTCAACTACACCATTTTGTTGAGGAGTTATAGGTGCTGAAAAGTTATGAGTAATACATTTTCGACCACAAAAAGTTTCAAAATCAGAATTTTGAAATTTTCCTCCATGATCACTATGAATAGTTTTCAGTGGAAGGTTTTTCTCATTTTTATCTTGGGCTCTAAAACTTTTGAAATAAGAAAACACTTCAAACTTTTTTTCTAGAAAATAGACCAATGTAAATCTAGTGTAATAATCAACTATGTCAAATACATAATACTTGCCCCCAATGCTTCTAGTTTTTGTTGGACCAAAAAGATCCATGTGCACCGACTGTAATTAATCAGTTGTTGAGACTTTACCGACTGATTTAAAGCTATATTTATGTTTCTTTCCATATTGACAAGGATCAAAAAATTTAGAACAATCAAATCTACGCTCCTGTAGATCCTTAAATAATTTATTCTTAGAAATTTTACATAATTTTCTAAGGTTACAATGACCTAGTATTCTATACCATAACCAATAATGATCTTCAATTGCATGTAGGCAAGTTAAATCTTGGATCCTAAGGTCTTCTATGTTTAGTGTGTAAACATTATCTTTCCTGTTGGCAGAGAGAATAAATTCTTCCTTGGAATTGTGTACTAGGCATTTATCATTCCTAAAATTCACAAGGTAACCATAATCACATAATTTACTTATGATAATGAGGTTGTTCTTAAGACCCTTAACAAAAAAACATTCGAAATAAAAGTTTTACCAAGAATAACAATATTACCTATACCAACAATTTTTCCCTGAGCATTATCTCCCAAAGTTACTCTTACTCCTTTTGTATTTATAATCGTTTCAAAATATATTTTGTTACCAGTCATGTGTTGAGGACATCCACTATCCATGTACCATGTATTTCTGTTGGTACATCCTTTATCAACTTGAAAATAAAAAAAGAATTAGACTTTCGGAATCAAAACTTTTTTGGATCCGAGATTTTCAGATAAAAACATTTTGGGTATCCACATTTGATTAGAGAAATATGATTTATGAAACCCAAGAGATTGAACTCTATTCAAATAATAGTTTTTCTTCCATTGTCCACCACTTTGAAACTTAGTGCAAAAAGGGGCTTTAGAAGGAAGAAAATAGTTGTTTTTGAAAACTGGTTTTTGGTGAGTATAACATAATCTAGTAGTGTTTCCGTGATGTATAATTTGAGAATACATCTTGTCAAAATTTTCCTTCCCAGAGGTAAATTTTGCAAGGAGCTTCTTAAGAGAAAATATTTCGAATTTTATTCTAATGACTAAATTCCTATCCTCAGGAATCATTTTCTTAGAGTTAGATTTTTCGTCAAAAACATTCATCTTTAAAATAGCATTATTATGATCTTTAGAAAGTTCCTCCTCATCAGATTTTTCTTTCTCAAGGTCTTCAGAATTTTTTTTCTCAAAACTCTTATTTATCTTTATGATCAGAAAAAATATCTAAAATTTCATTTGTAATAATTACTTCCCTAGTATTTTCCTTGTCTAATTTCTTAAAAATTTTACAATTTTTTAATTCAAGTAACTTGGTAAATCTAGATACTTCTTCATATGAATGTTCTTCATTTTATGAGGATGAATTATCTTCATTAGAAGTACTATTTTCAGAATAGTAATTCTTATCAAGAGATATATTTGTTAAAGCCTCGGCAGAGCGTACCTTGGCCATAAGACATGTATGTGGAAGAGAATTATTAGCAATGAATCCCATATTCTTCTGAGCTGATTAATCATATTCAGAAGATTCACTTTTAGAAGAGTCTCCACAGCTAGCACTCCAAGTAGTTTGTAAAACTTCTTCCTATTCCTTTCAGAATGCCTCTCTTTTATTTATTTGTTTTTAAGCATAGGTAAATCAGGTTGTATGTGTCCACTTCTCTTACATTCATAGCGTTTGACCTCTAAATATTTCTTATCTTTCCTTTCCTTCTTCTTATACCTAAATTGTAAATTTATTTGACCAGCTATCTTGTTCATTCTTCGAGCAAGATTTTCTAACTCATTCTCTAAGACTTCACTCTCACTAGATTTGGATTAGATAGTAACCTTCTTAGACTTGGATCTAGTTACTCTCTTAGGAGTCTTAGCTTTCATGTGATTTGATGTTATAGTAAAATCAACAGTACCATTTCCATTCTTCTTTTTGATGTTGTCAGAATCTCTCTTCATCCTTGTTTAATGTTGGAGAAGAGTTCCAAACAGCTCATCTAAGGAAATTTGAGTGACCTTCCTATTCTCATCAATAGCTTTTCTCTTTGATTCCCACTCATTGGGCATAATATCTATAATCTTATCCACAACAGCTTCATCATCAAGACCTTTCTCTCCCATAGATTGTTATCTATTCATGATAGTCATAAATCTTTGTTGCACCATACAGATAGGTTCTCCATAAGGAAAGATAAAACCATGATACTCAGATCTAAGCATGTCTCTTCTTGTCTTAATCACATTAGATGTACCAAAATGTGTAACTTCAAGTTTCTTCCATATAAAGTTAGCTGTTTCACAAGAAGAAATTTGGCTATATATGTTCCAAGTCATTGAAAATAGTAGAGTATTGTGTACCATGTAGTTTAATTGATAATCATACTTCTCTTGGTTTGCAAAAGAACTTACTTCCTTGTTAGGAATTTGATAACTTCCAGTAAGCATAACAAAGTTATCTACTCTAGTACTGATAACGAATGTCTTCATTCGATCTCTCCAATACTCATAATCATTGTCACCAAAAATTGGTGGTCTTGTAGGATATAGGTTGTCGATGGAACCAACATTCAAACCTACCATCCCTAAGAAAAACATTCTACACAGAAACTTGTTAATAAAAAAAGTTCGGATTCAAG
Organism: Viscum album; assembly: GCA_963277665.1. NCBI lineage: Eukaryota > Viridiplantae > Streptophyta > Magnoliopsida > Santalales > Viscaceae > Viscum > Viscum album. Next base: position 1,991,460,400 of record OY728152.1, read on the forward strand.
GAACTATGTAAGAAAAATATAGAACAATGAAAAACAGAGAAAGAAAAACTTATATGTGAATATAATTATTTCAGAGACCTTCCCTAATACCAATTGTAGGATCAAAATAATGATGTAGATGCTCAATATACTAGAGGGGGGGTGAATTGTACACTTTAATAATTTTGTTAAACATGGAAAGATCTACATTTAACAATGTTAAACTAAGAAAATTCACAACACCTCTAACACAAATTGAAATATTGGGTCAAAGTATGAAGTTACCAACATCTAGTTCTATACACATGCTTAAATCTTGAAAGTGATTCCGAAAAACCGGTTCTGAAAATATGGATCCGGAAAATGAAACTTAATCAAAGTTTACAATATTAGATTCTACCTTAAAGTATATATAATCTAACTAAATTAGAGTACATGTGTAAGGAAATATAAGAAGGTTATAATTTCCTTACAATACAAAAATTTAGTGGAAAAACTTTTAACAAAAACAAGTAACAAGATATAAATATTTTAACCCAAAGAGAAAGGTGTCCAATAACCTTGGATAAAGGTCCCTTGATTTATACATTCAATAAAGTCTATCTTACCCACACCCAGGTAAGCCCTCGATACAAAGATCAGAATCTCTATCCAGTTATCCCCACAAGCCCTCAAATCTAGGGTAGTTAAAACCTCTATCTTCCTCAGCAAGGAAGCCATCAAACATCAAGGTAGTCGACACCTCTGTCTTCCTATCCACGAAGGCCCACAAATGTAATCACCAACATTCAGAGTCGCACGAAGCAATCTGAACGAGCAGTTCAGTACGCACAAGGCATGAAAATCTTCTCTCTCTATAAATCACCTTAACAGTGTGTGGTCTCTAGAGTGATCAACTTCTTCATTCGTTATGAGCTCTTTCAAATGAGATCCTATTTATAAACTTAGTGGCAACGGTCGGCTCCCTCCTCCAACGGTCATATTTTCCTTAAAATTCGGAGGGACATGTACATGTGTCACTCAAACAACGGTTAGTTAGAAACAAAATAGATGACATTATTTTATAAAAAACATGTGAAACTGAAGGCACGCCATCGTTTTATAATGAAACAAGTGTAAGCATAAGCAAAACTGATGTTCAGAATGTATGCAAATAATAGTTCGGAGTCTAACCAAAAAGAAATTCAGAGTCTATAATAAAGAAATATTTGGATTCTGTTTTATATGAATTTGGAACCTGAATTATGTAGAAATACGAAGTCTGAATTTCTAAGTAAATTTGGAGTCTCATTTCACTGGAATTCAGAATATGAACTTACAGAGTTTAGAGGCGACCATGTAGATGTTTGGAGTCGAACTAGTAAAATATTGGAGTTGAACTAGTAAAATTTCAGAGTCAAACTCATAGAGGTTATAAGTTGAACTAGTAAAAGTTCGGAGTCGAACTAGTAAAATTTCGGAGTCAAACTCATAGAAGTTTGGAGTCGAACTCATAGAAATTTGGAGTCAAACTCATAGAAGTTCGGAGTCCCGAATTCGGAGTTAAACTTTGTTAGAGTTCGTATCCAAAATTTGGAATGAAACTTTATTAGAGATCTTATATAGAATTCAGAGTGGAACTTTATTAGAGTTTGTATCCTGAATTCGGAGTGGATCTTTACTAGAGTTCGTATCCAGAATTCAGAGTGTAACTTTATTAGAGTTCATATCTTGAATTCGGAGTGGAACTTCATTACAGTTCATATCCAGACTTCCGATCCTAAAATAGAATGCTTCATGTCTAAGTATTATATGATTCTAAGGTTTTTTATAAGAATCTTATTTTTATACTTAGGAAAAATATTGATATGAACAATGAAAACATGGTAGGGATAAATTACTTTGAGAAGGAAATTTTCTTTATATAAGTAAAATGTAGATTTGTTTAAGTATAGGGTGTTTGTGATTTTCAAAACAAAAGTAATGGAAAATGTCTTAAGGAAAACCCAATTGAAATAACAACATCATGATGTTAGAAGGAGAAAGGGAGAAATTAGAGGGAGGGGGTTTAATATAAATAACACATAATATAAGTTATGTGAAGGAATCAATAAAACCCACACATAAAAAAATATTAAAACTCCGAAGTTAATAATATATCACAAACACATTAGATACAGAGTCACTGGTCCTCAGCCACCCGGTTGATCACCATCCATAGGGTGGCCAATCTAAGGACCCCAAATCCAATGTCTCTACATAATATTCACAGTATACTACCATTAGGTATCAAGTGTTCTCGATTATATAATTATGATAAATTACACCCATACACCCACCTAAAACATAATTCCTTTACCCATAGCCCCTAAAATAAATTCAAAATAAAGTAGAAAAAATATAGAAAAATTGTAACTCAAAGCATTCCCTAAAACCTCAGAATGCGTTGGGCTGTACTGAAATTTATAATATAATTTGAAACATGTTTATTAAAAGGGGTAAAATTATGTGTGATTCTCATTATTTTGAAATAGGGTTGAAGGAGTTGATAGATTTTTTTTGATATTGGAGATCCTTTGGTAGGGTATATTGAAGACATTATTGTTAATATGGAAAATCCAAAATTCATATAGTTTTTATATTTCTTCCAATATACCATATGTACCATAGATGAATTAATAAAAATTTCAAAAGTGATAATTCTTTTTGATTATATGTCAACATATTGTGAGACATGTGATGGTGAGTTGATAAATTTATAAATATAATGATCTAAAAGAAATGGGAATACTACATGTGAGAAAATATATCTCTATTAGAATAAAAATCATTAGAAGAAAAGATTAACCATAATGTAAGAGTTAAATAATTTGAAACAATGTGTAGAATAAAATTGGTACTGGTCAATTGTGTTCAACTTATATAATATTAGTGTTTCTTACATGTCAATAATATTAATCAAAAAATGGTTTTTGTTGGAAAAATTCATGAGTGACTATAAATTTATTCAAGAATGACCCAGAATGTATTCTAAAAAACACTAACATTTTATAAGAGTGATTTTGTAGTAAATAAATAGTGAATATGATGAAACATTATTTATGGTTGGATACTAAAATTGATATGGGATATATTTCCATTTTACTAGTAGGAATTACTATTCATTGTTGAGAAAGGTGATGAAGTATTCTTAAAGTCCATGTATACTATCAAAAAATAAAGAAGAAAGCATACATCAAACATTTCCATATTGTTTAAAATATACATTATGATATTGAATTTTTTTTATTTTTTATTGAATTTCTATGTAATTTCTAAAGGAACACCCAATTGATTATGGGAAGTTACAAAACATGTTTTGTGTTCAATAATAATGAGAAATTTTCCCTAATAAATTTATCTAATACAAGAATACTTGTTGTGGTAATTACTGTTTATCAATGAATATACAGAACTAATTTATTGAAGAGTTTATTTCCTATAAAATATAATATGAAAGAATATTCCAAATCATCATAAAACATTTCACAGAATATTTACTATGGGATATGATATATTATTTTAAGTATAATATAAAACCTATCTATTATTGTAAAATTAATTATAGGGAATAAAAATTCATTTCTAAAATCCTAGAGGCTTCCAATAATGTTTATTTTTATTTCATTTAGAATTTTATAATTCTTGACATAAAATAGTTTTGGTGTCTGATAACAAATTATTTTTTCATAGAACATGCCTCAATGGGTACTTATTTGTATATATAAACTACCATGAGTACACAATCAAAAATAGATTTGAGCTGACCATAAATTTCATAAAATAATTAACAGATAACAATACATTGTCCTACACTAGAGATTTGTTATGTATTATATATTTAATGAAAATTATTGTTTGAGAAATTAATGAAATATCTCAAATATAAGTATTGATATATTAATTTATATTTCCCATTTATATAATTTTGAGATTTATTTTGATAATCGTTCAGATATTATATAATTATTTTTAGATCCTACGTTGAGTGAAGAATAAATTATGTATAAAATATAAAAGTAGATGATTCATGGTGTATAATGGAATAAAAAACAACATAAAACATGATAATATAAATAATAAATGATAAAAATTAACAATTATTTCTTGTGTGAAGTATAAAAATTAAAATTTACCTCAAATTACCAAAAAAAAATTTTTGAGTAAAATATATATAAATTTATTAAAAATAATTATTTTTTAAAGATACATACATTTTTTTTAATTTTAGAAACATACACTGATTTTCTATACTTTTAGAAAACCCATTTTTAAAGGGTTATATGGGAACCCATAGAAAAGAAATATCCAGAATAAAAATTAAACTCTAAAAATAGATGGAAATTTTATACGTAACAAATATTCAATTTATAAGAAATTCAATATTCAAATGTTTTATAAAATAAATTCATGTAAAGGTGTCCCATTGATCATGTCTCCACAATTATGCCATACTACATCACCATGAGCCTCCTTCCTTCCAAATCTAATTTATTTCTTTATCACTATAATTGATTTAACAAATGTAAAACAAAGAAGATAATACCAATGCCTCCAGAACTACTGTCATAAAGAACACAACATTTCTCATTAACATCGATCCATGTCCCATAATAATGGTATAATAAACCAACTAAAAAGATAGTATTCATTGATTAAAAATAATAAATGAATCTATCAAATAAAAAAAAGAAAAAACATGAGTCACCATAAACTAAAACACATTTTCAATACTCTCAATCATGAAAAACCACATTAAATTAACCTGAAAACTTAAGAAACAATTCCCTGATAAAAAATTAAAATGAAATGCATATATAAAAAAAAAATAAAAATGAATCTCCCAAAACATTACTTGAAAAAAATTACAAATCAATGACCTTGAATTCATGTTGTTAATTAGAGAAAACACAATCACTGATTATAAACAATAATTAGAACCAAGAAATAAAAAAATCTACAGATAAGGAAAATGCTATAATAACCAAAAAAACTACAAGCAGAAAAAACACACAATAGAGGACTCTTGACACTAGAGAAAGTTTTTTTGAGGAAAAAAGAGGCTATTATCAATGATCATCACACAAAAAAACTATCTCGTAATGTTAAAGAAGAAAATAAGACACACAATAAAGGGAAAAAAGAAACCCAAAAACATATGACATGAGGCACTAGAAAGGAATCTAGTATTGAATGTTTCCACCAACATTTCCCCAAAATCCCGAAAATAACAATGAGTATGAATTGACATGGGGTCTCACTCAATAGGTTCAACATCAATGGAAGTAGAGAAAATGTTTATAATTATCATCTTTGGGAAATGTCCACAAAATGAAAATTATACAATAAATCAATAAGTTAGTTAACATATATCCAGAAGAGTTAATCCAACCAAGTGAATATTGATAATGAAAAATAAAATTAATAAGAATGTATAAGGACTATTATGATTTATATAAATATAATAAAATTAGAGTGTATATATTAATTAGGAAATAGGGGAATATGAGAGTATTATGTTATTCTTCAGCAAGGAATTATACTTAAAGCCACCTTGTGTAAAATGGATCTAATGATTCCCCTTTAGGATATGTGATGCATATAGTAGAATTTTTATTTTCTTTCACAAAATTGAGATTCAAGAAATATATTCTATTTTCTCTTAGCAAAATTAAAATTAAAGAAACTACATGGTTGTGGGACATATATTTCTGAAATCTATAATACCCATATTAATAATTAGAATCTAATAACATTACCACATGAAATATACTCCATATAATACTGAAGTGTAATTTTTTTGAACATTAATTATGATACCAACTATAAAAACATTAAAGATAAAAAATTAATGGTATTTTAAGTGAGATATTATGAAGAAAAATATTTTAAAATATTTCATTATAAATACAATGTTCTAATGAAATTTAATTTATTATTTAAAAGTAATTTATATAGAAAAAACATAATTTAGTTATGATTGTTTTAATTAATATCTTCTTCATATTAACATATTGACATTAAGTGTGATTTTTGAAAATTTATTCCATCATGGATTATATATAGGTGTTTATATTTTACAAAAAATAGTTTTTTAGATTTCTAAATATATAAGATTATTTTGTTTAATTAATTTTTTGAGAGAGGTTTATTTTAAATATCTTATTTATAATATTGAATAATTTTTATTGTTTCAATGTGAAATAGAAAAATATTGTTTGTTTTCCTAACAAAGAGAGATGATGTGTTTGTAGTGAATGAATGATTCTAAAAATTGAACTAAAAAACATTGAATATGATTCTTTCTATATTTATAAAACAATATTTAATGAATAATGTTTTGATGATGGATAAATAATTTTTATTTGGATGTTTATAGAATATTGATTTTGTTATTATACATATAAAATTAGGGTTTTCGTTTATAATATTAGGTTGAGAAACATCATTGAAATTCATTATTGATCCATATTTACATCCAAAGAACATTATTATGGTTGGTATAATTTTTTTAATTAAAGTATATTTTATAAAAAAGAGGAAAAATTACCAAGAAAGGCTTGTGGGGCTCTATGTGGTCATTTCCAAGAGTATCCCAAAGAAAAATCTTATTTCATTCCAGGATAATGGAGTCTAATAAAGAAATTAAATTAATAGTTCATTGAGTATCCCATTTTGATTCTATAAAATCATCCACATTGATTCCATCCCTCTAAGAATTATAAAACAAAAAATCAAAATCACGAATCCTCCTCTATTATATATAGAAGAAGTTAATGGACAGATGAATAATAAATAAGCCTTGTAAAAATTCATCTATAAACATGCAATATTATTTCAATAAGATAATGTGATATCATAAATCCTCCAAACTATAAGCGTAAAATTTATGGAAAAGACCTCTACAATATACATGATACCCTCTATAGTGTAGATATTGAACACATCCACTATAGAAATAGAACATTAAAAAAATGTAAACCCCTCTATTCATAATACAATTATCACATGAACCATAGGTGTTGTGTTTGAATATTGAATTGGGTCTACTCTAATAGACCTAATAGCCATTTAGAACACCATTCTTACTCGAGTGGGTATAACTAAGAAAAATATTTAGGCTATGAGAATTATGAGGTAAGATACTTCCTACCTATTGGGATCCCTTTTCCATGACCAGAGTGAGAAAATTAACATGTATGGGATGAAATATTTTCCATATTCCAAGAGGATTGGTTAAATTGCTAACCTCTAATAATTCCTAGTATATAGTTGGTAACTATACACATAAATCCTATCATTCACTAGAAGGTGCATCCACACTTCCAAACCATGTAGTGATAATATAAGTTCTAAAATATATCTAAATTGAAGCACATAATTATCCCCCCTAAAATGTTCTAGATATAGAACAACCATTATCTTTCTAGAAAGATAAGATACATTTTATCACTCTTTGACTTCGACTAATATTGAATCTTATAGAAAAAATGATTATTTTTTCATTAAATTTGGTAGTGTTTTGATATTTATCTATACCAAATATTCCAACACAATTATAAATATATTTTTTGAATGATATTATTCCATATTTAAGGATCCCACTTATCTGAATTTTATTGAAAATGGGTGAACATTTAGTATTTTTTTGTTCATGATTTACTTGATTATAAAGGGGTGAAAGAGACCAATCATCAATGGGTAGAAGACTAATTTTGGGTATTATATTCTTCTTATCTTCATCAAGTATAGTATAGAGAAACTAAATGTGTTTTATAGCATAAAAAAAGTTCATATTCTAGTACAAGAACCCTAGAGAATAAAGGGAAAAGACTCACTAGTTTTCTTCCATATAGAAAATATCACCATGATTAGTGATCTAAAGTGAATTCAAATATGCTAATAAAAAACATCATAGATACATTGATAGATCAAAAATTTTGAGGAATAATTCATATGTAATATATTTTAAATAAAAACATATTTTTATTGAAAAAAATTTAACCACAGGGAATTAACAATTATATAATTAAATGCCAACTTCAATTGAATTATTTTACTGAAATAATCAATGATCATAACATTAATACATATTACATTAAGGGTTTTCCAAGCTTTGACCAGCTCAGTTAGTGTAATTTTTTCTCTTAATGAAAATACTATATAATGAAATTGAGTATTATGTTGATATTATTAAGAACTATTTTCGAAACACTGATATCCAAAAGAAAATCCATGAGAATAGAAGTATGAAACATGTAATAAGGGTTATTAAATATATAAATGAAATATGTAATATTTTAATATTTTTAATATATTATTTGATTCTCTTAAAAAAATCAAAATATAGATATATATAAAACCTACCAATTGATAGATGATATCTAAGGTAAATAATTGGAGTATTCTATTTCAAAAAACCCATAAAAATTTGAATATTGGCTCTAAATAGATTCACATATACTAAAAATATAGACACTGTTAATTTAGAAAGGAGTTCTTCGTTTTCATTTATTCCATTTTAAAATACTTATTTTGGGTTGTAATTCTGGAAGTAAGAAATAAATTTTTGCCTATATAAATATATGAGATGGTATATAATTGGGTTATGGAAAATACATCCCTAATTTAATTTTTCGATGAAATTGTTGGATATATGAAAGATGTGTGATACATGTTACACCACATATTAAAAATATTCATTGGGTTGATTTTTTAATATTTATTGTAATTTGTGAAAACATTTATTATATTAATAACTTAACATTCTAGGTGAAATTTATTTGTTGATTGTCAAAAGGATTTATTTAGTTACATTTTTATTAATCGAGATGAAGATTTTATTATACATAAAGTTTCTAACATCATGATTAATGAAAGGTTATCTTGGATGAATCATTTAGATTCATAAAAACTAATTTTCTATGAATTCATGGTTATAATGTTATGAAGATCTAAAATTTTAAATGTTCTAAGTGACAAAGTTAGAGTTGTAGACTTATTTTGTTAACTCTATGAATTAATGAAGTATTAAGGATATTTAAATGATTAAATCATACATAGGGTGATTATATTATAACATTTAAATGTTAGTGTGTGAAAATATTTATAATTTCTTCTAGAAAAAATGAAACATTAAATAAATTATCCAGGGTGTTTTTTTCATGTAATTCTAATTAGAAAAATATGATCAAGAAAAGGGAATCATGTTTTTGTTCTATAGAGAGATACCCATTTATATCATATGAATTTTTAAGAAGTTTTATGGATAGGGTTTTCAGTAATCATAGGATGGAAAATGTATTGTACTAAAAAATCTAATTTCATCGAATGAATGAGTATATAATGATGTAACAGACTATGTTTAGTAGAATAAGTTCTGTGTAAACGGTAATTATATTCAAGATGAGTAGTTGTAGACATTCCATCTCATCAGAAAGGTAAATCTAGATAAAAGTATTTTATTTTAGTAGAAGGAGATGAAGTATTATGAATTTAGATGACCTATCCAATCAAAATAATAATAATGGATAAAGTATTATTATTTAAATGCTATATGGTGGAAAGCATATTATTATTACCAGAAAAAAAGAAAGGGGTTTTCTAATAGAGGCTTCCAAATTGTATGGTGTTAGAAAAATCAGTATCCAAAAAATAATCTACACATAATGATTTTTTTTTATAAAGTAAATGGATGGATTCTTACTTATGGCGAGTCGTACATATTTTTCATCATGTTTATAATTTATAGAGATTCTTGAATAATTATACGTAAGAACTATAAATACATAAAAGTTTGAGGATTGTGATTTTTTCTTTCAACATTTATAAATATATCTGATATTTATGGTCAATTTAACGAATATCATTAATTTAGATAATTGAGGATGTTCATATGAATATTATAAACTCTAAACATATATTGGTTTTTAAGTTAGTCAAACCGTTGTTGAGTTTAGAAAAAAATTGAATTTTGAAGCTACATGTAATGGTCCATGTCATCATAGTCTATTACTTTGTCAGTTTTGGGTGTTGATGTTGTTTATAGGAGGTTCCTAGAGTTTTCATAGGAGTTTCTGGTGTCTCAAAGCAATTTTAGGGGTAATAAATGATGTATGTAGACTACATGGAATTATTTTTGGTTTCAGGGCTTGTTCTTGGTGGTTCAGGATGTGTAATGTTTTAGGGTTGAAAATTAAAATAAATCGAGAGGTGATGTGTTTTTTCATCAAATATAATCCTCAAGGAATTACACACCATGAAATGGGATTAAAAGTCATGTAATCCCCTGATGTTGTAACTTTTATGTGTTTTTAGCTTCTTGGGTTTTGAAACCCTATAGCTACAGTAACTGCCCCTCGACCCCAGGTAATCCAGTGACCCCTATTCAGCAATTTATGGACACATATTCCAATTATTGATTCTTATCTTCCCTCCTCTGATCTGATGCAATCCAACTTTGAACTAAGGGTAATTCTTACTTCATTCTTGTAATTTCATCCTCTTTTTTCACTTTCCCCGCACGTTTTTTGGTATGTGATGAAGGATGGTCTCATGTTATTATTAATGGGTTCTATTCGGTTTTTCGGTGAGGTAGTGTCACGACATCCTCGGATGGATGCAGGTCTTCTTGGATACGTGATCAGAGATCCGTTGCATGACTGGTTCTTGTGCGAAGATCGTTGACCCCCCTTTTGTGGTAGGATTTCCATTATTTCTCTTTATTTGTGCATCATGTGGTTGTGATATACTTTTTTTCACCCATGGATCATGGTTGTGCTAGGTTAATCATATATATGATTTGGTTAAACAAAATTTAAAGGGGAATGGAAATTCAATTTTCAGGCCTATATATATATATTTTATATTATGATTGTGATATTTTAATTATTTAGGCTTGATTCCCCACTAAAAATCAATGTTGTTGGTAGCTTTTTTTTCAACAGATATATCAGTTGTGGTTGTTTCCCTACTTGAAATTTTTTTGGCATCACCCTAGAATAAAAATTGGTTAACCATGTACATTCGTCTAATGAATTCATACCCCATGATCATAAAATTTCATGTGATAACCCCTAAATTAAAAATTTGAATTAAATAATGGGTTCCTTGTTAAATATGGATTTTTTAGTACATAAGATGATGTGATTTGTAGGTTTATTCTGCTTTGTTTTGTAGTATGGTTGTGACAAAAGTTGTGTGTTATGGGATGGTTTGGGTTGTGTAATTGAATCTTAGGTTGAGAGATTGATTTATTGTGGGATTGATGAAAAGTATTGCATGATATGGATGTGAAATAGTTGTGCAGTAATGTTTTTATAGATGGGGTTGTGGGTTTGGGGTTGGTTCCATGGATATGTGATCTGAGAGGGATGAGTATGAAGAACACAAGTAGAGTTTGGTATGGGATTTTCTCAATTAATAACATACATAATGCTTCAACCTATATCTAGAGATCAATATACAATATACCATGAATGGGTATCTAATTTAGGGAATATAGAATGATGTGCCTTTAATGTAGATCTGAAATAATTCACTAGGATCTTTGGCTTTGGAAATGACTGTTTCTATGTGGTTTGGTGTGTTGTGCTTAGTGTATTCCTATGTAGTTGTGGAATAAATATAAAATTGATTAATAAAGTGAGGAAAGACAGAGGTTGAATTGGATGAAAGAATAAAAAATTTTAATGGATGAAAAAATGAATGTATGTGTAGGAAAATGTGGTGAATAATAAAAAATAAAATGAATGGGGTGGGTAAATGAAATTGGTTGGATATTGAAAAGTGGTTGTGGCTTGTTTTATTGTTTTATGCATTTAGTAGAAGCAAAAAAAATATATTTTTGTGAGATGATTTCTTTTTGGGAACCCATAGGTTAGGATTGATTGTTTGGTGTCATATATGAATATACTTATACTTTACTTGTGATTTTTATATGCACGCCACCCTTGTTGAGTAATATGTTCCAAAACACCCTAAACATCATTGGGGGGGGGGTATATTTCCCAAATATCCCAGTGGGAGGATGGTTTCAAATCCACTCACACTTCCCATGCTCCCTCTTCTAGTTGGTGATAGCCCAAGATTATTCGGAAAGGATGTGGTTTGTGAGGACCAGGTGTGTGTGGAATGTTTTTCTTTCCCAGGTTTCATCAGGGTGATATGTGTTATACATTCGTAGGTGTATTTAGGATGATATGTGGGTTGCGGCCACAACTTCTTTGGGTGGGATGTGATGTGGTTTGTGACCAATATGTCTGTGGGGGTATGTGATGTGGTTTTTGGCCTAGGTTTCTGCGAGTGGGATGTGATGTTATTTTTGGCCCAGGTGTACGCATGTGTCATGTGTTGTATTTTATAGCCTAGGTGTCTATTGGGAGGATGTGGTATGGTTTGTGAGGTCTGGGTGTGTGCTAGAGGATTGTGACATGGTACTTTTGAATGAGGTGGGAGGGAAAGAATGTTTACAGTTACGCAAGAGTGGCTAATCAGTGGGAAGTGGGATGGGGTACCCAATCATCATCATGAATTATATTACATTACATGAATTTTGTTAATTGGTGAGAATTCATTTGTAATTTTGGGGTGTGTTGTACACCTGGTTGCTGATATTTGGTTATGTTGTTTTCTCATGGTAGAATTAGCATGTTTCCCCCACATGTGCATGAGAAAAATTGGTTTTCCTACTTAGGATACTATTATGCTCACCCTACAAATATAAAACTGTTTTCATGTTTCTAGGAGGATTCCATGGACCGTGATGGATGTTACTGGCTCATGCTTGGGGCAGTTGTTTGGTCATTTTTTTTCTTGATTTTTCGTACATTACAATGGAGAATTTATTTTATTTTCATTAGTTAAATTTTTATACATTCATGTGGGATGGTTATTATCTTTATTTTATATATGAATTGTAGTAGTTTTTTGGATAATCCATAAAATCTTTTGATACTGTTTAAAAAAGATTAATGCCTCCCATATTGTTATATCTTTACACCATCAGTGCAAGCCACCCACCCATGGCCTACTGGAGGTGGGACTTGGGGGTCATTATCAATGTTTCTCTATTTCTATCCTAAGAGGGCTATCATTAGATGGCGGGAATGACTGGTTCTAGGTCACTATGCACAAGTAACATCTTAAGGATGGCCTATACCTACTTCATATCCTTTTAGTGGAACATGATCTTTCTTGTCATAAACCGTCCCCTGGGTCCCGTGTTGTGACTACCACAATCCCACTTCCCATAATCCAGTGGATAGAGACTAGGATTGAGCAGGCGTATCCCACAAAGGGAAAGCATTTACCTAATTACCTATACCCACATAATTGTATCCAAAAAATATATTCCAAAAGAAAAGTGAACATTCCAGAATACAAGACCAACTAAAAAAGTTAATACGCCATAATACAATATAAACTACAATATAAAACCTACAGCTCCTAGATCTCATTCATAATAAAACCTACCTAAATGTGAGGTACAATTTGCTGTTTAAAAGTCACTCTAGCGTTAGACAACTTCCTGGTTACCCTAAGGCACCCCTGTCTCCTGCCCACCAAGGACTCTATCAAAACTCTTGTTTGTCTGCACAAGACACCACACGTGTGGAAAATGCCTTTGCATGGGTGAGTAAAACAGTACTCAGTAGGTACCCCAAACCACAAAGGAATTACACAAAGTAAACTGCAAGGAATCACATGAAGTATAACACAAATAAGTGAACAATGATACACCATGAAGGATCACCACTAAAGAACGCCATGAAGGAACACTATGAAGGAGTACCACGGAGGAACACCACAAAGGAAAACCATGATGTAACTCCATGAAGGAACGCCATTAAAGAACACCACTATGGAATACCATGGTGGAACACTAATAAGGAACACCACTAAGGAATACCACTAAAGAAAACCATGAATGAAAGCATCTAGGGAATACCATGATGGAACACAACTAAATAATACCACTAAGGAAGACAACTAATGAATACCACAAAAAAACAAAACTAAGGAATACCATGAAGGAATTCCATGAAGAAACCCATGATGGGATACCACAATAGAATACCATGAAGGAACACCATTATGGAATACCATGAAGGAATAAAAAAAAGAACACCACTATGGAATACCGTAATGGATTACCACGAAAAATCACCAATATGGAATACCACAAAGGAATATAATCAAGGAATTATAAGAAGGAATTTCAGATAACATAGGTATAAATCTAATGTATGAAAAGAAATACTATCAGACGTAATCACAGAACACCCAGTACTATTGAGTCACTTTGACCAGATCAGTCACTTAGACCCCCTAAGTCACATTGACTTGCTAAGTTACTTAGACCTATTGAGTCACTAATACACGCTGAGTTACATAGACCCATTGTGTCTAAGACTACTAAGTCACTTAGACTCACTGAGTCACTAAGAACCTCTAAGTCACTTACACTCACTGAGTCACTTAGACCTATAGTCATAGTCTTCTCATTACAACATGACATAGGATTCCTGCTCATAGCATGCTGGTTCCAAGGGAACATACTCCTCAAGCCATAGGTCATATGTCTACTTCCATGAAACCCCACTTAGAGTACCTCAAAAGGACCACCTCATCTCAAGGGTCCCAATGTCGTAAACATCCCATCAATCAGAATAATATTTGTGATGTTATGAGACTTTTTATAAAAAGGGGTCAGTTGGGTCTGCCCACATGTCGACCTGGTTGGACCTACCCAACCCGTTGGGTCGACCCGACCAGCTGGGCCCCACCCGATGCACTGGCCCAACCCGCTGGGCTAGTTATAGCAGTCCATCCATCCTGAACTACAAGGGGGGGGGGACCAGTTTGGTCCACCAGACATGGCCAACACTGTGTTCTACCTCCCAACTATGACTGTAGCCGCATATCCTTCTCTGTGGTCCAACTAAATCATGGACACCAGTCGTGTGATGCAGCCTCCTATCACGTCCACCGCAACCCAACGGCAGGTGCGTTCCAGAGGCCCTATTTTCTTCCATGTGATGCACCTTCTCTCATATGCACCTACCACTGCGTGCCACCGGCTATGCCGGCATGCTCGCAAGCTCTTTCGTGATCTATCGAACTCGTTCTGGTGGTTCGTTTTATGATCCAGACGTAACGCTGTGAACCAAAGATTACAACCTCCACTATCACATGCTCTAAGATGGTTCTCCATTCATCTGGTGAATAAATTTTCTCCAAACCTCTTTTAAAGAGTGATGTAACCATAGGGGTCTATCGACGAAAAATGAAACGAGAGAGAGGGAGGATTCACAAAGAACACCCAAAGAATGATTCAAGCCTTTGTTTGTGTTAGCCCAAATGCATTAATTTTAGAAATATCACATAATACAAATTTAAAATCTCTATGATTCAGTTTCCATTTAATCACGATGAACTAAAGAAGAATCAAATATATCTAATCCATACATAATCCTTGCAAGGTAATCTCAATTCCGTAAGAATGATTGACCCACGGATAAACCTTTTAGTGGGTTGATCTGCTTTTGTCATTTTGAAAATAAAAATAGAGGAAAAGAGAAATCACCTGAAAAGAATTAAACCCCTACCTCGAGATTGGCTCACTGGAAAATGTAAATTGAAGTCGCATTGCCATGTCGATCCTTATTGTACTAGCGTTCATCGATTTGTCATTGCTTGATCGAATCCTAACCACTGATCAATCTTCCCCTATGAGAGAGCCACCACCTCCTCTCCTTAAGGAAACTCTTGGGTCTATATAAATTCTTCATCATTAAGAATTTTAATGTTGGATCCTACCTTTATTTAATGGAGGAAACACATTAACACATTAATGAAATTTTTCATTATTGTTTCACTTTGAAACCGTGTCACCACACTAATTCACTCATGAATAGAGAATGAGTTTCTCCATCGCTACATCACAGTGTCTCCACGCAGTGAAATTTAAAAAGGAAATAAAACAAAATTCTTTAGGTTTATATTATTCTCCTTAAAAAATGTCCAAAAATTAACATTTACCCTCAACCCATGCCGGTCGAGGAAAGGCTCCACCTATGGAAAGAACACCCTCATGAGCTCAACAACAGTCTCTAATTTCATATCTGAGTTACTGATTATGAGTTATATGGATTTTAAAAATAAAATAATTTCATTTAATAATTTTATTTACAGTTATACCATTTTGGATTTTCGTACTGGAGACCCGTGCAAACTAATGTTAAGTTTCTCTTAGGGTAAACACATTATTCATAGTGCAATAGTGCCCTCATATTTCTGATACAGGTACCTATTTAGGTGTGATTCGACATTTTCAAGATAACTACTCACACGTGATATTGAAAAACATAACATTTTATTCTGGATCATTATGGGCACTACAGGCTTCAAGATCGCACACCTCCTATGTTCCTGGTCTCATTATTTCCCCAATAATTTTCTAAAACTAGTATTAAGAAAATGTGATTGGTTACATCCTCCCCCCATGAAGGCTTTACGTCCATGAATGCCAAACCAAGGGATACCCAAACTGAGGAGGTTACAAGCATGAACATGAGACCCCTTCTCCCATGTGCTCTTCCTAATTTTCTTGTGCTTGCAGAGGGCACACACTTAAGGAATTGAATACCCACGAAAGATCCTCTCCTACTAAACCTCAATCTCTATGACTATGATTCAAAGTGAAAAAACTGATTATAAACTATAGTATATGGAATTTAATAGTGTCTATATATCTCCTGTACTTAGAGGAATCCCACGCACTCTACTGAGCTCTTCTCCTAAATCACTAAGAAGTAGGACGACTTGGTGAGTCCGTCAACGATCAGCCAGATGGTATCATGTCACCTGTACCTACGTGATAAACCAGTCACAACGTTTTTCAATAACCATTCTCACACCATTTTTGGATCCCGAAGGAAAGAATTAGCAAAAAATACCAAATATATGGGCTCTACACAAGGAGATGAAAATCCATGAAACTGATTCAAACAAACACTCAGATTTTATATCAACAAATAAGCCTAGCTTCGACCTATTCTACCATCCTTGGTGTCCACCATGACACCCACATGCATATCCCAATGCACCTCACCACTCTCTACATCCACTACTACTACTGTTCATTATTGGAAAGGAATAATGTGCTCCTCACCTTTTGAATATCCATTTGGGTATTCCCCATGGAAAAATGATAATGTAAAGCCTCACTATTGGTACCACTGAGTCGTGCCTCATTGACTCACTTTAAGAGTGGAGGGGTAACATATACTGACTGGATGTAAGCTGTGTCATCTCTAACCATGAATGATAACTCTAATGAGGCCAACTGATTCATTGACATTATCAGTAACTACAAACTCGATCTTGAGGTGAGAGAATTTTTCATTCCTCCACCTAAACGTTTATCTCATGAATCTCTATGAAATCAATTTTGATATACTGATGCTTATATCAGTTACATCTTAGGGTGTAGAACAATTTTTATGTCTATCTCCCTATGGGGAGGTAAACATGGAATATCTTCTAGAAAGACATCCTCATACTCCGCCACAACTACTGGGAATTGAAAACTCATAACATCCTCTGCCCAAGGGTAAGGTGAGCTAACTTGAGAGTGGTAGTCTGAATCCTCTCATGAATGAGTATAATCTACTACATTCTTTTCCTTTTTCACCAAACATGGAAAACCCAATTCTAGTTATGTGGACATACCACACCATTTTCTTGTAAAACAATCTGTCCGGGCATGGATTGTCAATAACCATTCTATAGCAAGAGTTACATGATAAGGCCTCGACACTATCTCCAAGAAGATCCAACTGAAATGGTCACCTCAAATCTCAGATCAGACTATCAGTATAAGTTTGAGTATTGAGTCTCCTCCCATAGGTATGACCAGACATAAGGGTCATATCAATGGATTAACCAAAAACTCTAGGTCTCAAACAAGATCTGTGACATGGAAGAATGGTTAACAACTATGTCTATTAATATGGATTCTTTGAATAGACACATACCATACCTCAAATCAATCCTGGAGCCCATGAGTTATTTGACTTGACCAAAGGCAGCTTTATATTCCCCTTTCCACCCACTCCCTAAGCTTGGTGTGGACCACATGGGGTAGTGGTGGTATCATGTCGAAATGTATACCACCTCCTTCAACATTCCCAGCTCCTTTCTGACATCCAATATCCTGTGGATCTATCTTCTCCCATTCTCCCACTATTTACAAATTACCAATTAAATTTTCTTAGCCAATGGTATGTAAACCACAAATATTTTTTCAAGAACCCTACCATATGTTGGAGTGCACAAAGGGATGACTCTATCTTGGATGTCCCTAAGAACACCATTCTCAAACCTCCAAGCCCAAAACCACTAGTGGCGTGTCTTATCCTTCAAGTATTTGGGACAGTTGGTATGCCTCAATGATTATTCATGTACCGATACATCATCCTACCAAATCTATAGATTCTCTTGGACATGAATACACTATAGAATATAAGCGCAGAACTCTTCTATAAAAAGTTTCGAGACTCTGTCCATGGAAGAGTCACCTCATCATAAGACCGGGTAACTAATCCCACCATTACATTATTGATCCACATAGAAGTCTTAATGAAAGGATTACCATATGATCTACTGGTATCATAAATAGATAAAAAACATGGGTCACCTCTTTAGGCTTTCCCTCATCCACATGTGTATTGGTCTCACCACAGAACCTGAGGGGTCTCTATCGCTGAAACTCATGAAGTGCACTCAGCACACGTATCTCATCTGTTAGTATGATGGGTTCCAAGATAAACTCCACATGTTGTGGTATATATGGTGCACCACATGAAGGATTTAACTTTGGTAAAAATCCTTATACAGATGTCTTACTAATAGGATGTTCATCGTTATGATCACAGAATAGAATCATGACTAGTTGTCTGCGTTGAAGCATCATGGAGTAAAACAAGATGTACCATGGTAAAATGTGTATACCTGTGTGAGATTACTCTAACAAAATAAGTACATGAGTACACACTCAATTCCTACATGATGTATGCCACTAGTTTTTTTTCATGCACCGTATCAAAGAGAAGAACTCATGGTCCTGGTGTATGGATACGTTGGCCGCCACATAAACACATGGATCCTTGGATTGAAGGCCGAACTTGAAACAATAAACATTTTTTCTCCAAAAAAACACTCTGACTCATGGTCCTTATGGTACAACCATCCTCTTTTAATACCAATCTATCACGACCAATCCGTCGGGGCCCGTGTAGTGACTACCACAAACCGACCTCTGAAAGGCCAGAGGCTAGTGTCTGGCACTGAGTAGGAGTATCCCAGAAAGGTGAGGCAATTTCATATTTACCTCTACACACGGACATGTCATCAAACTAGTGTTACCAATAGAAAAGTAAATAGGACAAAATACAATACCAACTAAAATGTAATCAATCTCGAATACAAGCCCAACTAAAATAGAAAAGTGAAAGCTCCTGGATCTCGTCCGCAAGAAACCCTAACTAAAGGGCAGGTACTGTATGTTTTTTTGATGTTGATGATGTGTAACCAATATGTTGTATTACCATGAAGAACCCCTATCCACATCCCACTATGGACTCTATCAAAGAATTCGATAATCTGTACAAGACACAACACATGCAGGCTAAGCCAATGAAGCAGTGAGTAAAAGAATAATCAGTAGGGACTACAAAGCACAAATGAGTTACTCAATGTAATCCATAATGAATCACATTAAGTACAACATAAAGGAGATCACTAATAAATATCATGAAGGAAACCCACTAAATAACACCAAAAAGGAACACCCCAAAGGAACACCCTAAAGGAACACCATTATGGAACACCATGAAAGAACACCCCGAAGGAAACCTACTAAGGAATATCGTGAAGGAACACCAATAAGGAACCCCAATAAATAATACCATGATGGAATTCCGAGAAGTAAAACCACTAAGGAATACCACGAAGGAATACCACAAAGGAACACCACTGAGGAATACCACCAAGGAACTCTATTTAAGAATACCATGATGAAACTCCACTAAGGAATACCATGAGAGAATATAATTATGGAACACCACTATGGAATACCAATAAGGAATTCCACGAAGTAATACCATGAAGAAACACCAATATGGAATACCATGAAATGATACTATGAAGGAACACCCATACAGAATACCACAAAGGAATATCATGAAGGAACACCACTAACAAATACCATGATGGAAAACAACGATGGAATACCATTAAAGAATAACTATAAGGAATTCCATGATGAAATTACATGATGTATTGTCAGATCACACATGTATAAATCCAAAATATGAAAAGAAATATTGTTAGACGTAATAAAATAACACCCAGTACTATTGAGTCACATAGAACCACTGAGCCAGTTAGACCTGCTTAGTGACATAGACCTCCTGAGTCAGTTAGTACTGCTGAGTCACTTAGACCAATTTATTCACTTAGACCCGATGAGTCACTTAGACCTTCTAAGTCACTTTGACCCATAGTTAGTGTCTTCTCAAAATTTTTGGCCATAGGATTTCGACTCATAGCATTATTGTTCTGAGAGAACATACTCATCAAAATGACATTTGTATATATCATTATATCAAACCCCACTTAGAGTACCCCAAAAGTACCACCTCGTCGTAATGGTTCCAACGCCACAAATGGATCATCAATCAGACATACGGATTAGAAGTAATGAGGCTTTTTTTGTAAAATGGTTCTGGTTGGGTCCGGAATCGATCCAACCACATCTGACTGACCTTACCTGACTCGACCAGTCAGGTCACCCCAACTAGTTGGGCCCTGCCTAGACCGGCTAGGGCTGGCCCGATGCACTAGCCCACTGGGCAGTCGGTCCAAGGTGGGCCTGCTGGAGTGGCACATCCATCATGGTTCTCAAGGCGTAGACTGATTCGGTCCATCAGACAGAGACAACATTGTAACTTTCCTCCAACCCATGATTGTAGCAGCAGGTCCTCCTTCGCAGTCTAGTTGGATTGCCGACCCCAACTACATGATGCGACCTCCTACTGCGTTAGTCACAGCCCACCACTTGGAGCGTGCTGGCGGCCATGTTCACCACCCCAAGGAAGTTTTTGTGGGGGTGTCCGCCGCTGGTGCGCGCCACTTCTCACATACGGAGGCCACCGAATTGCTATTCCATAGGCCACATGACTCATTCTGATTTTCTGTTTTCTGATCCAAAATTACCATTTTGATCCTCGGGTTGATTGCTCCACTTCATCATGCTCCATGCCATTTCTCTATCGATCCAACGGTTCAACCACTTTCAGAACCTCTCGACAATAGTCAGATGCAACCACAAGGGTCTGTCAGCGAAGAACGCAAGGAGAGAGAGAGGGATCAAAAAAATTAACCAAAGAATTATCCATGCCATCGTTTGTGTCAATCAAAATGCATTCATGTTAGCTGAATCATGTTGAACCGATTTAAAATCACTATGATCCAGTTCCCATTAAATCACAAAGAACTAAATTAGAATCAAATAGATCTAACCCCTTTTTAATCCTCGCAACGTAATCCCTATCCCACAATAACGATCAACCCATAGATCAAACATTATGTGGGTTGATCAGTGTTCATCATTTAGAAAAGAAAAATAGGGTAAAGGGGAAAACACATGGAATGAATAAAACCAATAAATCAAATTTGGATCACCTTTATATGTATATTGATGTCACATCATCACATCGATCCTTGTTCTACCAGTGTTCTTTGATTCACCATCTCTTGATCAAATCCCAACCTCTGATACATCATCACTGGCGAGCGATCCTCCTCCTCCTTACCTTAGGGAAACTCTAGGGTTCCAGATAAATGCTTCAACATTATGAATTATAACAGGGTACCATGATCTTGATTAATGGAGTAAACATTTAAAAATGATAATGCATTTCATCATTAATGTTTTGTTTTGAAATAGTGTCGCCACACTGCTTCATTTATAGGAGGAAAAGTTGCTCTGTCACTGCACCGCATATTTTCTACGATGTGAAACATAAATAGGAAATAAAATAAACCTTTTTATGTTTATTTTAGTATTCTTTAAAAATGTTCAAAAAATAACATTTACCCTCAAGCTATGTTGGTCAAGGATAGGCTCCACCTAGGGAATGAACAGCCTCACAAGAACAACAGTACTCTCAGATTTCTAATTTGAGTTACTATTGATTAGGTATAAAAATTGGAAAAATTAATTAATTTTATTTAATTGTTTTAAATAAAATTATTCCATTTTTTAGATTTCTCACTAGAGACCCACGATGACTAAAGTTATTCCACTCCTTAGGTAAACCTCCATACCAAACACAATAGTTCCTTCCAATTTCTGATTCAAGAAATCATTTAAGAGTTATCCCGCATTTTTTGGAGAACCACTCTCACGTGCTATTGAAAACATAAAATTTTTCTACGTATCATTATGAGAACTAAGAGCCTCAGAATAGCATTCCACCTTAACTCTTTGTCTCATAATTTTACCAAGAATTTTCTAGAAATTTTACTAAGAAAATCCGAGTCATTAAAATTCTTCCCATACTGCTGAAACAGCCTCGCAGGAAACTGTTATTGAGGTTGGAGCTGGACCTATCCACCTCCACCAAACTGAGCTCGTACAACTGATATTGAAATTTTAGATTGTATTCTTGTAATTTGGTTTTATGAATGCTCTATAGTTGTTCATGGGACTCATGAAGGCCATGTTTACTACGTTCCTGGATTGGTTTGTCATTATGTTCATCAATGATATCTTAATCTACTTGAAGTCAGAGGAGGAACATTACAAGCATCACATAACATTATTTAGGGTATTCTATGCCACTAGATCCATGGATGGTTGTTGACATGTATGTTATAGATATGAGAGGTTTATTTTCATAGGAATGTGTTCTCTAAGTAGGGTGTAGTAGTAAACTTCTAGAAGGTTGAATTGGTTGTTTCAATGGGAAGCACCAAAGAATGTGGTGAAGGTTCACAGTTTTTTGTTCATAAAGGATATTATCGTGGGGGAGGGGGGGAGTTTACCAGATTCCTCTCAAGTTAAAACCATGATGAAAGTATTGAACAGGAAGGATCAATATTTTTTGTTGACTAACCAGTTCCAGAACGAATTCATCTATCTGAAAGGGATGTTGGTTAGTGCTCTAGTGCTCCAGTTACTGGAGGAAGGGGTGATGTTTGAGGTGTTATATGATTCTTCCCATATGGGTTTGGGTTGTGTCATTATGCAGTAGTGGGAAGTGATCTCCTATGGGTATAGAAAGTATCATCCCCATGAGAATAACTATTTTACCCACAATCTTGAGCTATCATCTTTCAGGTATGTGTTTAAGTTGTAGAGACATTACCTCATTCGGTAGTGCTTTGTGGTCTTCCCAAATCCAAAGTGTTTGAGGTATATATTTTCACATTGAGATCTAAACTTGTGAAGGTGGAGGTTTATGGGATTTATTTAGGAATATGATTTTGATATCACTTTCACCTTAGGGAAAGTTAATTTCATGGATGATTATTTGAGTAAAAAGTCACATAATGAGGTTATTTAAGAGTCTTTGGCTGCTTGGTGGGTGATGGAGGAGTTGGTATCCTTTTACATACATGGAAGAATAAAAGGTTGTAGAGGATATTTATTTTAGAATATTGTGTTGAATTCTATGATGAAGTAGGTGGAGGAGTCTCAGTGGAGAGACTCAGAGGAAGTGGTGTGGCTTGATTGTGTTGGCCATGGTGATGCTTCAGAGGGATGGTCAGAGGATGGTCAAAACCCAATGATGTTTTATGGAATTTTTTTGTCTTTTTGGTGATGTGTGATGGGGTATGTTGTGAGTTTCATAAATCACCACTGACTATGCACCCACAAAATTCCAAGATGTATTATGGCTTAAAGATGAAATTTTAGTGGATTGGGATAAAGCTAGCAGTGCTGGAGATTGTGAAATGATGCTTGGATTTCCAAAAGGTGAAGTTTGGTAATCATGTTCCGGGAAGTTTGTTATAGAACTTGGATGCTCCCTTGTGGAAGTTAGATGAAATTTTGATGTATTTCATTAGAGTTTTTCCCATAGTTCTGGGAGGTTTTTATTTTATCTGGGTGATAGTGGATTGATTGTTGAAATCCACTCACTTCTTAGCGGTGAAGGAGTCGGGTGTGGTGGATTCCTTGGATAAGATGATTTTGGATGTAGTGATGTGGCTACATGGAGTTCCAAGGTCCATTTTATCAGATCGGAACACAAGATTTGCATCACAAGTCTGGAAGTGGTTGCAGCATGATTTTGGCACCGAGTTATGCCTCATAAATGCTTTCCAACCATAGACAGATTGGAAGAAGGAACAAACTATCCAGATATTAGAGGATATATTGCGAGCATGTGTGTTGAACATTGGGGGATCTTGGGTATGTCAATTGCCTTTGATATAATTTTATTATAATAATAGATACAAATATTCTATCATAATGGATCCATTTGAATCCTTATATAGAAGACCATTTCGTTCTCCGTTGAGAAGAACATAGGTTGGGGAGACAACTGTTCTTGGTCTCAACATGGAGAAAAGAATGATAAAGAAATTTTATCTTGTTCATGAGAGGATGAAATCAGTACAAGACCTACATAATTTGTATAATGGTCGTAGTTGGAGTCCCATGGAAATTGAGGATGGAGACCACATGTCATTGAAGGTTTCCCATAAAAACAGAAAGCAGAGGTTTGACATAGGGAGTAAGATTTCTTCTAAGTTAACTTGAACCTTTGAGGTGTTGGGGCGAGTTGGAATGGTGGTGTATCAGTTGTTATTGTGACCATGGTTTGAAAGGATCCATGAAATATTCCACATATCTCTGCTTTATTGATATCTACATGATGACTCCAATGTCACTGACTAGGGAGAGTTGGATTCCAGGGTTTACATGGCATTCATGGAGTAGCAAGTAGGGATCTAGGATCGTTAAGAGAAGGTGTTGCATTCATGGACAGTTCCTTTGGTTCGGGTGTGGGGGAGGCATGGTGATAAGGCGGATAGTACTTGGGAGTGAGAAATGAAAATTTGTTCCTTGTACCTAGAGTTTTTTATGTTTTTTTTTCATGTTTTCTTTTGAAATGTGATGTTTGAACCATATTTTATGAAAAGAACTATTTCTACTTATTTTGAAATGTGATTTGTGTAATGTGTGATGATGTCATGTTATATGAAAAGAGGAGGACCAAATTCCTGACAGGGCTGCATTAAGTACAATGTGAATAAACCCATGCAGGCGAGTCAATGTTTTCCAGATCGGATAATATCATGACATGGAGGATGAAATTCCATAATTCGTGTGTTTAGAATAGTGTCATTCGTTGACAATTGTAGTTTTTGGTCTGTTCTATGCGGAGGTTGAGAGAATTACAAGGTGGTTGTATAGTAGTGTGGTAGTGGTCATTTGGGATGGTGTGTTTTGATCATGGTACTGCTTGAGGAGTGGTAGGACTCTTGAGAGGCATCACACAAGGACGTTTTTCAAACCCCTTTTTTCCTTCTGGGCTTGGTCCTAGATTATATATGCTGAGAATCATTTGAGTGATTTTTAATATAATGGTCCTTGTCCTCCCAGTCTATTAAATTTCCAATTATGGTTGTTGAAGGTGTCATAGGAAGTTTTAGTATTTTTGGAGGAGTTGGAGGTGTAGAAAGGCTACTGTAAGGGTTACGCGTCGTGTGAGTAGATTAATCAGTGAAAAGATTTGTTTTACAGCTTATTCTGGGTGGTTCACGACTTGTACTGTTTCAGATTTTTATAATAAAATAAATTGATAGGCGACTGGGTTTTCATAAAAAAAACTTGCCTCAAGGCATTACATGACGTGAAATAGGATTACAAATCATTTAATTCCTCCTACTGTAACTTTTAAGTGTTCTTCCATTTATTCATGTTGTCAAAACCTATGGCTACAATGATCCACCCTCAACACCTAGTGACCGACGAATACTATTCATCATTTTTAGATTCCTAATTTCAAGGAATGATTCATAGATCCCCTCTGTTATGGTTTTATATATTTTAGTCTCTTTCACATACAATTTATTCTTTCCATTGTGATGGAATATGGTCTCACATTCTTTTAAATGGGATTATATTCATTTTTTGTTGGTATGGTGGTGCCACGACATTCTCAGATGGAAGTAGATCTTGTGAGATAGGTGATTGGTGATCTTTTGTGTGTCTCGTTCTTGTGAAAACAACATTTAAACCCCTTTTTAGGTATGATTTTCTTTTTTTTCTTTTTTCATCATGTTGGAGGGATCTACTTTTTTCACCTATGGGTCATGGTTTTTCTAGGATAATCAAAGATAAGAATAAGTTAAATGAATTTGAAAGGGGCATGGAGATTCTATTTCTTTGCCTATGCAGTTTTGATATTATGATTGTGATATTGAGATTATTCATGATTGATGATCCAATGAAAATTGTGGTTGTTGGGGAATTTTTTTCTGCTAGATACATATTTTTTTGTTGTTTTTTTGTTTTAGAGTTATTTGGTATCACCCTAATATGGAAATTAGTGGTTCACATATATTCAGCTAATGAATGGATGGCCCAGGATCATACAATTTTCTATAATAACCCATGATTAAATAAGTTGAATTAAATAATTGGGGCCTTGTTAAATCTAGAATGTTGATTTTCCTTGGTACATGGGGTGAAGTAATTTGTGTGTTTATTCTGGTTTGAATAGTAGTATGTTTGTGAGCATGGTTGTGATCCGTGAGATGGCTTGGGTAGTAGAGTAGAATGCTTGGTCAAGACATTGATTGATTTAGGGGTGGATGAGAAGTATTTTACAACACGAATGTGAACTAGTTGTGTGTTAATGAGTACCTTGACGTGGTTGTGATTTGGGGGTTGGATCCATAGATATGTGATCTAAGTGAAATGTGTCTTAAGAATGAAAATAGTGTTTGGTATGGGTTCCTCTCTGTTAGTAACATGCATAAATAGTCACCCCATATAAAGAGATTGATATATGATATAACATGAATGATTATCAAATATAGAGAAAATTGAATGATGTGTCTTTAATGTGGTGCCTCCTTAATTGATCAGGCTCTTCACCTTTGGAAATTACTATTTCTTTATTTTGTGGTGTGTTGTTCTTAGTGGATTCCCATGTTGTAGTTTAATGAATAAATAATTGATTATTAAAGTATGGAATGACTTGGGTTGGACTGTATAACAGAATTAAAATGGTTAATGAATGAATAAATGATTGGTTGTGTGGGTAAATTTGGTTAATGCTAAATAATAAAATTAATGTGGTCGTTAAACGAAATTAGTTGGTAATTGTGAAGTTGTTGTGGATTTTTGGGTGGTGTTATTCATTTAGATGTAGCAGCAAAGGTGGTAGTAGCATCAGTTTATTTCTTTATGGGAACACATATTATGGGATTGATTGTTTGGTATAATATATGTATATACTTTCACTTTCCTTTTGATTTTTGTACACACCCCTCCATAGTTGGGAACTCGGTGTCGAACAACCCCATCATCATGAGGGAGGGTGTATTTCCCCAAAATCCCAATAGGAGGATGGATGGCTATCCACCAACTCTTACCTACTCCCCCTTCCATGTGGTAATTTCCCAAGACTCTTTGGTTATATTGTGGTTTTTGTGTCCCTAGTGTGTGTGGGTGATTTGTGATTTCCAAGTTTCCTTTGGGATTAGATGTTTAATTCTATCCTAGGAATTTTCTAAATGATATGTGTGTTGTAGACAAGGTGTCTGTGGGTGGAATGTGATGTGGTTTATATACATGGTGTAAGGGGGCGGGATGTGATCTGGGTTATGGCCTAGGTGTCTATGGGTGGGATGTGATGTGGTTTGTTTACTAGGTGTATATAGGTGCGATGGTATGTGACTTATATCCCACATGTTTGTAGGCAGGATGTGGTGTTGTTTGTGAGGCCCAGGTATGTGTGGTTGGGTTATAATGTGGTACTTTCAGAAGAGGTGGGAGTGCAAGGATATTTTTCATTAGGAAAGAGAGGCTAATCATAGGGAAGTGGTGTAGGGTACCATATCATTGATATGATCTATATTTCATTAGATGAATTTTGTTATTGAGTGAGCATACCTTGGTAAATATGGCATGGTTAGTATACCATTTAGGTGTATTTTGGTTTTTCTATTTTCTCATAGGATCATTAGTATGTTTCCCTCACATGTCGATGAGAAACATTTTTTTTATACTGAGTTCACTTGTATGATATCCCAATCTATATAATTTTTTAAGTATTTTGATAGGATTATATGGACCCCACTAGATGTTACTAGCTTGGGGTTGGGATATTTGATGAGTCTTTTCTTCAGATTTCTTTTAGTTACTTTACATATGATACTTTATTTTGTTTCCTTCAGTTATATTTTGAAACATGCACATGGGATGGTTTTTTTATTTTATTTTATAGATTAATTACAGTTGTTTTATGGATTATCTATCATATCTTCTGATCCTGTTTAAAAAAAAGGCTAATTCCTTTCATATTTTGAGATCTGTATACCCTTGGTGTTAGATTCCAACCCAAGGTCTACCATAGTTGGGACACGACGAGGCATTATCTGCCTTTCTCTATTTCCAGCCTTGGAGGTGTATCATTAGGGGTAGGATTTGTGACACTACATCTCTTCCATGATTTTTATTGAAAGGATTCATATATAAAGGGGTGTTGGATAATTGAGAAGGTACTCTGGGAATTACATTATATTGGCAGCAATGATGTTCTTTAACATTTGTATACCACTATGTTTTCACATGGTTTATGTAGATGCATCAAACATAGGTGTACTAGATATAGTAACCTAAGAGTGATCATTGTCAAAAATAGGTGTACTTGACATAATTTTATTGGACTGAGGAACATCAGATGGAGGTGCATCAAATGGAGACATACATGAAGGATATATACTAGATAGAGATTTTAGACAATGTATTTTTATTTACATTTAATACATTTTTAATTATGTTTTTTAGTCTATTAAGCTTTATAAGTAGTATGATCCAATTTATTATTATATATATAGATAGAAAGATATTTCTAGGAGTTTTCATGATTGTATTTACATTATTTAATAGTGAAAATCAATAAACAAATGTGATTCAACAGAAAAAGTAAGTAGTCACCCACATTGGGAGAAAACCATGTAAAAGCTTATGTTATTTATTTTGTTTCATATCATTACAAATGAGTGAGTTTGAGTAATAATATTGAAAAAATCTAAATTTTAAAATAATATACGAGTTAATTTCATGAGAAATGAAATTACGAAATATTTCCTCTGATTCAACCCCCATGTTCTTAGGGGTGTACAAATTTATAGGATTTGAAATGTGTACCAGAGTATGTAGGTTCCCTATATATTATTTTTATATTCCTTATCATGGATAATATCAACTCAAATAATAATAGATATATTCATACATTCTATGTAAAAAAATTCAGGGATGAACAAAATGTTAACCTAACTTATATATCTTGTCCTGAAGATGATTTATATTATATGGGTTACAACCATATGGAATGATTATCCTATAATATTTTTTGAAAAAATTCACAATTTTTATGGTAAATTACTTGATTATTATATTATATATCTATTTGAAGGTGTTTATATAAAGGTGGTGTGTTTCAACACTATAAATGAAATATAGAGAAATCACAAAAGAACCCTCTTAGGAAATGTAAAATTAAGGGAATTAGAAAATAAAATTTATAGAAACACGATTAAAAACATAAAAATTGAAAAATGTAAAATAATTAATGACTACTAAAATATAGTTAATTAATTTTTTAGAAACATAAAAATATTTGGGGATGTATTGGAAGATTCAAATGTTGTCAATAAATCGATTTAAAAAATTTCCAACATGTTTTATCTTAAAATAATTTCTTTAGAATATAATGATGATTCATCCCTCGATTAGTTACATAAAATTATTGATGATAATGAAATGATGAAGTCTCACACTTTCAAAAAGGGAATTACAGATAGAATTTTATGCTATGTAGAAGATCAAAATATGAGTAATTTAATAGGAGAGAATGGGCCTCAGTGAAATAGATGATTATTAATATGGTAATGAGGCGAATGCATGAATCATGTATCATATATCTATCTTTGAAAGGTAGAGGAATGTATAGTGGTAAAATACTACATAAATGATTTGAGTGTGTAGGAATTTGAAGTTTTTTAATGAACATCCCAATGAAGATTGATTCAGCATATGATGATAATGATTCTAAAAAAATAAAATAAAAGAAAAGAGTTAATCCTCAATGGTTTATAAGAAGTCCAATGGAGGTGTTGAAAATATCACTAGAATAAACAAAATATTTATATTGATTAATAAATTCATGTAGGATTCTATAATTTTTTTATCAGAAATTACATCATTAGAAAAATTTAGAACCTCTATTGACTAATTAAATGAAAGAAAGAAATATTAAATTATAATGAAGAAGAATGTGAAGAAGGTAATAAATAATATCACATGAGATAAGAAATTTTTCATTTATTGCTAAAAATAAAAAACTCAAGAATGAATAGAGAATATTGGAGAAGAAATATGAGGAGAAAAATTAATGAAAACAAGATTTTTCTAAATTAGAAGATGTTTACATCGAATAAAATTTTAATATCAAGATAAATATAGTAGAAAAATGAACGAAATTAATAGATATTAAAGATAAATTTATAAATATGGTACATAATATAGGTAAGATGCAATCAATAGGTATATATATTGAAAATTCCATGAAGTATATGAGAAATAATTTCAATAAATCATTATAGGTAAAGGTTGAAACTTTTCAAGACACTACAAAAACTTTTCCAAAGAATGAACTTTGAGTTTACCATAAAATTAGAGACAGATTAATCAAACTAACCTGACCATAGATTTTATTTCACTGTCTTATTTCTAAGGAAACTATATTAATCTAAAATCTCAAAAGCCACATAAGAAAGGTATATAGTTTGGGGAAGGCTCAGATGCAAACTATCACATATGGTCATCCATTTGTTTTGATGATATGTCCCAAGTTATTGATGAGGTTCCTAATGTATTAAGACTCTAACTCTAAAGTTCCTCTCAATATGATTTCATACATGGAATGGTTTTTAAATGATGATTAACATTATATAAAAATGATATTTAATTTTATATTGGGAAGCCAATGTGAGAACTATGTGGAAGAACACCATGGACTATCAACATAATTCAATGGGGTGGACCTCTATAGATAATACCATGGGAAGGAACTATAGTTCAGATGCTATCTATACTTTAGTGAGGATAGTTATAATTATAACTATTTTCCTTTGTTCACAAGGAGTTTCAAAATTACTCTTCTACTACTGATATACATTGAAGGGCTCCCATAATATCAATGTTGATTAGGAATGTTATATGAAAATTATCTCAGGTTATATGATTTCTTTGAAGAGACCTCAAGGATATTCTTGGAAGGGTGATTAGAGTTATAACATCAATTTTATTCAGATTCACATAGTGTGGGAAACATCTTATATGCATTGGAACCCTCTTAGTTGAATGCCACCCTATTATTACTATATTCCAACAAATATCATGAATGATTTACAATATAATCAGATTTGATTAAAAATTATCATTACATTGGGGATATGGGCCAAATTATTCTCTTCAACCTTGGTAAGAATATTCTAATAGGCATTCTAGGTAAGGACTTGAATAGAGGTGTGTTCCTCAACATGTTCAACTCGAATATGATGTTATTCTAAGCTAGACTGGGATTCTGTCCAACCCGACAACTGAACTAGTATGAGACATGTCTTGAAAGGCATTCCTGATCCCCAATGGAGGGAAAATAGTGCCCAGAATCGAAGAAATTGCCATGAGAATGATTTTTCCCATTAAAAAAATGATTAATTAAAATAATAAAAAAATTAGAAAAATACAACAACAATTCATAAATAAATATTAAAACTGATCAAGGTACAAAATACAACTGAAAAACCATAAACTAAAGAAACTGAATGCCAAAAAGAAAAAAATAAACCAAACCAAGTAAAAACTAATCCCCCTGTCAACTCATGGTCACCACTACCCACAAACCAACCTACTATAAGGAATGATTGAACTATAAACATTTACCTACAAAACAACTCTGTTCTACCAATACCGAATGGAACAAGTAAGGTGTGAGATTTATAGCTCATTGGGTAATCAACACCGAATCCATATATTTAGTTTCTTGAAAATAGTCTATTAACACTATTTTGAAATAATTATATAATAATAGGTTTTTATCATTTTAATACAAAAACAAAATTTCCCTTTTCCAATACATTACACACCATAGCCACATTTTCAAAGTGGATTACCATTTAAAAAAATATCCAATAAAAATCTAAACAATGAAATACCAAGATATACTAAAAATGTACTGGAAACATAAATTGAAAAACAAGTTCAAAAGAATATAAAAAGAACATATAGATAAAATCAATAGGTGTTTCCAAAAAAGCACCTATAGTGATCCTTGTATGTACTCAATCTGGACTCACATGTCGGCATACAGTGCAACTCTATAGTCAATAACCAACTGGTTATTCTAACTTCCAATCCAGTGGAACATACCAAAAATCCATTGAATTTAAAGGGGGCACCAACCCATCTAATCCAGGATGACAATAAACCATACCATAACTCTATAAAAGATGCCTAGGAAACCCTTGGTAATTGTATATGGTGAATGGAGTAGGCACTCATATAAGTGACTATCCTTACTGGTCGTCACCGCACTTGTCTACCCCAACCACTGACACCATCCACATGAAAACCCACATTTATAAATACTCAATAGGGGTGACCATATTGTATCAATACTTTCACAGGTTCAAACTATCTTATCACATCAAAATAATTTTTCAAACTTTTTTTCAAGAAATAATGAGATGAAAAATGGGCATTGATACTTCCAAAACCATAATTAATTTACAAAACATTATAAAGATCCAAATAGGCCTTAAGCACAATCAATTCCAATATTTCAAAAAATGATCCAACCATTTGCAAAAAAAATTAAGCACCACTTACATGTTCATGATTTCAAACATGTCTTTATATTCCCAATCCAATTTCACTTCCAACACTATTACAAAATCAGAATGAATATACACAAATACATAATGTTGTAAAACAAGACTTAATATTATTTTGGATCAAACCATATTCAAATGTACCAAATAGTCAATAATTTTTAATATAACTTGTAAAAACATTCATGTCATTAGGGAACTAAGGGGCCATTAGTAAATAATCAAAATTTTGAAGTAGGAAAGAAGAAAAAGGGATAATTGTTTTGATATTTTGGTTTTTGAGTTGAGCATGTTCATCCAAGACCATTATTGTAACACCCCAGGTAAATAAAGAATATTAAATCTTTATATTTATCCATAGTTGTGAATGAAATATTAATATTACTTTAAATGGGATGCTATGCTCGATGGCGTACCCAATACGCAACAATGAGTTTCTTGGGAATCTTACGTTGCACTCTAATAATAAAATAATATTATTTTAAATGGTAGTTAATGCCTAGCCGTTGTAATGGAGGGAATGAACATAACTAACTACAAAATTATTATATATGTTTGTCAAATATTTTAACTCTTTACAATAAATCTTAGAGGATTAAAAAATGAAAATGAATCCAGTTTTTAAGCGTAAACATTCTAATATTCTTTAAAAGGTCGATTAACCGCCTTTTGATGGGGAAACCCTTTTAAATCCACTTTTTGAAAATTTTATAAACTCTATTTTTTCAAAAAAAACATATTATTTATGATTGGGACATTAAAATTTATCTTGGGATAATTTTTGGTATTTTTCTGACAATGTTCATTTTTCAATGAATAGTGAAAAATACTGCATTTTACATCAAAGCTGCTTTTTCATATAATTTAATTACATGGTTATATTATCTTTTTAATTTGTTTTAAAGTGTAATTAGAATATATTTTTACCATGTTATTCAATGATGTTCATAGGGGTTAATTTCACTTTGGAATTAGGCATAAACAAGTGCCAAACTTTTCATAAATATTGTTTCTAAAAAACCCGCTATTTGTTTTGACAAGGGGAAGTTTTTTTTAAATTAAATATTTCAATTTATGTGTTTGTAATTTGGTAAAATGATTTACATATTTGGAATCATAATGTCCAAATTATGTAATTAATACTCTTTTGTTTGTGGACATTATGAATAGTAACGACTGTAATTATCTTTAATTATCTTGATTAATGAGTAATCAGGTATTTAAAGATAATAAGATAAAATCATAAAAATAAAAAATGACCACAAAATGTGTCAGAAGGATACTTTTTGTCTCATTTCTGACCATTGGATGACTTGTGGCAAACTTGGGGGCCCCATGGAATCACTTTTGTGAGAAAGTGACTTTTTATCTTTTTATTTTTAAAAGATGTTAAATGTAACAAAGAATGTATCACCTAAGTAAAATATTTTTAATTTTTTCCACATAAATGATCTTTTGGACTATAAATATTAATTGGAAATATAAAAAGATTTCCTACATCATAGTATTTGTTTTATAATTTTTAAACGTTAAATAAATTAAATTATATATGACATCATGATGATGTAGCGATTACCTCATTATTTAACGATTTAAATAAAATGGAAAGATAACGTAAAATATAAGACCTAAACATGTCCAAAACCTATTGGATGGGTGGATTTATAACCCTTATCAGATTATACTCGAAACACATCAATGTGGGACCATTAAAATCCGATACTCATTTGAAAATAAAGTTACATTTTATACCTTTCCAAGAGTGCCCCTCCTCTCCTCTTATAAAAGGCCCCCCACCTCTACCTCCTTACCCACACCTCTAAAGCCTTTGGCTCGGCCAAACCCTGCCCATTTCATCTCTCCAAATCCCTCTATAACTCCTTTAAGCCTCACTTTTTGCAGAATCCTTTCCAAGGAAGCCTTTGATCTCAAATCAAAGGAAGTTACCTGATTTAAAGGTAATGTCTTCACTTGTGTCCTTTTGTTTTATTTTGCTTATCCAACCCCCTAAACTCTTTTTATTCATTTATTTTGTAACAAATACAGTATCATCAAAATACTATTATGTTTTTATAGGAAGGATTCGAGCTACACTTACACAAACCTACATATAATGGTTAAAGAACATACTGTTTCTGTGGATGGAGAATTTCTACCTCTCGAAACGATGATTGTTCAACATTCATTTATCACCTTCAAAGGTGGCCATTAAGATGACAATATAATTATATATGATATATAATATTTTTATGTTTTACATAAGATTATTTATTTTTCATCTATGGTATACCTTTATGGTTTCCATTATGGGTAAACGTGATATCTTCATTTAAGGAAGTGCGGACTACCGCCCCCTCAAAGTGATGTGATTCGTTAATGCATTTGTGGCACGTATAAAGGATGGATTTAAAGTTATTATATATGATGTTATACTGGAATTATAATATACCTTTATATCATTATTATTTTCTTTCCATTAAAGTATGAGATAGAAATGAAAGTAGCGTTCATGCGTACGTACGGCTTACCGTCTCCATGAACGGTGCATTTCAATTCTTATCCCAAAATGTAATGTATTATTATGAGTACATATATATAATGGATATATATAATGTATGTTACATCTAAATGATTAATATAATTCTATAATTAAAATATACATACTTCTCATATAGTTTTAATTCCATTAATATGACATAGAAATGAAAGTAGCGTTCATGCGTACGTACGGCTTACCTTCTCCATGAACGGTGCATTTTATTTATTTCCTCTAAATGATTATATGATATTATATATACATGTATATGATGGATGTATATGATATCCAAATCAGGAATGTCATTCTGGATATAAAGAACCTTTGATGACACGAACAACATGTAATTGTAAGAAGTCCACTTTCGACTTAAGAACCAAATATCGACAAAACAAACATTATTAACATAATGATTACATAATGTTTATAACCTGGAAATAAGTGATATAAAAGGAATAATAAGCTTGAAAAAGGTTCTTAATCAAGTAGAAATTAACTCCAGTTTATTATTCAGGAGAATAAAGAACGATCGAGTCAAGTCGAACCCGAGGTAAGGGATCCTACTCTTATCTTTCTTTTTAAGTACGCTCTTTTATGTCATTCCTTTTAAATCTAATCATTATTGTTATTGGGATGTTATTTTATATTAATCTTACTGTAATTTTTATGTTCATATGATGAGAGACCCTATTCTCTCTCATCAATCCATTTTGGAAGTTTTGAGTGGCGCCGTTAGGCTGCCGAATTTTCGTAAGAGATCTAACCTCTCTCTTTATTTTCAAGTACTCTCTTTTATGTCACTTATTTAAGCTCATATTTGTTATGTTGGGGGATGTTATTTTATATTCCTCTTTATGTAAACTTTATGTTAATATGATGAGAGACCCTATTTTATCTCATGAATCCATTTTTGTAAGTTTTATGTGGCGCCGTTAGGCTGCCGAGTTTTCGTAAGGGATTTTTAATCTCACTTTTATTCCCATTAGATTTATGCTACATTTGCCACAATTTTCTTTGAGTGGTGTATGTACTACCCATTATTTTACTCATTGTGTAATATAATCTCATTTATGAGTATTTACATCAATGTTGTATTGTCCTTCTTTCACGGGGTGCATGTCTCGAAAGATACCCATGTCGGTAAGGGAACCTTTCACCCTTCTTTTTTTAAAAGACTTATTTTGTTGGGTCTTTTAATTTACATATTGTTATGTTGGGATATTTTCTCAAATATTCTTATTGATGTAAATTTTATGTCCATGTGATGAGATACCCTTTTTTATCTCTCATCAACTCATTTTCTGAATTTTGTAGTGACGTCGTTAGGCTATCATATTTTTGAAAGGGAACTTCTTAACCCAAATTTGATTCTTGGGGATAATATTGTACTCCTTGAATATGTCATTCTATGAATATGTGTGAATAAAATCTGATTGTTTTACACTTAATATCCACTTATATTGGGTGTATTCGTTTGTCACACATAATTATGTAATTGATTTATCTTTAAACCAAGTATACCATCTTTGTAAGGGACTTCGTCTCAATCTCCATTCATTGAGCCATATTTTGTTTTATACACAACTTTCTTTTATACGGTGTATAAACCCCTTTGACTTTTTCATTTATTTAAAAGGAATCTTTTATCTATGAAGCGTTTTACTAAATGACAAAAAGGAATGTTTCTTTTTACGTACGCGGTGACAATGTCCTTTTCCGCCGCCGCGAGTATTATTTGATCTTTGGCTTCCTCAACAAGCCGTAATGTTTTTAAAATAAAATAAATACCATATACTTTTTTTTATATTTTGGTATTAAAAATGGTTTTGATAAAGGATTCAATTATGTCAATATATTTAAATGATATATTGTGATTGAAATTTGTAAATGTTATCATTCCTTTATGTTGGTTTTATGTGTTATAATTTTATAATGGTACTTGGACATTTTACGGGTGGTTACGTGATAAACCATATGACAGGTGGTGTAGTGAATAACAGGACGGGTGGTTACGTTATAACCTCCAATACATTGGGTATGGAAGTCGGCCGTATGGCTATTCCATTATGTATGTATGGAAGTTGACCGAATGGCTATTCCATTAAGTGATATGTGTGGAAGTCGACCTTATGGTTATTCAACTTATGTATGTTATGTCCCAAGTTACCTTTATATGTTATGTGATATTTATATGGGTGTTATGGTAATATTTTGGTTACACAAGGGTAAGTAATGAACTTTTATTCAGTGAAGAGTTTTTACTAATTTGAAAAGGTGAAAATTATTACTTTGATAACGTATACATGGTTTACTTGTTGTTTTGAAAAACTAACAGTTTTCATTATTTGTATATCCCTTACTGATCTTTTTATGCTCTCCCCAAGTTTTTTTGAAATTTTTTTCACAGGACTTAATGTGTAATAGGGTCAAGGATGGGATCAAGGGAAAGTCATGCTATATAAAACATGGAAGTAGACATGTTTCTTTTTAAGAGTTTTTTTATTCTATGGAAACTCAGTAGAAGTGTCTACTTTGTAATCTTTTGAGATGTAACAGTTATGTCCTAATTCTCTAAAACTCTAAACCTGAAAACATCCTCAATGTGAATTATTCATTTATTTCATTATTATGTAAGTTTTAGGGCCGGGGCCTTATAGTTGGTATCAGAGGTCGGTTTAGATAACTTTAGAGGTTAGGGTATCCTCTAAGCATAAGTGACTTTACCATAATGGTTTGGATTTAAGAAAGAGTACTAGTTTTAGATAAAGTGGATGAGTAAGTATATATTAGTGTTTATCTTCTTCATTAGTACATGATGGTTTTGTTGATATACTCACACTGACATCTCTGTTTTTAGTGAATGGATGGATCTAGTAGGAACCAAAGAGACAATAGGTTTGAAGGAAACCGTGGAGGTTCTCTTATTAAGATACTAGATAAATTGGGGGATTCAATGAGGAAACTAGTGGTTGTTCTAAACAAATTATCATGGAGTCATGATCATCCACTTGAACCTTGGTATGTTCTGTAATGCATCATGTACGAGATGACCAATCTATGTGGAAGTTCAGGTAATAATTATAAAGGTAACCTTTAGAGTTTATATGATCCTTACTTTTGAGGTAATTATGGGTTATTATATGATTTGATGGAAAATGAAAGGCATGAGATAAACTTGAGGTTAAAATATGTTATGATCATTTTTGAAGATTTTATCTCGTTTTGGGGAATGTTTTAAAATTATATAGTTTTGGAAAACGGACAACACGCAGACCGTGTGATAACCCGTCGCGTCGGAAAAAGCTGCGGGAATCGAACCCACAACCAAAGTGCGACTGGTATTTATCGCCTACCACTGGACTACATGAATTCCCTGGTTAGTTTGACTAATTCTTTTTAGTTAGAGGATTTTAGGAATCAAGAGAAAAATTATTTTGTGGTATCTATGGGAATTATTAACCTATAATAGAGGATATGTGATTTGGTTAATTAATTTTCAATATGAGACTTTAAGAGCAACTGATGTTGTTTAGAGATAAATGTTACGATTTAACTTGGAAGACTATGTGAATAAATCCTTCAAATATTTGGGTTTCAATCTTAGCTTGGTTTACTTTGAAGAATTTTATGGACAAATTTTTTATCGAATGGTCCTCGTTGAACTTTGGGTTTTGTTGGACAAATTTTGGAGATTATGAATAGATTTTCTTTTTATTAGGGGTTATCCTTTTCTGGATTATCTGATCTTGTACTAAACTTTTTGGTTTTGGTTTCGGTTAAAGTCTAAAGTCATGGGATTTATATAGTTCTCTTTTCTGGATTATGCGATTCTCTAGAAGTTGATTATTGTACTCTTAATGTGAACAAGTCTTCCTAAATACTCGTCTTTTGGAGAAAATATGTGTTTGTGTAAGGAATCTAATAAAAGTTGAAAGCCAACATGATAAGTGATTATGTTTACTTATGAATAAATTCATCAATAAAAAGTAACTTAAAACAAAAATGTTGTCTATTAACTTTTCCTACTAGGGAATCGAATACCGTTTAACCCATTACATGTTTGTGATTTTCTTGTGGTTAACTTTCTCCTAAACATGTTTTCTATCAATCTCCATCAGAACATGACCCTTTGTTTTTTTCCTCCATGTCCATATTTTCATACTTTGAATCCAAGTATGGGTTAACTCGGGTGACCTTTGTACTTATCATTCTTTATTTTAATGTGATTGTTTTACCGACTCTTGTTCCGATGTGGGACTTTCAAGGATGTTTTCAAGCCCAATTTTAAAATTGCGAGGACGCAATTCCCAAAAGGGGGGAAGGATGTAACACCCCAGGTAAATAAAGAATATGACATATTTATATTTATTCATATTTGTGACTAAAATATTAATATTACTTTAAAGGGGATGTTATGCTCGATGGCGTATCCAATACGCAACAACGAGTTTCTTAGGAATCTTACGTTGCACTCTAATAATAAAATAATATTATTTTTAATGGTAGTTAACGCTTAGCCATTGTAATGGAGGGAATGAACAGAACTAACTACAAAATTATTATATATGTTTGTTCAATATTTTTACTCTTTACAATAAATCTTAGAGGATTAAACATGCAAATGGATCCAGTTTTTAAGCCTAAACATTCTAATATTCTTTAAAAGGTTGATTAACCACCTTTTGATGGATAACCCATTTTAAATCCACTTTTTGAATATTTTATAAGCTCTATTTTTCAAAATAAACATATTATTTATGATTGGGATATTGTAATTTACCTTGGGTTATTTTTTGGTATTTTTCTGACAATGTTCATTTTTCAATGAATAGAGAAAAATACTGCATTTTACATCAAAACTGCTTTTTCATATAATTTAATTATATAGTTATATTATCTTTTTAATTTGTTTTAAAGTGTAATTAGAATATATTTTTACAATTTAATTCAATGATGGTCATTGGGATTAATTTCACTTTGGAATTAGTCATAAACAAGTGCCAAACTATTCATAAATATTGTTTCTAAAAAACCCGCTATTTGTTTTGACAACGTGAAGTTTTTTTATTAATTATTGAAATTTATGTGTTTTTAATTTGGTAAAATGAATTAAATATTTGGAATCATAAGGTCCAAATTATTTATTAAGAATCTTTTGTTTGTGGACATTATGAATAGTAACGACGGTAATTATCTTTAATTATCTTGATTAATGAGTAGTCGGGTAGTTAAAGATAATATCATAATATCATAATAATAAAAAATGACCACAAAATGTGTCCTAAGGCTACTGGTTGTCTCATGGCCGACCATGGTATGCCTTGTACCAAACTTGGGGGCCCCATGGAATCACTTTTGTGAGAAAGTGACTTTTTATCTTTTTATTATTAAAGGATGTTAAATGTAACAATGAATGTACCACCTAAGTAAAATATTTTTAAGTTTGTCCAAATAATTGATAATTTGGACTATAAATATTCATTGGAAATCTAAAAAGATTTCCTACATCATAGTATTTTTTTTATAATTTATAGACATTAAATTAATTAAATTATTTATGACATCATGATGATGCAGCGATGACCTCATTATTTAACGAATTAAATAAAATGGAAAGATAATGTAACATCTAAGACCTAAACATTTACAAAACCTATTGGATGGGTGGATTTAGAACCCTTATCACCTTATACTCGAAACACATCAATGTGGGACCATTAAAATCCGAAACTCATTTGAAAATAAAGTTACATTTTATACCTTTCCAAGAGTGCCCCTCCTCTCCTCTTATAAAAGCCCCCCACCTCTACCTCTTTACCCACACCTCTAAAGCCTTTGGCTCAGCAAAACCCTACCCATTTCATCTCTCCACATCCCTCTCTAAATCCTTGAAGCCTCACCTTGGGCAGAATCATTTCCAAGGAAGCCTTTGAGCTCAAATCAAAGGAAGTTACCCAATTTAAAGGTAATGTCTTCACTTGTGTCCTTTTGTTTCATTTTGCTTATAAAACCCCCTAAACTCTTTTTATTCAATTATTTTGTAACAAATAAAGTATATTAAATATACTAGGATGTCCTTATAGGAAGTATTCGAGCTACACTTACACACACCTACATCTAATGGTTAAAGAACAAACTGTTTGCATGGATGGAGAATTTATGTCTCCCGAAACGATGATTGTTCAAAATTCATTTAACACCTTCAAAGGTGGCCATTAAGATGACACTATAATTATATATGATATATAATATGTTTATGTTTTACTTAAGCTTATTTATTTTTCATTTATGTCATACCTTTATGGTTTCCATTATGGGTAAACGCGGTATCTTCATTTAAGGAAGTCCGGACTACCGCCCCCTCAAAATGATGTGATTCGTTAATGCCATATGTGGAACGTATAAAGGATGGATTTAAAGTTATTATATATGATGTTATTATGGAATTATAATATACCTTTATATCATTATTATTTTCTTTCCATTAAAGTATGAGATAGAAATGAAAGTAGCGTTCATGCGTACGTACGGCTTACCGTCTCCATGAACGGTGCATTTCATTTATTATCCCCAAATGTAATGTATTATTATGAGTACATATACATAATGGATATATATGATGTATGTTACATCTAAATTATT
The DNA here is from genome assembly GCA_963277665.1 of Viscum album. NCBI lineage: Eukaryota > Viridiplantae > Streptophyta > Magnoliopsida > Santalales > Viscaceae > Viscum > Viscum album. The sequence continues at coordinate 1,991,502,782 of OY728152.1, forward strand.
AATAAAATTATGGAATTAAAATATACATACCTCTCATATAGTTTTAATCCCATTAATATGACATAGAAATGAATGTAGCGTTCATGCGTACGTACGACTTACTATCTCCATGAACGGTGCATTTCATTTCTTTAATCTAAATGATTATGTGATATTATATATACATGTATATTCTGGATATATATGATATCCAAATCAGTAATTTAATTTTGGATATAAATAACCTTTGACCAGACGAACAACATGTAATTGTAAGAAGTCCACTTTCGACTTAAGAACCAAATATCGACAAAACAAACATTATTAACTTAATGATTACATAATGTTTATAACCTGGAAATAAGTGATATAAAAGGAATAATAATCTTGAAAAATGTTCTTAATAAAGTATAAATTAACTCAAGTTTATTATTCAGGAGATTAAAGAACGATCGAGTCAAGTCGGACCCGAGGTAAGGGATCATACTCCTCTCTTTCTTTTTAAGTACGCTCTTTTATGTCATTCCTTTTAAAGATCATCTTTCTTGTTATTGGGATGTTCTTTATATTAATCTTACTGTAATTTTTATTTTCATATTATGAGAGACCCTATTTTCTCTCATCAATCCATTTTGGAAGTTTTGAGTGGCGCCGTTAGGCTGCCGAATTTTCGTAAGAGATCTAACCTCTCTCTTTCTTTTCAAGTACTCTCCTTTATGTCACTTCTTTTAAGCTCCTCTTTGTTATGTTGGGGGTGTTATTTTATATTCCTCTTTATGTAAATTTTATGTTAATATTATGAGAGAACCTATTTGATCTCATCAATTCATTTTTGTATGTTTTATGTGGCGTCGTTAGGCAGCTGAGTTTTCGTAAGGGATTTTTCATCTCACTTTTATTCCCGTGAGATTTATGCTACATTTGCCACAATTTCCTTTGAGTGGTGTATGTACTGCCCATTATATTACTCATTGTGTAATATACTCTCATTTATGAGTATTTACATCAATGTTGTATTGTCCTTCTTTCACAGGGTTCATGTCTCGAAAGATACCCATGTCAGTAAGGGAACCTTTCACCCTCATCTTTTTAAAAGACTTCTTTTGTTGGGTCTTTTAATTTACATATTGTCATGTTGGGATATGTTCTAATATATCCCTATTGAGGTAAATTTTATGTCCAAGTGATGAGATTCCCTTTTTATCTCTCATCAACTCATTTTCTGAATTTTGTCGTGACACCGTTAGGCTGTCATATTTTTGCAAAGGAACTTTTTAACCCAAATTTGATTCTTGGGGATAATCTTGTACTACTTGAATATTTCATTCTATGAATATGTGTGAATAACCTCTGATTTTTTTACACTTAATATCCACTTATATTGGGTGTATTCGTTTGTCACACATAATTATGTAATTGATTTATCCTTAAACCAAGGATACCTTCTTTGTAAGGGACTTCGTCTCAATCTCCATTCATTGAGGCATATTTTGTTCTATACACAACCTTCTTTTATACGGTGTATAAACCCCTATGACTTTTATGTTCATTCAAAAGGAATCATTTATCTACGAAGCGTTTTACTAAATGACATAAAGGAATGTTTCTTTTTACGTTCGTGGTGACAATGACCTTTTCCGCCGCCGCAAGTATTATTTGATCTTTGGCTTCCTCAACAAGCAGTAATGTTTTTAAAATAAAATAAATACCATATACTATTTTTTATATTTTGGTATTGAAAATGGTTTTGATAAAGGATTCTATTATGTCAATATATTTAAATGATATATTGTGATTGAAATGTGGAAATATTATCATTCCTTTATGTTGGTTTTATGTGTTATAATTTTATAATGGTATTTGGACATTTTACGGGTGGTTACGTGATAAACCATATGACGGGTGGTGCCGTGAATACCAGGACGGGTGGTTACGTTATAACCTCCAATGCATTGGGTATGGAAGTCAGCCGTATGGCTATTCCATTAAGTATGTATGGAAGTTGGCCGAATGGCTATTCCATTAAGTGATATGTGTGGAAGTAGACCTTATGGTTATTCCACTTATGTATGTTATGTCACAAGTTACCTTTATATGTTATGTGATCTTTATATGGGTCTTATGGTAATCTTTTGGTTACAGAAGGGTAAGTAATGAACTATTATTCAGTGAAGAGTTTTTACTACTTCGAAAAGGCGAAAAGTATTACTTTGATAAAGTATACATGGTTTACTTGTTGTTTTGAAAAACTAACAGTTTTCATTCTTTGTGTATCCCTTACTTAGATTTTTATGCTCACCCCAAGTTTTTTTAAAATGTTTTTCACAGGACTTAATGTGGAATAGGGTCAAGGATGGGATCAAGGGAAAGTCATGCTATAAAAAACATGGAACTAGACATGTTTCTTTTTAAGAGTTTTTTTTATTCTATGGAAACTCAGTAGAAGTGTCTACTTTTTAATCTTTTGAGATGTAATAGTTATGTCCAAATTCTCTAAAACTCTAAACATGAAAAGATCCTCAATGTGAATTATTCATTTAATTCAATATTAAGTAAGGTTTAAGGCCGGGGCCTTATAATTATAATTTGTTTGACCATATATATGTATAACCCACATACAAAATGATGTTCCTACATCAAATTTCTCACCACAATTATTTATGAGTTTACCCAAAAAAAGTCAAAGTAATGACACATGTTCTACCACCATCGCAACAAGATATACATATGTTCCAAGGTGTAAAAGTCACTGAACAACACACATAATGTGGAAATCATGATCAAACTATGATATATTATAGTAACGGAGGTTAAAAAACACTCAACGTAAAAGATATTATATTAATGAAAAAATTGACAATTTATCAAAAAACATATGTGCATAACTATAGAACATGTTTAGATAATCCTCTTTAAAACCACTACCACTAATTTTTGAAAAAACAAAATATAAAATTCCAATCCAAAAAATCATACCACATGAATGAAAAAATATCATTTGATAAAACCCAATAATCAAATGGATTGCATAATAAAGGTAACTAAAGGAAACACCAACCTCAACAGAGTGAGGATGCGATAAAACATCAATTTAATGGAGAACTAATACTGAAGGATGAACCAAAAACCATTGGATTCATGGAGGAGAATCAAATTCAGGAGGATAAAAAATTTATATGTGTTTTGGGACCCCTTCGTGATCAAAAAATAACCACGGTGGGTGGAATCTCAGTCCGGGGTTAAAACAAAAGATGTGTATAAATGGAATTTCAACATTTGAAGAATCTGAACATCTCTCATGGTTTTCCAAATAATATGCCAGTCATGAACCCTCTAATGGAGAAGATAACCACCTAATATGGTTTGGGCACATAGTTACCCATACCATGCACCTACAATGATAAATGATTCTGTCTAGCTCCAGAACCCAAACACATGTGTGCCACATGGTTTTACGAATCATGAAGAAGTTGTGCTTCATTACCCATTACCCAAACCTCATGCACGTAGTTATCTAAAAATTTCCACATAGTTTCCCCAATAATGTACTGCTAGTGTGCCTGATGTTGTTAAGAAAAAAAAATTTATTTTTTAGTGAACTTCTAAAAATTCAAATTAGGACTCAACTCGAACCTCAACCAAAGGATCCAAGATTAAGGGGAGAATAAAATACAAGAATTACAATGGTTGGGTGAGATAATTGTCCCCAACACAGAAACATTCTTCCCCTAGAATGTCACCCAGACGAATAATAAAAAACATGATTCAATAACTGATTAAAATCAAATGAAACCATGAATCATGGGGTGAAATTTGACATCGAAATTTATAGTTGACCAATACAGAGGAAATTAAAAAATATATAATGGGATTTTAAAGGAAGGTTCTCCTCACCACAATAATCTAATTACCAACTTGGAAAACATTCACAGTGACCCACTGAGGGAACTCTTAACATGAACTGCTCTAAACATTATTGCACGAGTTAAAATATCTTCCACCAGAACTAGAAATTTCACACACTATCCAAAAACCCCAACACAATGAGAAAACTGAAAATATTAACCAGGGAAAAAATAAACCAAACCAAAATCCATCAATTCCACGAAACTCAATCATATCCAAATGATCACAACTATAACTGAGTGCAACCCCCACAAGGGATAAGCATAATCAATGATGAAAAAATGAATCAAAGAGACACAATAAAAAAACTAACCAATAGAGTCCTGAAATAACAAGTACATCACACATATACGATGAAAATATGATGTTAAAAAAGAAGAAAAATTAAAATAAGAAGACTTAAAACCTCTCCCCTACAACCCAATATACAAGAGATAGGACACATATTTCCCCATATACCACTGGTGAATTCCTGACTATATACAAGATTCACACCTAGGACTATGGATAGTGACCTGATAGAAACAGAATATAATGACTCATAGTCAAGAGCTTACATCCTCCAATCGAGACCTCTTATTCTGTCAAAACATCATAAAAAACTTCTCCAGATGGTTCAAATGGCCACAACTAGACTCTTTAGAAAAAAGTTACTCAATTAAACACCTCTCACTAGATGGGGAACCTCTACGAGCGGTAAGGGATACTAGACTGCTAACTGCGTAAGCTCCAGAAAACAACTCCACTAAGAACACTTCATACCATTAATTATCAAAATGAAGACCCTTGGAGGATAGGTATCTACCCTCAATCTCTAGATGAAGACAAAATTTTAACAAGAAGCTTTCATTAGATCCCACGATGTAATTTTTGAAGATAATGAAACTAGATCCTTGATGTGGTCAACATAGGCCTCTATTTCGTGCTGACCCTACTGAACATTCATGTTCTAATACAATATCTTCATATTCAACTCCTTCAGTATAAAAAATTATATTAAAAAATACATAGTATTTTCTCTAATCATCCCATGTTGTATCAATGGCTGAGTAAACATCATCCACTAATCCAAAAATGGACCAACAAAAAATCCAAGGAAAACATGAATTTTGAAAACATCGAGAGTTCCAAATGATCTAAAGACACTCTCAACCTCATCATGACATTCTAATACATTTAACGGACCTCTCTCATCATGAACGAGAAGTAACAATTGAGAAATATATAGGAATTGGGCATGATTAATGGGATACATTACAGACCTTTTGGGGAGGAATATTCTAAATAATACAAGGAGAACAAAATAAAAATCAACATCAACCAAAAAAATCATAAAGGATTCCTCAAGGCACAATGAAAGTCTCACAAGCCAAACATTATAATCACAACCAAAAATAATCTTTTCAAAAACCACAACTTCTATTTCAATTTAAAAATCATCTTCTTCTAAGGAAACTTTCCAAATACTGATAACCACTTTTTAAGCCAAAACCAATTCCAAAAATCATTTCAACTCAATCCCCATTACAAAAAAAAATGAATCCGAACCATTGATGTCAAACACTCAACCAAGTAATCCTATGAACCATCACATATGTGTTTATCTTCTACCACTTATATAATCTATGAACATGTAAAAGCAATCAATTATACACATACCTACTCATATGCAAATGACAATAAGGAATACGAAGGAGCTCACATTACATTTCATTATAAAAAACCCATTAATTTACCAAATTTTTCTATTCAAATCACATTACCTTTTAAAACCTATTATTTTTATTCTAAAACCACTTAAAAGAGTTCATTACAATTTTAAAAACCATTTTCATTTCAAAATATCAATTGCACGAACTGAAACCAAAATAAAACATAGCCCACACAAAATTACTATAATGAGGAACTATTGTCTATACTGGACTCGATGACATTGTTAGTTCCCATGCCCCTAGTAGTCACTAAAAGCTATGAAGTCCTTGAATCATTAACATAGACTCTGCATGGGTCACTAGACCATGTGAGGTCGCAACATGACACTGGATGGCCTCCATTTTCATTCCTCAATGAAAAGAAAATATAATGAATCAAATCCCACACTACTATTCAAAATGGAAGGATTGAAATAAGTAAGTTCACTAGAATTCATCTCTGCACCTACCACGAGAGACTTGATTGTCCTGATATCCAATCCACCTGACACTCCCAATATCAAGGGCCTCCTCTGATACCATTTTTTCTTAAATTAGAATGGGATACCACAAAACCTGACATCTACTCCCATCTGTGACATAGACCGAAGGGAGTCCTCAATCCCCATGGGATGAAAAAAAGTGTCGAGAATCAACATAATCAATATGTCTGAAATTTGTTCCCAATAAACTATGATTGGTTGAAATTTACGGAGTAGGAAGAAAAACTAAACAACTAATCATAAATAAATATAAAAACTAATTCGTGCTGAAAATACAACCAAAAACCCGAAACTAAATGAAATAAAGGCTAAAAATACTAAATGAAAATGAGGATAACTAAATCTCCATATGACCTCATGGTCACCACCACCCATAATCCAACAAGCTAAAAGGCATGAAAAAAAATAGAAACTTTCACCTGCAAAATAACTCTAATCTACCGACAATGAATGGAACAAGTAGGGCATGATATTCAAATATCAATTGGGAATCGACACAAATTCAATATATTTTCTTCATGGATATAGTCCATTTATACTTGTTTTTAAAATATATATATAAATCGGGTATTATCATTTTAATAAACAAGATCATTTTTCACTTTTTCAAAAATAATACACACCATAACCCCATTTTGAAAATCAATTACCATTTTAAAATACAATCTCATAAAAAAAACTAAACAAGTGATATAAAGATATAATAAAATTGGTCATGTAGTGTAAAAAAGTATCTAATTATAATTGAATATAAACAATTATATACATATAACAACCATAGGAGTTTCCTAAACATCCCTAGAGTGATCCCTAGATGTACTCGGTCTAGACACACCTGTTGTCATATTGTGCATCCTTGTAGTAATTAAAAACAAGCCATTCAATCTACCAAATATCATGGAATGTACCAACATCCTCAATAAAGTCATGGGTGTACCAAAATATCTAATCCAAGTAAATAAAAATCTATCAATAAACCCCCTAAAATATTCCTATGAAATCCATGGTGACAATATATGGTGAAAGGAGGAGGTCCTCACACATGTGACTTACCCTACCTACCACCACCACACATTCCCACCCTAAAAAATGGCACCACCCAAATGATAACCCACAAAAATAAATCCCCATTAGGGGTTCCCATCTTGTAACAATCCTTTTAGAAGTGCCACTAGGACATCGTATCAAATGGTCTTTCAATCCTTTTCTCACCACATAATATGTTTCCAACAATACATTTTTACATTCAAAACCATAGTTTAGTTTGAAAACATTATAAAGATAAAACTGACACTTTAACATTTTAAATTCAGATATATTAAAAAAAGTTAAAAACCATTTCAAAAATAACATTAAACACCACATTTGTGTTCATAATTCAAAACATGCATTTACATTCCAAATCCAATTTCACTTCCAACACCATTTCAAAACCAAGATGAAAACAAACAATTATATAAATATTAAAAAGGGTCTTTCATACCATTTAAGATCCAAACATATTTTAAAGTACCAAATGAGACATAATTTCAAATATAATTTTAAACCACTTTCATGTCAATTTGGAACCAATGGACAATTAGAAAAGAATCAAATATTTGATTAAGGAAATAAAGAAGAGCAATAAATGTTTTGAAATACATATATGTGAGTTTAGAAAGTTCACCCAAGACCATTTTCATTTGTGTTTCCATAGATTTGTTTCACCCCAAGCACACATGGATGTTCACAAATCAAATGGAATGTAAACAATATCCATAAGGTTCCCAATTTTTTTCAAGTAACGACAAATATTGTACAACCAATAAGACAATCAATACATAATATACAACTATAAAAGTCACCAAATGACTCACATAATTTCCAATTTATGATCCAACAATGATATCTTAACAGAACCATGGTTAAAGTCTACTCAAAACACACAATTTCATTTTTATGGAACAATGGACAATTTAACCAATTCACTATGTAAATAACAATATAACATGTTTAAGGAAACCTCTTTAAATGAACTTCCACAAATTTATACCATAGGAAAAAATACCACACTATACTAACACATAATACCAAAATCATGATAAATACTTTTATATATTATTCAAAAACTCCCAATAATAAAATTCATTGCATCAGAATGGAATGAGATGAAAAAATCTACCTAAACATAGTTTGGATGTGAAAGAAACATCAGTTTAATGGAGAAATAAGCCCCACAATTGAAATTTACAACCTTGGTAGCTTAGAAGAGAATAAATAGAGGGAGAAGAACCAAATAGGGAAGAGTTTTGGGATCCCATCATGAACCAAAAATTATTTAGGATTTAGGAGGCTCGATTTGGGGTTTAAACGGAGAGGGGTAAAATTGAAATTTCATATTTTTAAGAATTTTGGAAACTCAAACTGTTTGAACACACAATTTTCAAAACCACACTCAAATAATGCACATAAAATAAATATGAGAGGCACTTCACACGGTTTGGAAACACTATTTCCCAAACCCTATGTTAATCGTGATATGTGCATCTATCTAGTTCAAAAACCGAACTGCATGCTTGATATACTGTTATCCAAACCGTATATAAGAAATTATTAATGCCCTGTGCCCCAAACCATAGATGTACTATTACCTAGTAAGTGCCTCTTGTTTTCCCCTAACCGAGTGCTTCCCTTGCACTAGATTGTTTTAATGAAAAAACATCCATTTTTCATCCAAGAACTCAAAAATTCAAAATGGGACTCAACTTGAACCGCAACCAATGGATCCATGATCAAGAGGAGAGTAAAGCTAAAAAATTACAATGGATTGGGTGTGACAATTTGTTGGATTCATCTATGTGGTAATGGTTATAATTTTGGCCTTATGTTGTCCTAATACATGCTATTGATCCTATCCATTGGATTTAGGGATATGAACCTTCCCTTGAGTGACTTCTAGAATATATGGGATAACTCTAATAGTTTATATAGGGACATGAACCTAACCGTATGTGAAATACATGATATATCCAAACAGTACAATTATAATATGAATATAATCCCACCCTTGGTCTTAATTGTTCACTATAATATATTAATCAACCACTAAAATGGGTATGAAAATATAGTTCTACACCTAAATTGATACTACTATATGAGAATAACCACCCATGACATTTGTATGAATAATAATGTTTTCAAACCTTCTTGTGTTAACTAGAATATGATTATAGGTGTCTTCTAATAATACCATGATATGATAGAATTCTTAATAGGTCTAAAAAAGAACATGTAGCTACAATTTAGTAACAACTATAATAGAATAACTATATTTTTGAAAAAGGAATCAGAATAAAATCCCACTCAAACACATTGTCACTCTTAGAAAATTCCAATATGCTTCACATAAGGGGGAATTATTTGGGTTTTCTCCTTTATTACTATTTGGATATGATCCAAACTTCCATTCAATGAAGTCAAGATATAAATGTATGTTTTTTGAGAAATATGATAATATAATACTTCACTTCAGTCTTTAAAAGGTTATGTTTTTGGGATTCCCCAATTGGTAGTAAATATAATAAATATACCTCCTTTAATGGTTATTCTATCCACTGTAGGGTCTCCTCATGGATAACTTAGTCTATAAAACCATGGATAAAATATTTTGGCAAACTTCCGTAGTGATTTCATATGGGGTTGACGTTTTGTGGTGTTGGGTACACTGATAGATTTTTATAGGCATCCCAGTTGCTACTAAATAGTAACTCATTATATCATATACACCTCCACCACCCAATGGCAAGGAAGATATGTATTATTTGACTCTGGTGAGTGGCTGTCAAAATAGATTGATATGACTATGGGAAACAATATCATTTTCAAGGACCTTAATTGGTGGGACGTTCTGTTGAGGTTCACTTCCTAGATGATCTCATGAGTTGTCCCTAGTTTTGGGATAAATCCATTAATATTTACCTCCCATGACATCAAATTTGTAACCTAAAATTGGATATTATAGGTAAAAAATGTCTTCTTAGGTGGAAGGGAAACAATCATAATCACTGTAGTGGTATACATTAGAAACCATGACTAGCAGACGATAATAATATGAGGAGTACTATGGTGGATATTACTTTAGACTGAATGGATAACATGATAAGAGTAGTGGCCTAAGGTTTCTATTTAGATCAAAGGAAAATTGTTGGGATATCTGAATGTTAATAAAGGATTAAAAATAAAAATAATAAATTTATTAATGTATCATTATAAAAATGAACATGGTGTATCAATCACTCACAGAGGTAAAACATTTAAATTTGTTTAACCATATTTTTCTTAATCACAGTCTTTAAATAATTCAGGGATTTGATGTCTACTTCCTGATATGACTCTACTACTCGGGGTTAATGGAATTCATATTAGGTTTTCCATTTTTTTACTGATTTTTTAGCTATTGGAATTTTATTTCATTCTTGAACTAACTCTCTTGTGTAAGTGGTCACTAGGACCTAGTGAAGATATTTTAGAATTTTCATTTGGTGGGAGGATGGGAGTTCATGCTCATTTCACCCTTTTGATGGGAATTATTCCCCTCACTAGTACTCTCTTATGGATTTAATATGTGTTCATAAATTACTCCAAAATCCTAGAATGTGACTACATATCATTATCAATGTTATTGATCTAAACTACATATCCATGGGAACATTTGTAAATATCAGAGTTTCTCTATATTTCCATTGTTAGTTAGTTATATTGATTTAAGTCACACAATCTATTTCTTTGGAATGTATCCTTTTCCAGGAATGTTTTTGGTGTAGTGGAGTTGTTATTAAGCCCTAGATTTGAGCTTCAAATATATTCCTATGAAGTTAATCATAACCCACATTGTTTAATACTTATTAATGGGAAATTTCATACTATTTAGGGTTATGTGACAAGGTCGGATGAGGTTCATTTTAGGTTCATTAAGTCAATAGAATGTGATGTTCCTTCTTAGTTTATGAATCAATGAACTATGATATATTGTAAATTAACCTTAGGGTTGTCATATGTATCTCAGATAACATGAATCAAATCCCAATTAGTTTTGAAACATAGTTTTAAGGTTGTCTTTTAGGACTTATCAAAGATGTTTAACTTCATCTTATAATAAATTTATTATAGAGACCCATTATTTACATACATTGATATCACTTCAGAATTGATTTATATTTATTAGAACATGAAACAAAACCATGGCAGAACCGTATAGGTAAAATGACTTTAGAAACTGCGAAACATTAAAAAATAGTTCATAATACATCTACATTCTCTCTTGTTTATTTCATCATATCTAGAATCCTTTTGGAATATCATACCGAATACCCTTATTCATGTCTTGGAGAAAAGAAAAATATAAAATAGTGAGCTCAAATACTAAGTAAGGGTAAACAAATGAAATATCAATAATATCATATTCATAAGAACATAACATTTAAAAATCATATCCTGCATATAAAAGATCACAATATCATATAATGGGATAAATAATAAAAGTGAAATGTAATAAAAAGAATCATAACATAAGACATGAAATTTTCTGGCATACACACATAAGAATGTAAAATCATTTCATATTACTCAAGGATCTATGCCAAGACCTTCATAGCAGATAAAGTCTACTATTGAACCATGTTTTCTCCTCGTTCCAGCTCTATATCACTAAACTAGATTAATGTTCCATTCCATCCATGTATATATAATGGGATATAGATCTTTACCCAATGAATCTAAGGTAGATATAGGTCCCACCCATCTCATAATAAAACCATTCTTATGTGTTCCAAAAAATCATTAATCATTCAAAATAGCATAACCCATGTAATAAAATGGATTTCATAAACATCCTTCCATCATAACATAAATCATATAATATAAATGGACATCATAAAAATAATGACATCATATGATTAATCAAATAAAAGTAATCATAGTGATATAAATATAACCCTATGTCATTTTAGATGGAAAATTATTTTTATAAAACACTTGAACTTAATTCCCAAGGAAAATATCCTTTTTTTCAAAAAAAAGTTTTCTCTTCTAAAAATTCCATGAATTATTTAAAGAAAAGAGTTTTGTTGAAAATAAACTTGAATGCTTATAGAGGAATATTTCTGGAATAAGGTGTTAGTAAAGTGTAAAAATCCATTCATGTCATATATGTTAAAAAAAATCTCCTCATACTTTTGCAGGAAAAGTCAAAAAGTACCTCATATGGTAAAAAAAGAATGATTTCTTCCAAAACATGTATTAAAAGTAAAAATGGGTAAAAATTACTTTTATCATACATATAATAATATTATACATTTTATGAGATTATTTTTAGAAACCATGGACATTTATGATAAATATATCCCCAGTAGATACTTATGATTAAACAATTTCAGATAATAGGATATTGGAAAAGTTATCCCTTTCCTTAGGTATGATATGATTTGTATTTATCCCAAAAATGATGTATAATGATTTAAATAAGGTTAATGATTTATTCCATTAATAATTAATAGTATGAAAACATTTATGATCACATTTTCATCCATTTGTTAGTAACATTTCATTGTCACATGTTATTCAGGTATTAAATGCTTTATGTTATTATGTATGTTTTATCAGATAAGTTCTTATTCATATTTTTTAGGTTATAATTAAATCATTTACATCATGGTATTATTATAACATTTAACAGATATATTCATTCAATTCATTAATATAATCATGGTTTAATGAAGATTATGTTGAATGAGTCACATCACACCGTGGAGACAATAAGTTGTACATATGCACGAGTGACGATATCGTTCCCCTAATTGTTGAATGGAATTGAAGTGGATGTTGTATAGTATCTCAAAATGAGTATAATGTTATAATAAAGATATATAGTTTTTATTTACACCATTATACCGATCCATTTATGGTGGTGGTGAAAAACATATTACCCCACGACATGGAGACGGTAAGTCCTACGTACGCACGCACGGTGATTTAATTTTTCATAGGATGGATAGAAGGTGAAATATCATTTTTTACTATTTATAATAACATATCAATATAATTGTGATACTAATTTTATTACTTTATAATGAAACAAATAAAGAAGATTAAGTATAAAAAGAAATAAATTAGAAAGAATCAGTAGAAGAGATTAACTCTTTCTTGACATGCCTCCTTTAAATTTCATCTTAGGGTGCTAGAGTTGGGATTTTGATAAGACCATATCCTCTTGAATGTAAATAGGAAAATTTATAGGAGAAGTTTTCTTGCGTTTTCCAAGCTTTAAGGTTCCAAATTGAGTAAAGAGAAGATAGAGGAGTTTCCCTTTTATAATAGAGGACAGTGGCACTTTAGGAAACAGTCAAAATATTAATTAATTGTAAATTCAATTTCAACTAAAAATGGTCCAAAATTCATTTAATTAAATGATAAGATGATTATTCTTCTAATTCCCATCATCAAATAATTTTTAGAAAAGTTTCAAATATTATTTGATCCTTATCGTTTTGGTTTAACCCTTATTTTACCCTTTTTAATATTACTGTGATATCATGTTATTTACACATTGTGGCTTAATGTAATTACCATATCATGGAAAACAACCCAAAAAAGTTATTTATGACATATTTGGACTTATATTAACTATTTGTTTGAATATATATTTTTATAAATTTATTATCATTTAATAAACTATTTTTTGTGCTATGTTATGAATTATGACAATTTTGGACACTATTTATAGTTGAATTTTTTATAAAATTCATCATAATGAGATTCCTCATAAAATAAGGAATTAAATTAAGTATAATATGTCAATATAATCCATAAAATTCGTGTATTATATTAAAATAAACAAAATAAATTTGTTTTAATATTTATACATTTATTTATTTGATTCATTCATTAATGAGGTAATCACTACATAATAATTGTGCCACAAAAAAATATTTATCTATTGTATAAATATTATAAATAAAAAACCATGATATAGGAAATCTTTTCAGATTTATAATGAAAATTTATATACATTTAGATCAGTTATATAACCCTATAATAAAATTTATTTAGTAAATGATAAGTGTTTATGTTATAATGATCTTTACTTTAAATTAATTTTTAAAAATGTCATTGTCACATCCAAGTGAAATCATGTGCTTCCAAAATCGACTCAAGAATGCCCATGGTCAGAAATATCTCATCAAATAGGTTTAAGACATGTTTTCAGGTAGTTTTAAATTATTAAATTATTATATTTTACCCTTTTTTACCAGATTTACCCATCAACTGTGGTAAATAAAATAATTACTGTAGTTACTATTCAAAATGTCCAAAAATAAAAGGTACATATTCATAAAATTTGGACATTATGATTCCAAATATGGAATCCATTTTTCCAAATTCTAAAAAGAGAATTTTCCATAATTAATTTAAAATTATTCCCATCGTTGAAATGAGAAAATAGGTTTTAAAAGTTAAAACATTACAAATGATTGAAATGTTTTTATCTACAAATTCAATGTAAATTTAATCATATTGAATTTCAATATATTAAATGGTAAAAACGTATTATATTTATACATTCAATCCATTCAATATTATAATTTAACCATATAAATTATCTCGGTGAAAAAAGTTGTTTTTAATTAATATTTAGCGTATTCTTATTATTCATCAAAACATGAAAGTTATTAGAAAAATATCAGAAATGTATCCGCGTAATTTTTTATATCCCTATTAAAAATATATTTTTTATGTTGATATATATAAATTATTAATGTGTAAAAATATTATTTTAAAATGTGTTCTCCATTCAATGGTGTAAAATTAATCCTTAAAAAATGTTCTTATACATAAAATAGGGTTAGTCATACACAATGAGTAAAATAGCCATTGGATGAATATAAAAAATATTTTATTAAGTATATAACACATATATATCATTAATTTTATTACTAAAATTATTTCACTCAATAATTCCAATAACTAATTGATTTATATTTTTCATAAATAATAAATAGCCAAGGAATTCATAAGGCATTTTGATAAGTTAGTTATAATTAGTCTCACTAACCTAACAACTAAGTTATAATGGAAATTTTATATTAATTGAATCTCATGGTTTCTTAAACTCACAATTGAGTGCAAAGAAAGATACTAAAAATAAAGAATATTTAAAGAAAATATTTCATAAAAACACCTGGGTGTTACATTATACCCCCCTAAAAATGAATTTCTCACTCTAAATTTGTCACTTGGAAACAAAAATAATGGAAAACCTCTCCATAATAATATCCTCATGTTCCAATATAGCTTATTATAATTGGTGGTTCCTTCATAAAACCTTAACCAAGCGAGTGGTCTTGTTTCATAGAACTTTTTCTCTATGATCTAGAATATTTTTTAGTTGTTCTTCATAAGAAAGATCTTGATCCATCAGTACAAGTTATGAGCTTAGTACATGTGAAGGATCAAATATGTACTTTATTAGGAGAGATACATAGAAGGCATCATGAACTTGAGAGAGAATTAGTGGAATCCCCAATTAGTAAGCTACCTTCCCAACGTGATCCAGTATTTCAAAATGGATGATATACCTAGGGCTCCGTTTTCCTTTATTTTCAAATCTCATAACTCTCTTCTAGGGAGATATTTGTAAGAACAACTTATCACCCACTTCCAACACAAGGCCTTTTTTCGGTTGTCATCATAATGTTTTTTTCAACTCTGAGATACTCTTAAGTGTTGTTGAATAAATATAACCTTTTCATCCATTTCATCAACTAGATCAGGTCATAATATCATTCTTTCCCCAACTTCATCCCAACTAGTTCGAGTTCTACACTTCTTTCCATAGAGGTTTGTATAATGAGAAATCTAAATACTATAGTGGAAGCTATTATTGTTTGAAAATTCCACCAATGTTAGGTGTTGATCCCAACCACCTTTGAAATCCCTTACGCAAGCTCTCAACCTGTCTTCCAACGTTTAAATTATCCTCTCAGACTAACCATCTATTTTTGAATGATAAGAAGTGATAAGACATAGATCTGTATCTAGATCATGCTAAAGACTTCGGTAGAACTTCAAGGTAAATTGCAAATCTCGATCAAATATAATGAAATGTGGAACTCCATGAAATCTTACCACTTTTCATATACTAGAGCAAGCTGATCAAGAGAGAAATCATCTCTAATAGTAATGAAGTGTGATAACATCATATGATGATCCACTATATCCCAGATATCATTATTGCCTTTGGATGTTTTGGGAAGTTATATGACATAGTCCATAGTGATGTTTTCCCATTTCCATTCTGGTATGGGTAACAGTTGTAACAATACCTTAGACTTCTATATCTCATCCTTAACTTGATGAAAAAACAAAGCATCGAGAGACATATTAAGTGACATATCTTTTCATGAAATCCCACCAGATGTACTCTTTCATGTCCATGTACATCTTTGTGCTTCCAGGGTGAATAGAGAATGAAGAACTCTAAGCCTCATCCAACAGCTCCTTTAATTCTGGTATGGGAGGAACACAAACCTAGTTCATGAAATGTATTATTTTATCGCAATCAATATTGAATTCAAGAAAGTTTCTTAAATTCTTTTGTAACTTTACATCATCCTTCTTTGTATATTCAATCATCACTTATATAGACAGTTTAACAATGATTTGAGAAAGATAAGATTTCTCTCCTTCTATTAAAATTTCATGATCCATATTGTATAAATCTATAATTATTGGATATTATGTCATCGTTTTCATGGATAAGCTAGCATGGTATTTTTGACTCAATGAATCTGCCACCTTGTTCTCTTTCCCAAGGTGGTAATGTATTGAGCAGTTGTAATATTTAATTAACTCCAACCATCTTCTTTGGGGAATATTCATGTCCTTTTTTGTGAAAATATACATTAAACTTTTACGATCAGTATATATATCACACCTTTCACCATAAAGATAATTACTCCATATTTTTACTAAAAATATTACCATAGCTAACTCCCAATCATGAGTTTGGTAATTTTACTCATGGATTTTCAGCATTCGGGAGGCATAAGCTATCCCTATATCATTTTGTATGAGAACACACCCCAAACACTTTTTGGATGTATCATTGTATTTAACAATCCTTTTTCCACTATAAGGCGGTGTGAGCACATGTGCACTGGCTAAAATTTATTTTAATTATTTGAAATTATATTCACATTACACCATCCAAACTAATTTAATTCTTTTATGAGTCAACTTGGGGAGTGGATTAGATAGTTGTGAAAAATACTCACAAAATTTTGATAATATCTTTCCAAACCAAGAATACTTTGGATCTCTGATACTATTATTTGTCTCTACGATCATTCAATTACCATTGTTTTTGCTGGATCCACATATATCGTCTATCTTTAGAATATGTACCCAAAACATGAAACTTTTGGAAGCCAAAATTCACACTTGGTAAATTTAGAAAAAATATTTTTCTTTATTAGGGTCTTTAGTAAAATTCTCAAGTGATCTTCATGATCTAAATTTATCTTTTAATAGACAATAATATCATCTATAAATACTACCACAAACTGATCACAATTGTCTCTAAAGACACAATTCATTTAATCGATGAAGATAACAGGGGAATTAGTAAGACAAAAAAGAATCACTATAAATTCATAGTGTCCATACTTTGTATAGAATTACTTTATTGGTATATCACATTTTTTTACTATTAATTTATGATATCCTAAACAAAGATCAATCATGGAAAAGTATTTAACTCCTCGTACTTGTTTAAATAAATCATCAATGTGCGGGATAAGAAATTTGTTCTTGATAGTGATGTTGTTATGTTCTCAATAATCAATGTACTGTCCCATTGATCCATCTTTTTTCATAACAAATAGCACATGTTCTCCCCAAGGTGACACACTAGGGAGTATGAATCACATATCAAGATTCTATTGAAGTTGAATATTAAATTCATACAACTCAATTGGTTCCATTATATAAGGCGTCTTTGAAATTGGCATAGAATAAGGTAGAAGTTCTATTGAAAACTCAGCTTCATGATTTGGTGGGAGACCTAGAAATTCCTATAGGAAGACATGATCAAACTCCCATACAATGGGTGGATTCTTAATACTGTGTCTTTCCCCAACCATTTGTGAAAAATAACCTTGATTTGAAGGAATCAAGACCCACAAAATGCATAAAATTTCTATTGGAAGGTTATATTGATCCTTGCATTGATAGATGATCGTAGATTGATCTGGAATATGAAATGTGACTTCCCTTATTTAGAAATTGATATAAGCTCCATATAATAAAAGATTATACATGTTAAGAATCACATCAAATTACACTGTATGGAGGATACATGATTTTCAGGATTCACTTTCCCACAAACTTCAATCTAAGAAGAATTGTAAACCATTGATGGGACTACAGTACCATTAGGAGTTGTAACAGATAACTAAAAATCTAATTATTGAGGTAATACGGTGATACACTTAGAAAATATTTTAGAAATAAAATAGTTACTGGATATAAAGTCAAATAAAACATTTGAAACTTTGGAGTGGACTATAAGTGTACCTTTCACCACTTCATTATCATACTCCACATTACTGATAGTTATTTCCTATGAAATTCCATTGTCCTTGGCCTTAAGAGTTTTCTTGATGTCGATCATCATAAATAACCCTTGAATTAGGAAAAATGTTGGCATAATTCCTCATTTCCATTCACTTGTCACATTGAAGTGTAGGAGGTGCATTCGGTTTAGCCTTTTCTTTGTTCATATCATTAGAAATATTTTTCCCGTCACTTCAATATTCAATTTTCAGATGACATTATTTTCCACAATTAAAACATTTACTTGTCCTTTTAATACAGTTCCCTCCATGTTTCTTTCCACGCTTTGAGAATAATGGAAAACACAACTTGTTTTTAGTGTGGTCTTCAGATTTCATTTGAATTACATTTATCTCTTCTTATCAAACCCATATGACTCTTGGGTTACATAAATCTCAATATCAACCATGAGAGGACATTGAAAACTTCCTCATAGATATAGAAGTACCTTAAGGGTAATGACATTTAGAGACATAGTTTTAAGATACTAAAGAATTGATCAATCTTACTCTCAGGTTGCATAATAATCCCATCAGCATACCTTAATAGTGTTGTAATATTTTCTTCATAGGTTCCAATGGATTCATCATCCTTTTTCTTATTTTCAAGGATCTTTTCTATATTTGTTCGAAGAATACAAGGAATGTACTTATTAAAAAATTAGTTCTTGAATTCGTCCCATTCCATGGAATCAGTTTCATCTATTTTCCTAGTAATCATCATAATATTTCACCGTTGATCAGTTTCACATTACAAACGATATACTTCTAAGATGACTTTATGATGTTCAGAACATTGTAGAACTAAAAATATCTTTTCAGTGGTTCTAATCCATTATTCATCCACTAATCGATCAGAAGACTCGGTAAATGACGGTGGATGCAGTCTCATGAATGATTCAATAGACTATTTCTCCCTCCTTTGTAAATTTGGATGTATTTCATGATTCATAGCTTGTGAATGTCATGTGGGAATGGCTACATGATTTTCCATTCTATCTCCCATTACATTTGTTTGCTCAGGGGGGGGGGAATTATTGCATTTCCCATCACATTCGTCATTAACATAGTTCCTTCGGGTTCCATCCATTAAATAAAACCAAGAAGCATAGAGTGAGAATCACTAATAATAACAATAAATACACTTAATCAATAATAAAACTTCAATTTAAGACACATTTGATTTTATTGAAGGTTATTTATGGTCATTTATAAAACATTATAATTGTATCTTATACCTAGACATATCTGTAAGGATTTCTCATCAAAGATTCCAATTGTTTACTATACCATTCCTTGGATACCTAATATAGAAACCCATTATTGACATATATTGAGGTCACTTAATAATTGAATATATTTATTAAAACATGTAACAAAACCATAAAAGGATTGTATAGGTATAACATCTTCAGATACTGGGAAACGTAAACAACTAGTTCATAAAACATCTTTATTATCTCCTATTTATTTCAACTTATCTATACTAATTTTGTAATATCATACTTAAATACCCTTCTTCATGTCATGGGGAAAAGAGAAATATAAAATGGAAAGCCCAAATGCCCAGTAAAGGTAAGCAAATGAAATAACTATCATATCAAATTCATAAGAATAGTACATTTGAAAATATTATCCTACATATAAAAGATAAAAATATCATATTCGTGGGATAAATCATAAAAGTGAAATATAATCCCAATATTCAAAACATAAGACATGAAATATCATGGCATGCATACATAATCATAGAAAATCATTTCATATTAGTCAAGGCTCTTTTTGAAGACCATCATAGCGTACAAAGTCCCTTACTAAACTTTGTTTTCTCCACATTTGAGTCTTGTATCACTGTACCGTATTAACATGTCATTTTGACCATGTATATATCATGAGATATAAATATTTAACCAATAAACTGGGGTGAGATATAGGTCACACCTATCTCGTAATGAAACCTTTCATATGTGTCCCACAAAAACATAAATCATTCAATATATCATTACCCATGTAATAAAATGGAGTTCTTAAACAACATGTCATCGTAACATAATACATATAAGATAAATGGACATAAAAAATACTACCATCATAAAATTAATCTAATGAAATTAATCACATGGATAAGTACATAACCCTTTGTTATCTTATATGTAAAATAATTTTGATTAAACAATAAAACCTAATTCTTGAGGAAAATATTTTCTTTTTTAATGTTTTCCATTTTCGAAATACGACGCAATTTTTTAAAAAAAATGTTTTTTTAAAATAAAGTTGAATCCATATAGAGGATGATTCATGGAAATAAGGTGTCAGGAAAGTTTAAAAGTCTGTTCATGTCGAATAAGTAAAAAACCATTCTCCTCGTACTTTTCCCAAAAAGTCAAAAAGTACCTCATATGGTAAACAAAGGAATGATTTCTTTCAAACAATGTAGTAAAAGTAAAAATGGTTAAATATGAAGTTAAACATATATAGAATAATTTTATACATTTTATGATAATAGTTTGAGAAAAAAAGGACATGGATGATAAATATATCCCCTGTAGATACTTAAAAATAAAAAATTTAGGATAAAATAAAAATGGGAAAGTTATCCATTACCTTATCTCTGATATTCTTCGCATGTATAAGAAACTATTGTATAATTATTTAAATAATTTTACTGATTTATTATATAATCATAATAATTTTTATGATAACATATATGATCAAATTTTCATCAGTTTTTAAGTAATATTTCATTGTTACTCGTTATTCGGGTATTAACTACCTTATGTTTTAATGTATGTTTTCTCGGGTAAGTTCTTATTACTATTCTTAGATTATAGTTACATAAATTAAAGCATATTATTAGTATAATATATATCATATTTATTCATTAAATTCATTTATATGATCATATATTAATTAATATTATGTAGAATGCATCACATTGCACCGTGGAGATAGTAAGCCATACGTACGCACGAGGGATGATATCATTCCCATAATTTTGGAATGGTATTGATGTGGATGGATTATAGTATCTAAGAATTAGTATCACATTATAATTATCATATATAGTTATTATTTCCACCATTATACCTATCCATTTATGCTGGTGGGGAAAAACAGATTACACCACAGCGTTGAGATGGTAAGCTGTATGTACACGTGCGCAATGATTTCAATTTTCATAGGAAGGATAAAAAGTAAAATAGAGTTGTTTAATATTTATAATAAAATATAAGTATATTAGTGATACGTATTTTATTAATTTATAATGAAACTACTAAAGAAGAGGATGTTGAAGAATAAATAAATTTGGAAGAATCGTTATTAGAGATTACCTCTTCCTTGTCATGCATCCTTTAAATTTTATCTTAGGAAACTAGAGTTTGTCTTTTGAGAATACCATAGCCTCTATAATATAACTAGGGATGTTTATAAGAGAAATTTTATGGTTTTGGACGAGATTGAAGGCTCAAAATGGAGTGAGGAGGAGAGGGAGCATGTTCCCTTTTATAAGAGATGAGAGGGTCACTTTAGGGAACTCTCAAAATATTAATTTATTATAAATTCAATTTAGACTAAACATTGTCCAAAAGTTATTTAATTCAAATATAATATGATGTTTTTTCTAATACCAATCATCCAATAACTTTTAGTCAATTTTAGAATATTTTTTTATCCTTGTCATTTTGGTTTGACAATTATTTTACCCTTTTTAATCTTATTATGATATCATGTTATTTACATATTATGAGTTAATGTAATTACCATATCATTTAAAATGACCCAAAATAATTATTAATGATATATTTGGACACATATTAACTATTTTCAAGAATCTATGATTTTGATGAATTTAATATCATTTAATAAACTATTTTATGCTTTAAGTTTTGAATTATGTCAATTTTGGTTAGTATTTATACTTGATTTTTTAAAAAATTCATAAAAACATCATTCTATAGAAACTGCGGAAATAAATTCAATATAATATATCACTTTCATCCATTAAATTTATTGATGTGATCTAAATAATCAAATTACATTTATTTTAATATTTATAATTTCATTTATTTGAACCATTCCATAATGAGGTAATCACTACATCATAATTGTGTCATATATAAATATATTTATCTAATGTCTAAAAATTATAAATAAAAAACAATGATTTATGAAATATTTTTAGCTTTCTAATGAATATTTATATACATGGTTATCAGTTATGTAACCCTAACGTAAAAGCGGTTTATTAAAAGATATGTGTTTTTTATAATTATCTTCACTTTAAATTAATTTTTATAAAATTGTATTTTCAAATCCACGTGAATCTAGGGGGTCACCAAATTTACCCAAGGACTACCATATTCTGAAATATCTCATCCAATAGTATTAAGACACGTTTGGTGGTATTTTTAAGTTATTAAAGTATTATTTTTTACCCTTATTTACCAGATTTACCCTTTAACCATGGTAAATAAAATAATTACTAAAGTTACTATTCAAAATGTCAAAAAATAAAAGGTACCTATTCAAATAATTTGGACCTTATAATTTAAAATATGTAATCCATATTTCCAAATTCAAAACAAAGAAGATGTAGTAATTAATTTCAAATTATTCCCATTGTTGAAATGAGAAAACGAGTTTTAAAATATAATAAATTGAAAAAGATTGAAATGTTTTTACCTATGAATTCATTGAAAATTTAATTATAATAACATAAATTATATTAAATGCGAAAACAATATTTTATTTATAATTTAAAACCATTCAATATTATAATTTAACCATATAAATTCTCTTGATGAGAAAAGTTGTTTTTAATCAAAATTTTGCATATTTTTACTATTCACCATTACAGGAACATTATCAGAAATTTATCCAAAGTTAATATTTATATGCTGCATCAAAATTTTTTTTTTATGTTTTCATATATAAATTATTAATGTGTAAAAATAATAATTTATAATGGGTTCCTTAATCAAAGGTGTAAAATTAAACTTTTAAAACAAGGTTATCATACATAAAAATATGTTTTTATTCATGCCCTATGAATAAAATATCCATTAGATGAATATAAAAAATATTTTGTTAAGTATATAAAATATATATCTCATTAATTTCATTAACAATATTAATTCACTCAAAAATAGAAATATCTAATTGATTTATTTTTTTAATAAATAATTAATAGACAATTAATTTATAATTCATTTTTATAAGTTTGTTATAATTACTCGTGCTAACCTATCTTCTATGATATAATGGTAATTTTATATTAAGGGCATCTTATGGTTTGTTTTAACTTTTGATTTCATGCAAATAAATATTCAAAAGAATAAAAATTATTTAAAAAAATACTACATAAAAACATGCATGTGTTACATTTATGCTACGTAGTTTAAATTCATTCATAAATGAATACTAGGAGAAAGTATTACATGTAATTTTTGTGTGTGAGATATTTGAAATTGTATCCCATTTTAGTTTTAATTTTCAGAAATATGGAACTTTTATGGATGATGACTCACATGTTATGTAGAACAGAAAGATTCCTGTCATGTGGGATGTGACTATGTGATGTTGAGTTGATGCCTGCGAGATTTGTATATGAATAATTGAATTAATAAATTATAGGGATGAGATCATTAATGAGGGAATTATTAACGATTACACCTTTTAGGATTCCCACTAATATATATACATCTTTTCGATTGATGGTAATACATGAAAGGTTGATTGGAATCATGGGAGATATAACTCTGTGAGAAAGAGATAAAGTCATAAAATAGGTTTCATGACCCATCCCAGCGGGTCGCATTTTATGAATACTCCAAGCCCACATCTAATATTCCAAGGGTTGGTGACTAGCTCCCAGTAGGCATATTTCACAAATAAGAGGCATTTCATTTAAACATGTATGCACGCACATAGCTGAAAGACCAAAAAAGATGAAAAGTAAACATTGATTAAACCATGAATTCCACTAGGGAAACCACTAATAGTGACAGTAAAAAACTGAATGTAATGGGGATAGTATTAAAGTACTAAAAAATAAATGCTGTGAAAAAGTGAGTACTCAAATCACTGGAAACCATTCTGTAGAAAACCCAACCTCAAGATTAGGTGAAGCGTAGTTTCCTCAACCCATAAGAGTACACCATGCCAGTCTAATCTCACTAGAAACCACATGGTCATAGAGAACCGAGGACTTTTTCAATGTGTTAGTCATTTTACAAGACACAACATATGTGGAAAAAGCCCATGAATAGGTGGGTAAGACAATACTCAGTAGGTAACCTTGAAACAATAAAGGAAAGACCACAATGGAAAGACCACAAATGAATAACCAAAAAGGAAAGTAAAAAAAAGTATTTTAGGCCCACACAGGTAAACATTTATTGTATGAAGAGTATGACTATCAGAAATAATCACAGGGCACCTAGTACTGTTGAGTCACATAGACTCATGGAGTCACATAGACCCACTTAGTCTCTTAGATCCACTGAGTCACGTTTACCCACTGAGTCACATTGAAAAAACATGTCACTTAGATCCATTGAGTCACCTAGTCCCACTGAGTCACTTATAATTGATGGGTCCCTTAGACTTACTGAGAAACATCTCCCCTATAGTCATATTCTTCTCATCATAGCAATCCATATGAGTCCCGCTCATAGCATGCTTATTCCGGGAGTAAATATATTCCATGCCCACAAGAATATTTAAACTTAAATTAATAGTCACATAAAGCATCTAAAAATTATCTCATTTTCATGAGGGTCCCAACTCCACAAATGTCTCATCAATCAGACCTTCGGTTTAAGAGTAATGGACGTTTTGGTGAAAAGGGGCTGGTCGGGTCCGAGTTCTATCTGACCTGGTCAAACCGACCAGACCAAACCCAGCTTCTTGCCATTTGGCCCGACCCATTGTGTCTAAACCAACATGCTAGGTCAACCCATCATACTGGGCATGGCCATGACCGCTAGGCCAATCCCAGACTGGCAGGGCCCGACCTGGCCCGCCTGCCCAGGCCGACCAGCTAGACCAGGCCGGTTGCTCCACCTAAGACGTGGAAAGCACCGCATCCCCACCTGATGAATGTACCCTGCCACATGTGCTCCACCCATGACAAATTTTGTTGTTCTTTCTCCATGTTCCTTCTGGACCACGGTTCTTGGATGCATGATGCATCCCACTGCCATGGCCTGCCTGGCTGCAGCCTTAGACCGTCACCGCGACGTCTTATGCTAACGTTGTGGTCCACATAGCTGAGGCCTCCCCTACATGGCACTGCTATCTCACAAAACTTCTTCCCAGATGCTAATACCATGTCATGGTCCCACCTATTCCATAGATTTCAATCACCACCAATCGTCGAGCTAATGGCCTAGATTGTTGCGACATAATGAATGAGATGAACACAAGGACACCCAAAACAGATGGATCTAGGCCTTGTTCAATCCAGTTCTGATCCATCCACATTAGAATTAAAATCATGTGGGAGGAGATTAATATTATATGAATCTATCATATCAAAAAATGGATGAACCGGATTGGAATTCCCACAATCCAAACCATCATGCATACATGATCGATCAGCAGGTCAACCTATTTGTGGGTTGATTTGCATTTGTCTCTCAAATATAAGAATGGGGAAAGAAATAAATCACAATGAAATGAACCACTACTTGGGATTTGATTGATCGTTGGTGAAGAATGGATCGACACCACCATCATTCGTTGTTCTTAGATTTGTGATCCGTCATTGTTGAAAAAATTCTTCGAAGAGGAGGGGGAGTTTGTTATTGTTGGTGTTCATTCATTCGCCAACATAATTCCTTACATGCCTCAAAAAAACTCTAGGATCTTTTCATGATCACATATCC
Organism: Viscum album; assembly: GCA_963277665.1. Classification (NCBI taxonomy): domain Eukaryota; kingdom Viridiplantae; phylum Streptophyta; class Magnoliopsida; order Santalales; family Viscaceae; genus Viscum; species Viscum album. The sequence continues at coordinate 1,991,529,397 of OY728152.1, forward strand.
CTGTTGATCAATTAATTAAAGGAATCATTTTCAGCATTTCTATTCTGCTAAGTTACAAAATCGTTACCTTGTTGCATTTATGAAATGAAATAGCTGAAATGTCAGTGCACAACGATGACAAATTTTGAATAAAATAAAACTTCATATGTTTATTTATCTTTTTTCTTTAAAATTAACTCAAATTAACTTTTACCTTCGACAGGTGCTGGTTAAGGATAGAGTTTTCAAAATATAAAGTTATCATTCCAAATGCAATGGTGCCCTAAAATTTTTAATTGGGGAACTAGTTTAGATGTTACCAAAACAGTTCTCATGTGCTATTTAAAAAAAAATTCAAAAAATTATTTCAAGAACCCTTTTTCCTTAGAATCACATGTCTTTTAATTTAGTGGTTTAGAAATAATCCATATAATTTTTAAGAAAAATTAACATTGAAATTTATGCTACATTACATTCCCCCCCACCAAAAGGATTTAAATCCCTAAAAGGAAAAAAGTGCTAAAAAATGGGGTTATGAAGAATGAATCTGATCCACTTTCTTCTAAGTGCTCTCATGGAGATTACCTACATATGTATAAGTAATAGCTACTTTGATCCTCTATTTACACCAGAAACTCCACAAACATTGCCCTATTGTCAATGTATTTCTCATCCCAGTCGATGATGTGTAATGGATCATGCACATAACCCCTCAATTGTGACACGTGAATGTCATCATGTACCCAATGCATCTATGGGGGATGATCTGGATGGTATGCCACCTTTCCAACATTGCTTAGAATATGAAAAGGGTCGATGAACCTTGGAGACAATTTTCCCTCTGGCCAAATCTCTATAAAATTTTCTGAGGGGAGATGTGAATGAACACATGGTCTCCCTCTTCAAACTCAAAAGGACTCCGTCTCCTATTATTATAAGATTTATGCGTTCTCTATGCAGTCCTCATCTTGTCTTGGATGATCTGTACCTTGTCGATGGTATCCCGTACCAACTCTGGTCCCATGAATGCTGACTCCCCTAGGTCTTTCTAGCATTGTAGTGACCTGAATGGTCACCCATAAAGTGCCTCACACATTTCCATACCAATTGTGGAGTGTTACATATTTTTGTACACAAACTCTACTAGTGGTAGGCGGTCCTCCCATGTATGAAAAAAGTCCAGAATGAAAGCACAAAGCATACCCTCTAAAACATGGATATTCCTATCTCTCTAACCACCTGTATAGGGATGAAACACCATGGTAAAGAACAACTTAGTCTCAAACTCTTCCTATAGTACCTTTTATAGAAAGGATATAAATCAACCATCATGGTCTGAAACAATTATCATTGTCACCCCCTAAAGCCAAAATTTCTCATAAATGTAGAGGTTCCCTAAGCTCTCTACTGAAATCTACTCTTAGGTGGGTATGAAGTGGGATGACTTGTTGAGTCAATAAATGTTCACCCAATATAGTATTGTGTCCCCTAGATGTGTGTGGTAAATCCATCACAAAGTCCATCGATATATCATCCCACTTCCACTCTAGCACCTCACATGGTTGAGCCAAGTCTATCAGAACCTGATGCTATTCCTTCACTTACAGAAAAGTGAGGCACTGAGAAACAAACTCCACCAATACCTTCTTCATCCCCGACCACCAGAACTATCTTCAAGGACCCTGGTACTTCAATTCCACTCCTGTATGTACTGCTAGAGGGGAGGTGTGGAACTCCGTCATATCCTCTTCTCTTAATATCAAAAGTGCAATAGGGCACCCTCCAAAAAGGATGATGTTCTCCCCACCAATCAAATATCCATCCTGGGATTGCCCTAAAGATTACTATGCATGTTGGGTCATAATCAACATACCCAAGTTATGACTCACTAACTCAATATAAGAGTTGGGGAGTGAAAAAAATCAATTATATGTTGGTTTCTTCATCACTATCCATGAAGGATATCTATATCACTAGTAACTTATCTGTTTCCTCACTCATCAACTGCAACCCAGATCTCCTGCTGAGTGTGTCTACCATGAAGTTCCCCTTTTCACGATTATTTAGTATCATGAATTCATAATCATGGATAAACACTAAAAACCTCCACTACCTCAAGTTCAAGATGATCTGGGGGAAGATATACCTAATACTTTTGTGCTTGGAGTAGACTGTAAACCGCTCACCCATCAAGTAGTGCTGCCACATCTTCAAAGAAAAGACCACTATTGCTATTTCAGGATCATGGGTCACATAGTTTTTCTCATGATGCCTCAAATGCAGTGAACCATAGGCATTCACCTCTTGGCCTTATATCATGAAAAATAATGCCCGGTCCCTAATGCATTGAAGAACACTACATTCCCAATACCCTCCTCTATAAGATTCAAGATGGGGGAACTTGTTAGACTCCACCTAAACTACTGAAAACTCTACTGACACTTCTCCATACCCAAATAGTCTTGTAACTTCTATGTAAAACCAATAAGGGTGATGCTACCCTAAATAAGTTATGCACAAACCTCATTTGTTATATAACACCCTGAGATTTTATGATAAATATTATTTTTAATTACTTTGATGCCTTGGGTTGTACGATACACCAAGATTAGCTTTCCCTATAAGAAAAACCATATTAGCTTACAGTATACACAAACACTATTCCAGGCTTGTGTTGCACGCCAGAGCAACCTTCCTTGATAGCGTGTGTTATAGGCAATACCGAGTTTCACTAAACGATATATTATTAAAATATTATTATGAACTAGCCATTATGAATAGTAATACCCACTTTTAGAAATTTTATAAATTTTATCTTTCAAAATTGACTTCATTTTTGGGTTTGGAATATTGAAATTATCCTAGGGTGAATTTTAGGTATTTTTCTGAAAACATTAAATTTTTTATAAATAGTGAAAACACTAGGTTACTATTTAAAAATAGAATTTTAATTTAAATAAACATTTATTTTATTTAAATTTATTTTAGGTCAAAATAGATACATAGTATGTATATAATTTCAATTTAATCCATTGGAGTAATTTTATAATAATATAGATACATAAAAATTTAATTGGACTTTTTATCGTCTTTTACCCACCTCCTAGGAGCATTTGCAATTGTACATAAAACTTTATTTTACTGCTTCTGTGAGTTGAATTTTTAAAATCTGAGAGACACGGATAATATCAAGGATTAAAATTTTGATCAATAAGATAAAAATAATTTTCGGTGAATAGTATCTTTTTACTTTTATTTACCACGGTTAAAAGTAAATAGGGTAATTATGGGTAAAAATGATATTATTATTACCCAAAACAGGTACTAATTATATTGGATAAGTTTTATTCGACCAAAAACAACCTTATGAATAAAATATTACCCTTTATGTCCACCTGTATTAGATTAGGACACTTTTTATTATTTTATTTGAAGAAGAGTTAAAAGAGTTAAAATCAATGTTTAATAACTAAAACATTTTTAATATAGGGTTATGCATAAGATAAATTAGAGTATAAATTTTAATTAGAAAGATAAAAAGATTTCCTACCAAATTTTAGTTTATTTATTATTTTTAGACATTAAATAATTTAATTTATTTATGACACAATGACGATGCAGTAATTACCTTTTTATTGAAATATTAACATAATTGATGTTATAAATACCCAAATAAATGTAATTTGAGACTTTTTATAAATTAAACTAATTTTATAGGTTAATATGAAATTTTACTATTGATTTAATTAACTTTTTTAGAACTAATCATGCTGTTAAGATTTTCACAAAAATCAATTACCAAATAGTGTCAAAATTGACAAAAATCGTTTTTAAAACAAATTTTATATTATTAATTGTTATTCTATTCTTAAAAAACTATGGTTCGGCCAAATGACTTAGATAAAGTTATATATATTAATAATGAACCACTTGGGGTTTTTTTGGCTTGTTATAGTAAGTTTATTACCCATATAGTGTAAGAAAACAAGAAGACATGGTAAAAGTTAAATTATTTAACTTAGAGTTAAATCTAAATGATAAGGTTAAAATAGTACACTACACTTGTATAAAACCAATTGGTTGAAATTATTTCAAACCATCCCCACTTTAGCTTAGAAATAAATTATATTGGATCTATTATAAACCGAATATGACTTTATTATAAAATAATATTTTATGTTTTTCCTAAAGTGCCCCTCTCGTCCCTTATAAAAGGGAACCTCCTCCCTCTTCTCTTTACACAATTTTGAGCGTTCAAGATCGGCCAAACCCTGACCATTCCCATTATCAACTTCCCTAGAATCATTATAGAGGTTATAGTCTCCTCAAAAGACCAACTCTAGTGCCATAAGAGGAAGCTTAAAAGAGCTGCATCGAAGAAGAGGTAATCTCTTCTACCGAATCTTTCAAGTTTTCTTTCTTCTTAAAAATCTTCTTCTTTAGTTGTTTCATTATAAAGTAATTACATAAGTAACAATAATATAATGATATGTTATTATAAATATTAAACAACCCCATTTCACCTTCTATCCATCCTACAGAAAACAAAATCACCACACGTGCGTACGTACAGAATACTGTCTCCACGCCGTGGTGTAATCTGTTTTTCCACCACCACCTTACTTGGATGGAAATAATGGTGTAAAGAATAAAAATATATGGTTATTATAACATAATACTGATTCTTAAATATTATATCATCCACTTCCATTCAATTCAATAATTATGGGAATGATATCATCGCTCGTGCGTACGTACGGATTACCGTCTCCATGAAGCGATGAGATTCATCCTCCATGTTAACCATTCAAAAATGATTATAAAGTTTATATAATGAATAATAATGAAATATATGACATGATAAAGCTACTGGATTTATGTATATATATATATATATTCCATTTTCTTACTTCCATTCAAGTCAATAAGGAATGGAAAACAACATTCATGTGTACGTACGACCTACCGTCTCCATGAACGGTGTATTTCATTTCATTTATCTATAGATTATATATATATATACTGAATATTTATGATATATAAATCATTATTTACATTATTAATGTAAATAAATCATGATATAAGTAATAATAATATCATGAACATCAAGTGCAAACACGTACGATAAATAAATCAATTTTACCCAAAACACTTCTTTAACATGGAATTTACAAAATAAAGGTTAATATAAAGTCATAAGTGAACCATATATGGTATCATAAAAATGAATATGATTCTTTAATAAATCAATTACATTATTTAAATAATTATACAGGAGGTTCAGATAAGTACGAAACATATGAGACCTAAGGTAAGGGATAACTATTCCAATCTCGTTCTTATCTGAGGTTAATTATTCGTAAGTATTTTTCATCCACATCCATAAAAATGTTATTTATAATGTGTTTAATATTCTTCGATGTATGTTTAAAGTAATTTTTACCTCTTTTTGACTTTTACTTTGTGTTATGGAAGGAATATTTCTTTTTTCTTCCATACGTGGTACTTTTTGACTTTTCCGTTAAAAGTACGAGGAGAATGTTTTTTTAACCTACACAGAATGAATGGATTTTTACGGTTTTATAACTCCTTATTTTCATGAAACGTACTCTACAATATTTCATGAATATTTTCAACAAAATCATTTTCTTTTAAAATTTCATGGCATTTTGTGAAAAGAAAATGATTTTGAAGAAGAAATGATATTTTACTCAAGAATTAATTTCAAATGTTTTATCAAAAACAATTTCCATCTAAGATGACAATATTTCATATGTGTATGTTTCAAGTATAATGTTTCTATTATTTACATGGTTTCACTTTTCTTATGATTAAATGATATTCATTTGTTTTATATGGATTATGTTATGTTGGGATGGTGTTTATGAAACCCATATTATTCTTTGGGTTATGATGAATGATTTATGTTTATGTTGTGGCACATGTAAGAATGATTTCATTATGATATGAATGAGACCTATATCTCCATCCAATGCATTGGGTAAAGATTTATATCTCATGAGATAGACATGGTTGGAATGTTAAGTTAATCCAGTTCAGTGATACAAGACTGGAATGAGGAGTGAACTCGATTCAGAAAGGGACTTTGTCCACTAAGATGGTCTTGGCAGTAATGAATTGGCTACTATGGAAATCATATCATGTTATTAATGGTTTTACACAACTAAACGTTTTATTCCCATGCTATTTTATCATGATTGATGTTCTTTATTACCTATGCCTTACGTACTTCCAAGATTTATTTCACAACTCATGATTTTGATGTGTAAACTTTATGATCATGTTTTGAAGTTCAAATGTATGTGGTTTGTTTTATTTTCTCCATGCAAACCCTTACTGATCATTTGAGCTCACCCTTTATATGTTTTCTTTTCCCCAGGATATAAATAAAGGTTTTAGGTAAGAAAAAAGGGGAAGATCTTTATGGGAGATGTTGAATATCTTTCACCATGATTAGAAGATTAAGTTCCAAGTTTCCAAAGGCACTAAAATATTATGGTCCATTGGTGCTTGTTTTTGTTATGTATTAGGTATTCTGAAAAATTAATGTAATGTACATGTATCATGATTTGGGTCTCTACATGTTATCTATCTAATCCCAAGAAACCACGCACCTCAGTCATGCTCCTATGTGGCTCCCAAGAAAACACATCCTCCATATTCACTGGATCCATTACAACTCCATCCTCTAAAATTATGTGTCCCTAAAAGTGGAATTCCTAAATTTATAACTAACACATTGAGATATTCCTTGAGAGGTGGTTCTCTCATAGTGTATCCCGCACCATCCTCAATTGTGTCGTGTGTTCATCCTAGGATACTGAATACACCCATATATCATTAATGAGGACCATGAAAAACTGGTAAAGTTATGGCTGGATGATCATGTTCATGAGTTCCATGAACACTACTATAGTGTTGGTAACACTAAATTGAATCACCAAGAACTCATAGTGGACATAATGAAATCAAATGGTTGGATTTTATATATCCTCACCTCATACAAAAAGCCGATGATAGCCAGATGTGAGGACTATCTTCGAGAACCACCTTGCTCCCACCAGCTGGTTGAAGAAGTAATAGATTCTTATCAGTGGATAGTTGTCCTTTATGGTCACCTGATTTAGGTGCTGGTAGTCCACACATAGTCTTAATATCCCATATGCATTACTGTAAAATAGAAACGGGTCTTCCCAAGGTGATACACAAGTCCGCCTGAAGCCCTTCCCCTGCAGGTCCTCTAGTTATACCATCAACTAAAGAAGCTTTGTGGAAGCCATCTAATATGATGGTGTGGATATTAGTTCTGTCTAGGGGTATAGATCAATGAAGAATTAAACGCACCTATGAGAAGGTAATTTGAGAACATCCTTAAGGAATATTTCATCGTACTCGACCCCCACATCATGAAATTGAGGACTCCTCCCATCCACCTCATCGAGTGTAAGGTTATCCAATTAGTGAGTGATCGACTACACCCACCGTCGAGAAAGTCCATCATGTCTTGCAAGCATCCCATTTTAACCAGTAAACGAAAAAATGTTCCGATCTTTATGGACACACCACACTCTGTGGCTGAAATATTAAATTTTAGCATGAACTATAGATAACCAGTATATACACAGAATGACATTGTAAGGCCTCGACACCAAAACTAGGATATCCCAACCAATCTCATGTCCACGAGTAATCTCACACTATAGAAAATAGTGTCTAATCATTGATTCCCCTCCCAGAGTAGTCTCTAAAGGTAAGGGTCATTCCATCTGCTCCACCAAAATCATTGAGATTTCAATAAGGTCCATGTCAAGGGAAGAGTGACTAACACATATGCCTATAAGAACTAAAACTAAGGTGGAGAAAAACAAATATTACATCTAATAATCACAGGAGATTCGCGATCGTAGGCCACTTTTTCATGAAGCTGGGCCCGCCCCTATCAACCGGCTCTTGGAGACCGTGGGAGACAAGATGGGCATGGTGCTGGTAGTACCTCAAACCTCCTACAACCACCTATCACTCTTCCAACTCCCCTTCCATATACAACACCCTACAGACCACCTTTCTTAGCCCTTTATCTATTTCTGATCATCCCTTGACCATCTACTGATCATCCATGCAGCGAGTCAGGCATTCACTAGACATGTTCCCTAGACTGCCGCATGAGTAGAAAACCATCTCTTCTGCTAACTCCCTCTGCCCTGAGAGCCTCATACTGCCAAACCTATTTCATGGGGTTGTCCCCTGGAAAGACTGAACCACATGGGTCACTACTTATGCTTCATGCTACCCACTGGCGAAGACTCCACCACTTGGTGTCTACTAGTAGCTCCTGCTGCTGGCACCTGCTCTACTATGAAGCTCTCGACAATTAGAGTTCGCTCTAACACCCCAGCCTGAGTAGGGATGCTAAAAAACAAAATGGATGCTCTAATCTCCCGATGATTCCCCAGATCAAAATCCCAAGCCAAGAAGAATGGGTCTCACACCATGTTTATGGAATAGTGAGAAAGCTCAGTGAATCTCGTTGATTACACCGCTACAATCATTCTACCCTACTCTATGTGCAGTATCTCCTATATACATACATAGAGTAACATTTCCAGATATAACTGATCCATTAAGAAACACTCAATGTTTATCCATTTGGGGGTTTCCTTATTATTAATCTCGATTGTCAAGAACCACCATCTCTCGGTCGAGCCCTGAAAAAGGCTCACAACTATGACCATCATCTAGAAGAGAGGTGTCCTCACAAGATGGAAGAATTAGACAACCTCATTGAGACAATCCTAAGCCTCTTGAGGGTCAGTCTCACCCTTGAATGTGTGAGTTCATTGCCTCTAGTACTCGTGTAATGTACTGATCCTACTTGAATCCTCTATTGGTAGTGTTGGTAGAAACTTCTGATCGACTGTTAGTTGAAACACTGGTGAACTACCTGTGGGGAAACCTCCATTTCATGTCCTTGTATTGTTGCCTCATCACTAGACATACCATCCTCGTAATCATGTAATGGAATCATGGCTGGCTGTCTGTGCGGAGGCATCATAAAATATATCAAGAGGAACCATGATTAATAAAATATACCATGTGAGCTCATTCAAGAAGGATAATAAGGGACACTAAAAATTCTATATGATGCATGCAACATTTATATCCAAGAAACCAATGTTTACATGTATCGAGTAAGAAATAAGGTTCCCAAAGTCTTGGTGTATGGACACATCATGAGTTGGACCAACACTAGAGTCCCTAGCCTAAAAAATAAACTCAAAAACATAGCACTGTTTACCCAATCCCATCTCACAGACTCAGGGTCCCAATGTGGAACCAAACCTATTTCTCTGATACCACTCAGTCACAATCCATCCTACAAGGGCCCATGTTGTGACTACCCCATGTTTGTCTCTAATAGGCCAGGGGATGAGACTAGCACTGAGTAGGCATATCTGAAAAATGGGAGGCACTGCCTTTAAATCTCAATGCACACACATTGCTGCAAGACCAAAAAAGATGAAAAGTAAATGTTGAGTAAACCATTTATGACACTAATATATCCACTTAGAGTAACTGTACAAAACTAAAAGTAAAGGGGTTAGTATACAAGGCCAAAAAATGAAAATCTATAAAAAGCAAGTACACAAGTAACTAAAAACCCATCTACGGAAAACCCTACCATAAGGTTAGGTGAAGGGTAGCTGTTTGATTCCATAATATTAGACCACACCTATCTAATCCCACTAGGAACCACTAGGTCCTGGACTACCTAGGTCTATATAAAATCTTCAGTCATCTGCACAAGACACGACACATTCAGGCAAAGCCTGTGCATGGGTGATTAAAACAATACTCAGTAGGCAACCTTGAAACCACAAAGAAAAGACCAAAAATTTAAGATCAAACCCGAATAACCACAATGGAATGTACACACGAAGTATTGTCAGCTCACAAAGGTATAAATATAAAGTATGAAAAGAAAGATTATCTAACATGATCATAAGACACCGTGTACAGTTATGTCACTTAGACCTGCTAAGGAACATAGACCCACTGATCCACTTAGACATTCTAAGTAACATAGAGTCACAGATTTACATAGACTCCCTGAGTAACCTATACTTGCAGTGTCACTTTGATTCGTAGTCATAGTATTCTCATCATAGCAATCTATATGATTTCTGCTCGTACTGTGCTTGTTTGGGGTGAACATATTCCTCAATACAATGCTCATATGCTGACTTCCACGAGTAACCACATAGAGTATACCAAAACGACCTCCTTGTCACAAGGGTACCAATGCCATAGACTTCTATTCAATCAGACATATGGTTTGAGAGTTATGGAGACTTGGTGAAAAGGGTTTAGGTCTAGTCCTACCCAATCAGACCGACCCGACACGACACGGCCCGACCCGCAGCACTGACCCACTTGCCCGGCTACACCAGCCCACATGCCCTGCTATGCTAGAACCCCCCTCCCTACCCAGACAACTAATATTGGCTGATTTCTTCATCTGGGATGCGGTGGGTGCCACGTCCCTATCTAACAAATGCGGCCAGTCGTCATGTTCAATGAGGCTTTCTGCTGCATGCCCCACCTATGATGAATGTCGTGGGTCCTAAATCGCTATCCCGATAGACCATGGTTCCCAGCCATGTCCACCAAGGCTTGAAACTAGCTGCCTATCACTGGACCATGCTTGGAACCCTCGGTGGTTGTTACATGCTTCTCCACCACCGGCCTTCGAGCTGGCGAACTCTGCCGCTTTTGCATCCCACTTTGCTACGACCTTCTGCCATCACCCTGACCCTCTAATCCAAGGTCTTTCACTAACACTACAATGTACCTATACATGGACTTCCCCACCTGTAGAAACTATCTCTTGCATCCTTATGTCATGGGATGATACGCTACCGTGGTCCCACATGGACAGAAGATTTTTGTTGTTGCCCGCCGTTGAGCTAACCGCTTGAATAGTTGCTCCACAAAAAAACTATAAAAACAAAAGAACACACATAATAGATAGATCTAGGAATTTTTCATGTTTTCCCTAATCAATCCATGTATTAATTGAAATCAGGGGGTAGGAGTTACAATTCTATGCATGGATCACAACAAAACATGGATGACCCTGATTCAAATTCCCGTAATTAAAAAAATCATGTATACTCGATCAATCCATGGGTCAACCAGTTCAGGGATTAATTTACATTCACCACTCAAATAAAATCATGGGAAAATATAGAAAATACATATAGATAAACCTCTACAAGGTATTGGATCAATCATTGGTGAAGAACGGAGCTCCCTACCATTTTTCATCGATCCTAGATCCACGGTCCGTTATTGTGGGAGAAATCATTTGAAGAGGAGGGGGAGTTCATTATCATTTGTGATCCATCATTCTCAAATGAAATTACATCCAAGATTATGAGAAAACTATGGGGTCCTCTCTTGATACCTTATCCCTATTAATCCATTAAATGAAGGAAACATGTTTTTGCATTTCTGTTATATTAAGTCACATCATTGTTAAACTGTTTCATTTATGTAATGAAAGAACTAACGTGTCATAGAACTGCAATGAGGAATTTTGAATAAAAAACATTTTTAAGATTATTTTATTTTTTTCATTAAAACACCCAAAAATTAATATTTACCCTCGACCCAATCTAGTTAAGGTTAGGTCATTACTAAGGAAATTTCGTTATTACAGATGCAATGGTGACCTCATATTTTTAATCCGGGCATGATTTTAAAAGTTATCAAATCATCACATGCATGATATTTTAAAAAAAATTCAAATAATTATTCCAGGAACCCTAGGCATCAATATCATGTTAATTCATAGTTACTGGTTTTAAAATAACCCATGTAATTTTAAAACAAATTACATGGAAATTTCTAGGTCATTACAATAGGTTACCTATGAGATTTTATAAATAAATAAGTATATGTGTAGGGATTATTCCTATGAGTGTTAAAGATTCATATCTTGGTCTATGATTCATGTGATTATTGGAAATTAGATCTTAAAACTTATAAATGGATGTATTTTTCATATATGAAAAATTCATAGATGCATCCCCATGTTTTCAGGACAGAGAAGTTTCCATTTATCTATCATTAGAACAATTAGTAGAAAAAAAATATTCCACCATGGTATTGGGTGGATTAAATGTAGGATATAAATTATCCAAGTTGGGTTTCATGAGATGAGGGAGGATTCCGAATTCACATTATTAAGGTAACCATAATTATCAAATAAAAATATTAAGATGACTACAATTAAGGATCTAGCAGTTAGGAAGTGCAATTTGAGAGAGGCCTTTTATCATGGAAATAAATGATCAAGGGGATGTATGATGGTGTTCATAAATAGGTCATGTAATTTGTGGGATTATAGGGAAAGGATTAATAAATAGGTTCCTAGGTTTGAGACCAAGGAAAAGGTGGTCCCAATGAATATAAAATGGGAGTGAATGGGGCCTTGGTTGGGCACCTATGTAAGGGTGTGCTCAATAATTATGGCAGATCCAACTGACAACCTTGTTGGGGAATATGGAAAATTGGATCAAGATTTCAAATATTGGTTGAACGTTATTCAATGTATGGTGTATGGAAAATATAGTTCCTTAGTGGTAGTATTGAGTGATGGGTTTCCCTAGTATAAGGTAAGGTGATGTAGTCTCCTTGTTAAGGGGTACCGTGAAGTGGTCACCCTATTGAAGAGGCCTACATGATTGTTCTACCTTGTTTGGGGGCTGTCTTGGGTTGTGTGGATGTGTGTATTCTTAATGTGTCATTAAATATAGGGTTCCATTTCATAACCATATAAATCATTGGATAAAGGGACCTTCCATTAAGGTTTTAATGTATTAATCCTTCAAGTAACATAGTTACCCAAAATATCATGTTAATTATTATGTTATTAGGGTTAATTAATATATATTATGTGAGGTCGTAAACTAGGGTTTGTGGTGTTCATTTATCTCCCAAGTACTTACTCTTATTATATGTATAAATCTTTAAAAATTTTCAAAATATTACGACACATGGATCTTATATATTTTTAAATAAATAGAATGGGGAATATTAATGCTAGATGTAGATGGAGGTTTATAAAAATATTCTCAAAACATGATAACTTAGTTCATATACACTCACATGAGTTGGTTGTATGAAGTTGTCAGGAAATAAGTTTCCTTCACATGAGGTGAGTAGAGAACATGTGGATGTAGTACTCAGTGAGAAATAAAAACCAGGTGAATGTGAAGAGTGTATAATGAAAGGAAACTAGAAAAATATAACCAGGATGAACTTTTATTAGTGAACAACAAGATTTTTGTGCTACCAAGAATTATCCTACCAAATAAAAGATTACATACTTTGAAAAAATGAGAACCAATATGTGTACACAGATAAATATATTGATTTTTAATCTCATAAATTGAATGATAGGACCGAAAATAATCACTAGTATACTCACAAATTTTATTATATTTCATCTCATTGGTATATACACCTAAAACCTTTTCAAAACCACTTCTGAATATTTATAACATTTTTTCCACATTATACATGTGCATTATGAACATCACAATAGATACCCTGATGAAATAATCAATATATTTAATAAAATGAAGACCAAATATATTATTTTGATATATCATAGGCCCACATATATCAAAATTCAATTATTCAAGTGTCCTATTGGACTGAATTTCCACCATTTTTTGACTTCCTTTCAATACTTTATTTTTTTTCCATGTATAAAAAATTACATATCATTCCTTTTTAGGTGGTAAATTCTCTCACCACATCTCTATTTATGATCTTTCTTATACTCCTTTGACCTGTATATCCATGTGATTTATTCCAAATCATATTATCATCTATTAAACTCAAAAAAAATGTTCACTAAAATTTTCAAATTATAATAATATTCCAATGGTTCCTTTTCCCTTTACTAATAATTATTCAATGATTTACACACATTAAGATACATTTGTTCCTTATAATTATGAATTAATTTCAATCATAAAAATGTTATCAAGAATTAAATAAATAAGTTTGGATCATTTCCTTAAATATAATAATAATTAATTTCAATTTAAGTGAAACAAACATAATTACACCAATTCCTCTAATTTTCAAAGGCATATAATTAGAAAAGGTTTCTAAAATAAATCATAATTATTTATATTTTTAAAAAATTTGGTGTCTTTTGTAATGTGGGATTAATAGTCGCTAGAATGTATCTATGTCTTTCTTTTCATTCTTTCATTAAATGATACCATAATAAAAATTGACTTCTCATTTTTTTTCAGAAAAATTTCTCAAAACCAGCAACTTGAGGAGATTTCCCTATAATATTAGTCATAATTTATTTATAAAAATGGAATTTTTGGTCGAATCGTCATTAAATTTCTTCCAAACAGTAATTTTTGGTGTTTATATATATAGTGGATACTTCTTATTGGGTTCCTTTCCCTAGAATAGTTTCTCTTCTTCTTGGAGTAACTCCACATAAATTATTTTCTTCTCCGACTATAGGTAAAATAAATATTATACAATGAATAATATATATTTAATCAAAGTTTTCAAAAATATAAAAAATATCCAATTTGAATTTATGTTTTATTATTGTATGAACATTATCTAGAAATATATATTTGTTGTCTAAGAACATTTTGAGCATCCTTTATCTTTTGTTAGGGGGTGTTCCATCAAAACATTTCATTTATTTATTTGAAATAGGAGTTGTATTTTCGTGATTTTTATTCGTATAAAAACAAATAATTAGAATTAAATATTTTACTATTATATGAAATTGTTTTAATAATTTTTTTCATAGTAGAAGTCTAACATCCCAAACTGTTATAAATAAAATTACAAATTATGTTTTATGGTATTAGAAAGTAGATGCACTTCTTTAATTATATTTTATCTGATCATATTTTTAATACCATTAAGAATAATTACCAAAGAAAATATAGTTTTTCAACAGTGATCATATGATTAGAATAAATATAGGGTGTTGGTAAATCCAATTGACCCGGATATGGGAAGTGATGGACTCAACCAGTGGGATCATACCCTATGAAGCCCATTTTTCAGAGATCTTGATGGAGATATAATATATGGGATTTTATATTAACTAATCCCATGATGATATCCAACAACATAAGAATGTGAGAAATCGTTTAAGGGAGAAGATCAAGATCATCATGATCATAAGCCCAACCATGTACACCGAACAACCCCATGAAATTCTCACCATAATTCACCTTAAACATAGTGTGTTTAATGGATTATTAAGGGAATATGTATCAGGACCCTAATAATAATAATATGTATATTTTATATAATAATGAATATATTTTCATCTTATTATTGTTAAATTATAAATGATTTTGATTTTGATGCAATAAAATAGAAATTATATTTTTCATAATATTCAAATTCAATTACTGAATTTATTTTTGATGAGTTAATTTATTTTTTGAAAAAAATACAATTTCATTGAAATATTATAATTGAATTTTATTATTAAATATAAATTATCAAAATGTTTTTATGAAGACAAATATAATTTTTATTAGGGTTAAAAACATTTTATCGTAAAAAACACATCAGCTCTCAATAAATGTAAATTATTATATTAAATGTGATAATGAAATTATTAAAAAAATTAATAAAGTGAACATTTTTTTTCAATTATAATATTTAAATTATCCAATGGTGAATCTATTATAATTTCTGGAGGTAGTTTAATATTTGTGTAAAAATTTAATATCATATATATACGGTTTTCATGATGTCATCATAATGACCCAATTTTTATTAATAAATAGTATCCATTACCCAGTATGTAATGTCCCCGACCCGAAATCCACTGAAACGGTCCTCCGATCCAGGTAGTTACATAACCTTAAGTGTTCCTCCCTGTACGCCAAAGGCTACCGACTAACAGCGATGGGTGTTTGTGGTCAAGTGGGGAGACTATACCCCCTTTTTATCAGAGTAAGCCAAAAACGAAACAAACCAACAGCAAAAACAATAATCAATAAACAAAGAGAATGTATAAAAATTATTTGCAACAATAAATATTCCATCTCCCACTACAAGTGCCAAAGTGAACAAAAGCCCAAAATAAAGACAACTTCTTGAATCCCTAAAATGGTCCTGAATCCAAGTATGGATCCTCCACCAAGTGCTACCCATGTCCACTCAAATATCTAGCAAGGACCCTTTCCCTTCTCCTGACCAGCAAACATGAAGTCTGCTCGGGTACCCAACGGCGGCCCGAGAAGGGGGTGAGTACAACTCAGTAGGCCACCACCAATAGTGTCTACAAAATATCAAGTATGAATAGGTAGTGAATGCAAAAAGCAATATGGATGTTAATTTCCAAGTAATTATTTAAGGTGCCATTAACCATTTTAGAGGCAATGCCATTGCCACTTCCATTACCATTCATTTCACACCAATTATCATCACTTACCATTTCATCACATTTCTATGGGTTAATCACATACATTATGTTACACGGGTCCAAGGAAAAAAATCACATGCAAAAGGGTAAACACATCGTTATCCTATCTCAAAAGGACTAACCCCTTCATAGTAACCACATCGTCACCTCTAAGCCATAGTCCGGGTGGATGAAACCATTATTAGAATATATCATTAGTCCCCATTCCTAACACGTGCATTTAGGGTGGAGTTCAGAGCATCAGTCTTCACTCGACCCATGGGCGTAGAACCTCAATTCATACCCCAATCTACAAAGCCATGTGCACTTGCTTATATATATAAGTAACCATCAACCAATAATACCAATTTCCTTTGAAAACCACTATTCACAACAACCCACACAGGAATTCACATTGTGCATTAACCCATTATGACATTACCATTTCACATCATTTAACCATTCACACAATTCCCATGTGTTATGATTTTCTCACTAAGCATTCTACACTAAACCCATAAACTATCCCGTTATGGTCTTTAATTAGTTTACACATTAATCCATTTAACATGTTCATCATTTCCATGAATCAACCATTCAACCCATTTCAAAAAACCCTTAGGTTATTGCCATGTTTAGGTGCATCACCTAACTTCCATTCCAAGTTTAACCAATCATGCCAACATATCAGTCAAGGGATCTATCATTTATTACAACAAGGTCACTTGTTTAATAACAGTCCCTAAGCCCGGGAAAAGCTAGAACATCCCATGGACGGACCCAATTAGGTCATGTAATTATCAACGCATCCCATGGAGATCGTGAGGGTTCCCATTTTCTGTTTTTAAACATCCTTTATACCAACACATCCAAGTTGATCAAAGGTCATCAAAAGAAAACAATGATCAAAGCCACACATGCATAAATACACCATAAAATTATGGGATAACGTTTGTAGACCACCTACCTCATAACTGTGGGTAAAAGCAAACTCAATCGAGTCCTTAGTCCTCAATCTGTCCATCCTTTGGAGCTTCAACCTAGAACTCACACAAAAGTTATGGTTTTATAGATTCAGAACAAGAGGAAGAGAAGATACAATACCTAAACCAAAAAGAGAAGCAAAGATGGGATTAGCCTTACCCAGAGCTTCTATCTGCATCCAATGGCACCAAAAACGCATTAGAAATGAGGGAGATCGACCTCCTAGAGCTCTTGGGAAATTTAGTTCGCACCTAGGGTGAAGAGGGAGGATTGGAGAGGAAATATTGACTGGGTTCTTAAAATCCCGGGGTGCCAATTCCTTAATTTTTTCCATCTTTTTGAGACCGCATGGTTTGAAAAACTATGCGCAAACCGTGTGCATGGTACTATCTAGAGGAAGAGGGTTTCACGGTTTACCTAGGCAGGCTGCACGATTTTCCCTGGCCGTGTACAAGCCGTGCGCCCAGGCTTGGCTTGCCCAGTTTTCCTTTCCTTCATGCCCCGAGCCCCCGAAACACCCCCAAAACCTCTCAAACATTCCTAAGACATCCCTTGAAGCCCAAAACAAGCGATTAAATCAAAACATAATGAAAACAAACCCTTCCAAATACTGAGATCTTATAACCTCCCAACCTTATAACGAATCGTCCTCAAGTCGAGTTTCCAAGCCTCATTGATCCACCGAAGAGAAGTGTTCGGGCCACTGAGCCCATAAATCTGATTCTCGCTCCCACGTTTCATCCTGAACTTTCCCATGCTTCCATAGTTAACGCACTAATGTCACAACCTTGACTTGAAAGACCTTTCCTCTATGATAAACCACATGAACCTGATGCTCCTCGAAGGATGCATCAGCCTTAAGCTCCACATCCTCCACGCCAACCACGTGAGATGGTTCAGGGTGATATATTCAAAGCATCTACACATGAAAGAAAATCATGCATCCCACAATACCACTCTGGAAGAGCCAATCGGTAATCCATTGGTTCGATCCTCTCCATAATCTCAAAAGGTCCCACATACCTGGGTGCCAACTTACCCTAATTTCGAATCTGATGGTGAGCCAACCTTGGAGACACCCAAAGGAACACTTTATCACCCACCAAAAACTCAAGAGGTCAATGCCTATGATCTACATATGACTTCTTCCTACTCTGAGCCATATTCATCTG
Source organism: Viscum album (assembly GCA_963277665.1). Classification (NCBI taxonomy): domain Eukaryota; kingdom Viridiplantae; phylum Streptophyta; class Magnoliopsida; order Santalales; family Viscaceae; genus Viscum; species Viscum album. Next base: position 1,991,548,033 of record OY728152.1, read on the forward strand.
GTTCCGGATCAACAAAACTCTCTCTGAAGTCTCCTACACGAGACATGGCCCCAACAACTCAGATTCACCGGCCTCTGGCCAATACAACAGATATCTACATGGACTCCTGTATAGTGCCTCAAATGGTGCCATCCAAATTGTAGACTGAAAACTATAATTGTAGGAAAACTCAAATAACGACAGGTGCCTCTCCCAAGAACCACCATAGTCCAAGACACAAGCTCTTACCATTTCTTCCAACACTTGGATCGTACGCTCCGACTGCCCGTCTGTCTGCGGGTAGAAAGTCGTACTCAAAAACACCTATGTACCAAGCACCTTCTGCAACCCTTACTAGAAAGGTGATGTGAAACATGAATTTATGTCTAAAACTATGGTTCTAGTAACACCATGAAACCACACTATTTCCCGAACATGCATCTCACCCAACTAGTCAACTATAAAGTTCTCTTGAATCGGTAAGAAATGATCTAATTTTGTTAACTGATCCACAACCACCCAGACTGCATCATTCTTCTGCGGTGTCCTCAGAAGGCCCACGTCAAAATCCATTGTTACATCATCCCACATCCATTCAATAATGGGCAATGGATGCAACTAACCACCTGGTCGTTGATGCTCAACCTTCAGCTGCTGACAGTTAAGGCACCGTGCCACCAAGCCCGCACCTTCCTTCATCATTCCAGGCCACCAAAACTACCTTCAGAGATCACGGTACATCTTGGTCAAACTAGGATGCACTTACCACTTGGATTCCTGAAAATCATGCATCAAATCTTCCCACATACAATTTGGGAGAACCACACGATCACGAACACAAACAACACCTTCCACGCCGATGGCCCAACCAGAAGGTAGCTCCCCTCCTTTAAGATTTTCCTTCATGATCAAACACTCAGGGTCATCAAGCTGACCTTCCATAAATGAACCAAAAATCATTGAATCCATCATTAAGGAAGCATGAGTGACCTAACCACTCTCCACCTGCACCTCTATGTGCATCTCTGCAAACGAAGCCACCACCTTCTACTTGGTGTTGGACTCCAGAACCACATGATTCTGAACCTTCCTGCTTAGAGAATCAAAAACATTGTTTTCCTTTCCCAGCGTGTACAACAACTCAAATTCAAAATAATGATGATATTCAACACACCTTTGATGACGAAGTTTCAGATCCTATTGTGAGTAGATGTACTTTAAACTCTTATGGTCAGTAAACACAGTAAACCGTTCTCCCAATAGATAGTTCCTCCAGCAATTCAAGGAATACACCACTGTAGACAAATCATGGTCATGCGTGGGATAGATCCTCTCATGGGGTCTCAACTACCTTGACCCATAATCCACAACCCGCTCATCCTACATCAACACAACCCCAAGTCTGACTCCGGATGCATCACAAAACACTATGTACTCCTGACCCGGCACAAGTAAGATCAAGAGAGGTGCGGTCTTCAACCACTTATTAAACTCTAGGAAGGAGTTATCACAAGCCTCAGACCACTCAAACCTGATTCCTTTCTCGGTCAATCCCGAGAGTGGTGCTGCCAAGCGAGAGAAATCCTGAATGAACCTTCGATAATACCCGGCCAAACCCAGAACACTCAGAACCTCAGAAACAATCTTGGGCTTCTCCCAAGATAGAACTGCCTGCACATTCTATGGATGCACTATCACACCTACCTTTGAGATGATGTGACCTAGAAAATGCACCTCATCTATCCAGAATTGACACTTTGATAACTTGGCGTATAGACGATTCTCTCTTAGTGTACCCAAGATAATGTCAAGATGTTGGGAATGATCATCCTAAGTTTTTGAGTATACTAAGATATATTAAAGAATACAATAAAAACTGATCTATATTGGGATGAAAAATTCAGTTTATCAAAGACACCAAAACTGCCAGTTCATTGGTCAAGCTAAAAGGCATTACCACAAACTCAAACAACACGTACTGACTCCGGAATGCATTACTCAATACGTCAGAAGACCTCACCGTCATCTGGTGATAACCAAACCTCAGATCAATCTTAGAAAACACTGATCCACCCCTCAAATGATCAAACATGTCATCAATTTTAGTAAGAGGGTACCAATTTTTTACCATCATCTGATTCAACTTTCGATAGTCAACACACAGCCTCAACGACCCATCGGCCGTCTTTGCAAAAATCACAGGAGACCCCATGGAGACGTACTAGGACGGATTAACCCCTTACACTCCAGCTCCTCCAACTGAAACTTTAGTTCCTGTAGTTCTTCCGGTTCCATTCAGTATGGCGGAATAGAAACTGGATCTGCTCCCAGAAGCAACTCGATCGTCAGCTCGACATCCCTCTCGGGTGGTAAACCCAATAAATCCTCAGGAAACAAATCTCGAAACTGATCCACCATGGGAGGAAAATTATATTGTTTTCCCCCCTGATCATCTTCAAGCATGAGACATGCCACTTGAGTTGTGAGTCCACTCATCTGTTGACAAAACGGTCCTGCATGCCCTGCTCGAACATCCCATTGACCATAGTGGACATAAGTGTCACCCTCATGCGACCTGAACGATACCTTGTGACGGTAATAGTCTATGTGCACCTGATACAACACCAACCAATCCATTACCAAGATTAGGTCAAGCCCCGAAATCTTGAGAACAAACAAGTCCCATAGAAAACGATACCCAAAAACATCCAAGGCACATCCCTTGCACTGCATGATATCCTCAACCTGCACCCCCAACATGATGTCAATTTACATAACTCCACACACCCCCTCCATAGGTAAACCCATCACTACCACAAGTTGAGAAGAAACAAAAGAGTGTGTGGCACCTATGTCAAAAAACGCACTAACAAACATAGAATCTACAAGGATCGTACCTCAAACAATTGACTGTCTAGCCTCACCTTTACCAGGATAAAACTGAACTGCCTAACGCTGACCTACCCCTCTACCCTGGGCTCCAACCTGAGCACCCTGCGCTGCACTACCCAGTCGGCATGAGAGATCTTTCCTTGGAGTTCCACATCCTCCACCCCTGCCAATACGGCCCATAGAGCTCCAACTGACGGCATAATACGGGGAAATTTATCCCCTCCCCATACCTGATACCTACATTTCATCATCATACTCACCCACCTGCCCAGAGTTCCTATAGAACCTTTTCACATGCCCCATACTTCTGCACAAACGGCACTCAACTACAGGTTGAGGACACTGACCACGCATATGCCCCGGCCTACCACACTGATAACAGAACACCTGGTTTCCACTCTGAGAGGCTGACCCTCTCTTATAACCACCTAACTGGAAACATTCCAAATGATGCTTCTGACCTTCGAAAAATTCACCACTTGTCCACCCAGATGGCATGACAATCCCACCACCCAAAGCTCCATTTTGGTTCCCTTCAGAGATGAGTGCATGATTCATCACCTCTGCAAAACTCTTCAAGCGGAAGATATTTACTTGAGACCTGATCTCATGTCTCAAACCATCCTAAAAATGATTTTCTAATGCTGCCTCATACCCTACTAACACTGGGAAAAAGTGTTGCAAATCAGTGAAGCGACTAGCATAGTCCATCACCGATAGTGATCCCTGAGTCAGGCTCATAAAATTTGTAGCATGATCCTGCCTAAAAGTCTCTCGGTAGGAATGCATCAGAAACTTCTCCTAGAAAACCTAGCACGACATCCCCTCAGCCTCCTCGGTATGAGCCTAAATGTCCCTCCAATGCCTTTCCTGGCCCCGCAACATATAAACGGCCAACTTTACTCTCTTTTCAACAGGGGTCTCTAGATGATCTAGTATCATCTGGACAGACTCTAACCCGAACTCCACTGCCTCTAGCCCACCCTCTCTCGTGAAGGTCGGAGGGTGCTGCATCTGGAACTCCCTGGTCAACTCAAACATACTCAGTGCAACCTGCCCTGCGTCCCGATCCATCATCTGCATAAGGCGAGCCACATTCTCCCAAAACTGGTCTTCTCTACCTTCATTGATCACCACATTTACATGCTCTTCTACTAGAGGAGTGTTCTCAACAACATCCTCTCATTGCCCAACTGGAAACCGACATCGTGGTGGCATCTCTCTATATTTCCAAGCATGAGATTTAGCACGCATACCATAAAAAATTCACGACATCATCAAAATATCTTTATGAGCTACGAAAACCCATTTTCATATACTCATTCAATGAAATTAACACCTAAATTCACCGCCCCGACCATCCCTACCGCAGGCCATGGTCCACATGGGGTAAACAACCAGGCACTACCACCAAACTCACACAACATTTACAAGAATATTTTCCAATTCATTTCAAACCCTTATATTTAATTAAACATCATTTACCCACTTGTTTTATTTCATTCTCCCCATTATTTCTTGGTTTCATGAAATGCATGATGCACCCTACCTTCCTGCATCACACACCCACCCCATGCATGGGAATAGCACAATACTTGCCACCTATCTCCCTAAGTGTCTATAATGATGCATGAATGAAAACCCTCATCCTGTTAAGGTCACGAGCCAAATATCATAAAATAGTCAGATCAAACCACATGTGCATCACCCAAAAGTGAAATATCATCAACTATAACAACACACAGCCAAGAACAACATTTCCCACCTTGGGTGACTTGGTTTTTCCCTCGTACATCGAATAACTACTCCCAAGCACGAGCTCATTTACCAAGGTCCGACACATCTTAACCCTAGTAAACCTGTCCCAAATTACAATTCCTCAGAGAAGGAGAAGAAATACCTCCTCTGATACCACTTTGTAACATCCCTGACCCGGAATCCACTAAAACGGTGCTCTGAGCTGGGTAGTTACATTACCTTAAATGCGCCTCCCCGTACCCTAAAGGCTGCTGACTAGTAGCAGGGGGTCTTTATGGTCAAGTGTGGAGACTATACCCCCTTTTTATCAGAGTATGCCACAATAGAAACAAACCAATAGCGGAAATAATAATCAATAAACAAGGAACATGTATAACAACCATTTCCAACAATAAATATGCCATTTCAAACAATGAGTGCAAAAGTGAAAAAATGACCAAAATAAAGACAACTGCCAGAATCCCCAAAATGGTCCCGAATCCAAGTTCGAATCCTCCACCAAGTGCGCTCATGTCCACTCAACTATCTAGAAATGACCCTTGCCCTTATTTTGACATATAAACATGATTTCTTCTTGGGTACCCAATGGTAGCCCGAGCAGGTTGTGAGTACAACATAGTTGGCCACCTCTAACAGTGTCTACAAAATATCCAGTATGAATAGGTAGTGCATGAAAAATGCAATATGGATGATAATTGCCAAGTAATTATTTAAGGTGCCATTAACCAGTTCAGAACCAAATCCATTTCCACTTCCATTACCATTCATTTCACACCAATTATCATCACTTACCATTTCATCACATTTACATGGGTTAATCACATACATTTTGTTACATGGGCCTAAGGCCAACAATCACATTCAAGAGGGTAAACACATCGTTATCCTATCTCACTAAGACTAACCCCCTCATAGTAACCATATATTCACCTCGAAGCCTCAGTCTGGGTGGATGCAACTGTTAGGAGAATAGATCATCAATCCCCATTCCTAACCCATGCATTTAGGGTGGAGTTCAGAGCATCAGTCTTCACTCGACCCGTGGGTGTAGATCCTCAAGTCATACCCCACTCTACCAAGCCATGTGCACATGCTTATATATATAAGTAACCATCAACCCACCATACAATTTTCCTTTGACAACCACCATTCACAACAAACCACATGGGAATTCACATTATGCCTTAACCCATTAACACATTACCATTTCACATCATTAAACCATTCACCCAATTCCCTTGTGTTATGCTTATCTCACTAAGCATTCAACGATAAACCCATAACATATCCCATTATGGTCTTTAATCAGTTTACATATTAACCCATTTAAACAGTTCATCATTTCCACGAATCAACCATTCAACCCATTTCAAACAACCCTTAGGATATTTCCATGTCTAGGTGCATCACCTAACTTCCATTCCTAGTTCAACCAATCATGCCAAAATATTCATCAAGGGATCTATCATTTATTACAACAAGGTAACTTGTTTAATAACACTCCCTAAGCACGGGAAAAGCTGGAACATCCCATGGATGGCCCCAATTAGGTCAAGTCATTCTCAACGCATCGCATGGGGATCGTGAGGGTTTCTATTAACCATTTTTATGCATACTTTATACCAACACATCCAGGTTGATCAAATATCATCAAAAGAAAACCATGAGCAAAGCCACACATGCATAAATCCACCATAAAATTATGGGATAATGTTTATAGACCACCTACCTCCAAACCGCGGTTGAACACACACTCAATCGAGTCCTTAGACCTCAATCCATCTATCATTTAGAGATTCAACCTAGAACTCACCCAAAAGGTAGGGTTTTAGAGCTTCAGAACAAGAGGAAGAGAAGATACAAATCCTAAACCAAAAAGAGAAGCAAATATGGGATTAGCCTTACCCTGAGCTTCGATCCGCATCCAACAGCACCAAAAATGCCTTCTAGATGAGGGAGATCGACCCCTTGGAGCTCTTGGGAAATTTGGTTCGCATCTAGGGTGAAGAGGTAGGAATGTAGGGGAAATCCCGAATGGGTTCTTAAAATCTCGGGGTGGAAATTTCGTAATTTTTTCCAACTTTAATAGGCCGCACAGTTTGGACGCATGGTTTGACAAACCGTGCGCAAACCATGTGCTTGCTACTATCTAGAGGTGCCCCCAATATCTAAGAAAATGCTCCATGTATTTGGAATCTTTCTCCCAAGGTAAGGGTTCTCCCTCCCCTCTTTTCAATTTATGCACCTTCTTCATTGTATGCCTTTTGTTCCAGTCCCAAATATAGGGATATGTTATTCTATACCCCCTTACAAATCATGGAATGTTTGAATTATTATAACCAATTAACTCTTATTAATCCCTCCCATTAGCCTTTATGCACAATCATTACAAAGTCAAAATTTAGTAAGGGATCTCCTCCTTACCCTCTTTATTGGAGTTCCTTCTTTATCATATGAATTTTATATTCATTTAATAATGTTAGGATATGTTTTTACATATATCCCTTACTATACATTTGTTTTCTAAATGATGAGATAACCCTTTAACTCTCACAAATACCTCCTACGAACATTTATACTCCCTCATTATGTAGCTACAATTTCACTTTGATTCTTTATGCAAAAATATTTTATAGTTAATACCCATACCCATTTCCTATCAAGGGTTTTTAGAATTATATACTTATTTGTATTTATTAGGGACATAAATTTATTAATTACATACTAATTGATATTTTCATAAAATTTTATGATGACTGAATCTGTGATGTATGATCTATATGGAACACATAAGCATGATAATCAAATTAAAGTGATGGGTGTGTGTAGAATTACATAGCACTACAATCCATTGCGTAATTTTTTAGTATCATGAGACATCACCAAAGAGATTATGGAATGAACCTAATATATCATGTTAATTTTTTATTAATTACAACTTGGTAGTTATCATTAGCCTATATTTACGATGTGGTATTTTAAGTTGTTACAACATTTCCCTTGTTGACCTTATTATTATCATGTTATATCATGTCTCATTGTTCTTGTTTATGATTCCCACTCTTTTCATGAACCAGTGTTATGATTATTTTCTAAATTGAATTAATTTCATTATGTTATCCCATATTTGTTCCCATACTGGGCTTTGTATCTCACCCCTTTCTCATGCAAGTCACCAAGTTATCTCAGGTCATTTTATGTACAAAGGAATAATATCATCATGTTAAGAATGTTTTCAAAAAAGATGATATATTACCTATTTTATGTTGTTATATAACACAATTTATTACCAAAGGCAATAAACATATTGTTAATACAAACTTTATTATGTTTACTTTTATTTAATAAATAATTAATTAATATGTAGAAAATAGAATGGTTTCCAAATGAAGCATATTTTACTTAATTATATGTTAACTTTGTTAGTAGCTTGTGGTGATTCGGACATTATTTCCACTAATTTTATTTATATTATGTCTTTTATATTTATTTATTTTCAAAAACAAGATATATTAATTATACATCATTAAAATCCCTTAATGTGCAGCATGTGAAAATCACATGATTCTGGAATATATTTCTCTCAAAATGAATGCTATGTTTGATAGATTTTTCAATAAGAAACCCTACAAAATGACCAATGAAATATTAGATGAATATTATTATTATAATTTATTAATAATAAATCATATAGTATTTAAAAAATTTAATTTATTATAAATTCATTTTAAATACGATTACTAAATCATATTGTTTAAAAAACATACTTTCAATAAAATCTTTTTTTTTCACTTTTTATTGTATTTTAATTTTAAAAATAAATTTATAAATTTTATTATTTCAATATTTAAAAATTAAATTCATTTTCAAATTAATTTTTTTAATTTTATCTTAATTTAATGATTTTAAATTGTTCTTTAAAATAATTTATTATTAGGGGAATAATGAAAAATATAATTTTTACTAAAACATTAGAGTTTATGACTATATCAAAAATCATGTATAAATTAAAAACATAAAAAAAATTCATGATCTAAAATTTATTCATAGAATTAAATTGTGAATTTAAAAATATAATTTTGAATTTAGAAAACCCATGTTTGAGATTTTGAAAATTAAGAAATAATTTCTTAATAAAAATTATTTTTGGGTTTACTCTTTTAATTAATATTTTGTAAGTGAAATTAGTTTTAATGTTTTTATTTTCATGAAACTCTAATTTAGTTAATAATAAATGATCTATTTTTATTAAAATCAATAATATTTAAATTTTTGTCTTAAAAACAACGTTGATGCTTAAATGTACATTTATTTCTAAAAACAAGATTTATCATGTTTCAAAGTAAAATATTTAAATTAGATTTTTCTCAAATATAAAAATCTTATTTGAAAAATTGATTCACATATTTTTAATATGTTGGAAAAAATTATTTTATAACTATCTTTTTATTTTTAGGAATTAATAGTAAATTAAATAGGTAAAAGTTAGTTTCCATAGTAAAAAACAAACAAAAAATGATAAAAGTGAATAATATAATGTTAAATGAAATAAAATAACTACTTTAAAAATATGTGGAAATAAATTGATCAGATGTATGTTGAAATTAACCTTCCATAAATCTATTATTTTTTATTATTTGACCCCATTTCCTATCAATTGTAACCTGTAATTTATATTATTTACTAAAATCTGATTCCCATCACCTATAAAATCATCCCACATTATTCTCATTTGTCCAGAAATTATATATCCTTAGATCTCTGAAAACACAAACCTAGGCTTCCCAAAACCCTATCCCCATATTTTACAATCATTTTTATTTCCAAGAAGACATTATAATGATCCTTAATGTGTAACTAATGGGAGAACATCCAAAGGAAGAGGTAATGTGTTAAACAGATATCTCTTAATTCATTTAATCTACTTCCCACTCAAATTTAATCAATATATGAGATTATGATAACATAAAATTTCTTAATATAATATAATTTTATTTTAAAAATATAACCACACTTTTATAAAATCATTTAAAAACATTCAAAAATTGATGATTCCCTCACACATATGTGGGAACTACCACCTCAATGAATGACATCCTTGATTTCTCATCATCACATTACATGGATGGATATATAAATATATTTAATAGAAAAATATTATATTTATATAATTATTAATAATTTATAATTCTTAATCATTCCGTATATTATTCTCTATTGATGGAAAATGAATGTATCGTTCAAGTGTATGTGTGGAATATAACCTCCATGAATGTGACATGTTACATTTTTCACTCTAGAATTTTATTTTATATAAAATTATCTTATGACATGATTATACACCATAAAAAAATATAATTAATATAATTATGCTTTTATAATAATTAAATTGTTCTAAAAGAATCACTTTCTTAACCATCTCCATCATAGATTATATTGAGTTCCTATTTTGGACAATTTAACCACTAACATAACCAATGATCTAAATATTTATCATGGGTAATGGAGTAAAAATAAATAATAATGATGTTGTAAAATAATAAAAAAATAATACTTTTTGATTTAGTATTTTCAATGATAATATTTAACATGTTATTATGATACCACACCTTTTTTCATGAAAATATCCAAATTGAGCTATTTACTAACATTTTCATCATGAACCATAATTAAAATAATTATAAAATTAAATCAAAAAATTATTAATAATTGTAAAAATTATATTATAGTAAATTCAATGACCTGGTATTGATGAAATTTGAATCCATAAAAAATAATCGACTTGACCATTTTGAATCTAGTTCAAAACCATACAATCTAATCTAATAACATCTTATTGTTAGAAAATATAAAACATTACTAGATAATATATTATTAAAAACTGATTATTAATAAATATTATAAAAGGATAAAATTATTAGTTTTTTTATTAAATAGGCTTCTAAGATAGATATTTTTTTAATATGATTTTAGTTATAGTTTTGATAATGTAGGAATACAAGGTTAGTGTTTTTTTCATCACAATATTTCGTTATTAAGATATGATGTGTATTCAAACCTTGTTAAATTTTTTTGTGGTACACATTTTATTTGGATTTATTTTACTATACCTTTTTTATTTAATCTATGATGGTTATATATCTATCTCATTGTCTACCTCTCAAGGGTTTTCATTCTTTTAATAAGGATGATTTAATGGTTTCAATTTACTAAAACACAATTTCATTGAGCTAAAATATATGATCTTGAGAAAAATACTGTTATGATTGGTTTGGTCAACCCTATTATGTTATATTGAAATTTAGCTTTTTATTTATTTAAAAAAACATTCCATTTAAATATTCCACCTTGATGAATTTATTCAAAATAAAAATTTGACAATATTAAGAATAATTCTCAATTTATTTAACAAATATTTTTATTCCAAGTATATATTTTCACTTCCAGCCAATATTATCCTTCCTATTTGATAACATAAATATTTATTACCTCCATTTAACATCATATCTTCCTTTTCCAGTTTTCAAATGCAAAAATAATGGTCTTTTTTTATGATATGGGATTTCAAAAAAATAAATTTTAAATATTAAAAAAGATTTCTTTTCATTTTCATTTTTTTAATACAATCCACATTTAATTTAGATAGTCCTTATATCATTTAAAAGGATTCATTATTTATGGTTCTTAAAAAATTAATTGGTTTCAGATAACCTTTTATAAAATTACAATTGAATGTGACCCTTAACATCATCATTTTACAATATTGTGAAAAATTATTTATTAACTATATTTAAATGTTTATCGATGTGAAAACTATTATTTTATTTTATTAACATTATTTTTGGCATAGATAACATTCAATTTTTATGATTGGTTTTTTCTAAAAAATCCTAATTTTTTATTATTTTAAAATTAGTCTAGGTATTTCCCTTAATTATTCAATGAGATTTACTCAATTATATAGAAATATAATTGTTTATAAATGTCATTATCCTTAATTTTCCTTATATTTCTATAGATATATTTTATTATACCACCATCCGCCTTATTTATTTAAGGGGAATATAATATATTTTATATATTTTTTCATGAAACTCATGAACAATTCATAGGTTTATTATGTGATGATTCAAATATGATATTTTTCATGTTCTTCATGTATCAAAATGTATGGAATGGTATTATTGATGGGTGGGGTACTATATTGATCAATAATCTCTTGGATAAGAATTCACATCATATGAGATGAATAAATTTTTAGTGAAAATGATATGGGAAGTTGTATTCACGATATTGTTGTGTAAAAGTGATACAGTTAGCTTTAGATACAAGTTTTTTATTTGAATTTGATTCATGTTCAATTGTTCTGATGTTTTTTTTATAATGTGATATGGGTAAATTTTTTCACAAGTTTATTATATTTGAGTGATACATGCATCATTTTATAAATTTTGTTGTGTGAAAATGATGTGGGTATCTTTGTTCAAATGTTTTTGAGTAAAAATGATATGGAATGCTCTATTTGTGTGTTTTTGGTGAACATGATGTGGCTTGTTTTTTTCAAAAGGTTTTTATATCAATGTGATGTGGGATGAATTTTTCCGATGTTTTTATTTGCGAACATGGTGTGGGTAGATTTTTTCATTGGTTTTATTTTGTGAACATGATGTGGGTATATTTGATCACAAATTTTTTCATGAATGCCATAATGGTATCATACTTCAAAATGTATTATATGTTTATATTTTTGTCGGAGTTTCTCCATATACTATGTTTTAATACACATATATGTATTCAAATGTTAATTTAAATTATATCATTTTTACTATCTCCCACTCTTTTACATTGGTATATTTCTATTCATTTGAGGTTCAATTTCTTTATATTATGACTTATAGATAAATCTTGTTTTTCAATATAGATTTTTAATATGACATTGCTTCCTGAATCGTGTTTTCCATTTTTTATTATATAACTTTTAATGGAATGATGAAATGTTTCCCATACTAAGAATTTTATATCATCCCTTTTTTAGGTTTCCATTTTTCGGGTTTTGAAGATTAATATAACTTCTTAGAAGTCTAGAAAAGAGTCATGTGTGGCTCATGTATAAAGAAATAGTCATTAGTATTATAAAATAAGTATATTATATCATTAATCCTCAAAGTCATTAATCCTCTAATTCATGGTATTTTGATACTATTTGTGAGATTAAATTAATATCTTAGGTAAATAATTGAAAATAATAATATTGTTTTTATTGGGACATCACATTCTCTAATGAATCTAGTGTTTAAAGTATATTTTTCTAGACCTAGACCTAAGAGTGTGGGTCAAGGGATTCTCAGTTTATATTTGAGCTAGGTTTGTTAATTTATGTGGATTATTTAAGTAATTTATAGAGATTATGATATGAGAACATTAGTAAAAACATATCGGATAATTTTAACTATTGGAAAAAATCCATGAATTCTAGTGATGTTTTGAGTTTATGGTTTTTCTAGAAATTACATCCCTATATGGGTACTGAAAAGTGGATGGTGTTGTGGAATAGATCCACCTAGGTGTAATCAACCTAATTATTTTTAGTTTTGTATCAAATCAATCTTCCCTTAATGCATAATAATTGATCCTAGGATTGGATACCTAGATAGATACTCCAATGAGATATTCTTTAACTAATTATATTCTCGATAAGATGCCTTATAACTAATTTCTGTTGAATTTATTGATGTGATATTTAAATAGTTAGGTCAGAGAACCTAATTGGAATATAACCGTGGAAAAAATATATTAAACTAAATTAGTTATATACTAATCCAATTATATCATTGTTGAACAAATGCTTCCACAAATTGAAATGAATGTGTCATTATAGAATTCATCATATGATTTAGTTTCCATAATAATAATATTATTTAATCAGATTTTATTTGATATTATCATATCAACTTCGATTTGTTTATATTTTTGGATATAGGATCACGAAAATGAGGCTATGAGAGCTACAACCCTATAAACTTCTATAGCCAACTACGGAAGTAGATTTTGTTTAATTGATTGAGATAAAGGAAAAATATCAATACATTACTATTATACTAAATATGATGAGTCTTCTATTATTTATGATTATGAGGTTGATATCTCAGTAGAATATTTATCATGACTTCATAATGGATCTTTTAGATTCTTCCTTCTATGTGAAATAATTAAAATTGTGAAAAATTTAATTTATTTAAGTGGGCGAATGTAACTAACTTAGATATTTAAAAATATTTCCCTCAAATTTATTACAGGTTAGATATCTTCCTCTACACTCAACCATGAACTAAATTATGTTATGAAAAATTAGATAAATTTTATTAGGAGAATTTATGAATAATAAAACTTATATAAAATAAAAAATTGTCATCAATTCAAAATTCATAGAAAATATGATCAATAACACTTATAGTTTTAAAAGGTCATTTATAATAAAATTAATTTTATTTTAATAATTTATTTTCATTTAAAATGAAAATTTTAAATTTTTGTAATTTAATATTTTTATAATTATGTTCAATTTGGTATTTAGAATACAATAATTAGCATAGGTTAAATTTATGGTATTTTCATAAAATAATATATTTTTTTATTAATAGTAAAAAATACAGTACTAAATTTTATTTTAGTGTCCATGAAAATATCAAGAAGTATGTATAAATAAAAAAATATTAAATATTTTAATGATACAATATTTATTAATTTAGTAAAATTATACTTTCAAAAATAAAACTTAAAATTTAGAAAACCGATGAATGTAATTTAGAAAATTAAGCAATATTTTTCTAGTATATATTTTTAGGATTAATTATTTTATTATGTTATTTATAAGTGAAATATATTATAAAAATAATTTTAAAATAACATAACTTCCATTATGTTAATAATAAAATAATTAATTTCAATAAAAAAATTGATATTTTTTCTTAGATATTGCATTTATGAATAAAAATGTTCTTTTTAAAAAAAATGGCATTTTATGCATGAAATGTGTTTTTATTTAGAATATTTTTAATTTATTAAACAAAAAAATTAAAATAGATAAATTGGGTTTTATATTTTTAATTAGATGTTATAAATTATGTAATACATACCATTTTATTTTTGGGAATTAAAAGTGAATTACTATTGTAAAAATTATTTACGATGGTAAAAACAAGGAATGGTAAAAGTGAAAAATTTAAGAGTAAACATAATCAAATTATATTTAAATATTATGTGAAAATGAATTTTTAAGAGGTATCTGGAGATTTAACTTTCTAAAATCTTTTATTATCTATTATTAGATCATTTTGACCATTTAATAGTGAATTTTATTTTAGGTCATTTAAAAAAATACCATTTCCTTCTCCTGTAAAAGTAGCTAATGTCATCCCCATTTATGAACTCATTATAAAGAAATAATTCAACAAAAAATTTACCCTACTCTAAACTCAAATATATTTCGACATTATAAAATAAACAGTATTTCAAAAATATAATGTTTTGGATCCTTAAAGTGTTATCCATGGGATAACATCAAATTGGAGAGGAAATTTTCTCAACCAAGCACTAATAATACATTTAATATATTAGAACTCAAATGTAACCTATCTATGAAAGAATAAATACATAATAATAATTATTATGTTTATAATTTATTATAATAAATGGAAAATAATTTTTTTACGTTTCTAAAAAACCATTTGAAAAATGAATTCCTTATCATGCATGTGTATAGACTTCTACCTCCATGAACTATGTGCTTAATTTTTCATCACCACCAAAGAAAGATGTTTTTAAATGTCTATTTAATATATTAAGGTGATATTTTTAAAATTGTTCATATTCATTAATTATTAACCATTCCATATATTCCTCGATATATATTTAAGATTAATGTGTCTCTTGTGACTATGTCAGTACTAAGACCTCTATAATTGTCAAGAATTTCATTTTGTTACTCTAGAATTTTATTAACATTAAAAATCTCAAAAAACCAAATTCTAAAACACTAAAAATTATAAACTAAAAAATTATTTTTGTATAATAATTATATAACTCAAAAGGAATGAATTTTTTAATCATACTCACCCATAGATTATAGGTTGTCCTTGTTTGTGTCTATTTAACAACCTACATGAATATTTTAATAAATATTTATCCTAGGAATATAAGGAAACGGAAATAATTGTGATATTAATCAAAAATAAGTAAATAATTATTTTATGTTTTTAATGGTAATGATAATATATAACCCATTATTAAGATACCGCCCCTTATTCGTGAAAATTAACTAAACAAGCTCACTTCCCACTTTGTTATCAGGAATAGTCACCAAATTAATTATAAAAAAATTAGAATGTTATTAATTATTTTAAAAATAATTTTTTATTACCATTAATTGTCACTTATGTTTTTAAATTGGGACATATAAATAAGTATATTCACCACTATGAAAAGTTTGTACTAAAAAAATAAAAAAAATACATTTGATGATTAAAGAATAAAATATAACTTGTTGATAAATAATTAATAAAATTTTATAAATATATATTATAAACCCCAATATAAATGAATAAAAGTTTAAAATATGTGGTTAATATTTTTTTTGTTATTAAGAAGGTTAGATTGCGTTTCCACTATGGTGGAATAAAAGGGAAGGTGTTTTAATCATAATTTTACTTCATTAAGATTTAATGCATATTGTTCACTTGTTTAATATTAGCAATGAAAATACATTCCATTTATTTATTTAATCATAAAAGTTCATTCAATCTATTGTATATAAAAATAAATTTCATGTCCTAACTTTTAATCATTGTCAATTTAAACTATGATAACGATATAAGATATTTTGTTAACACAAAACCTCATTCATTGACTTATAATGACTCATATTAAAAATCTTACTTTTTTTATTTGTTTCCTGATACCTGATATTTGTTACTGACATTTCCATTTATCATTTTGTAAAATGACACTTTTGTTTCAAATCATCCTTCTTGATAAATTTTATCTACATAAAAGTAGAACACAACTGTGAATATGTCACATTCCCAATAACAATGATTCGTATTACTTTTCCATATTTATTCCATCCCAAAAATTTTAACATTTATATTTTTAATCCTATTTTTGATTCCACTCATGTGAAATATATTTTTATATTCTCTTATTTTAAAAAATAATGTCTTATTCTCTCTTTTTATGAAGCAAGTTTTCAAAGAATGCATTTTGAAAATTTTGGAATAGTTTTCCTTCCTATTTCATTTATTTTATGTACCCCTCCCCATATCCTTGAAATAGACTTTAATAAAAATTTAAATACTATATGATTAAAGGTTATTTTTTAAAAATTAAATCTTTTAAAAAATGTATTTCACCATTTTCTGTAAAATATTTTAAAATTGAAATTTAACTTCATCATTTTATGATAACATTAAAAACATTGTAATCAAATCTAATTTTTTGTTTTTTTCCATGTGAAGTATTTCTTTATTCATAAATTTTTTTTACAAAAATCATTAATTTTGATGTTTAAAAAATGGGTTTTATAAATAATCATAATTTATAATGATTTAAAATGAAAAAAAATCCATTTACCTTATTTCCCAATGTTATTTACTAAATAACCATGAAAAGGTATTTTTCATCTATGCCAACATCCTTAATGTTCCTTATATTCTAATGGGGATATGTTATTATACCACCATCCAAATTATTTATCTAGATGTATTATAAAGTATCCAATGGATGTTTTCATAAAACTCATATCTTTTTCATTGGATAATTTTGCGGTTTTTAAAATTTAAATGTTAGCATGATCCCCATGTGCTCAAATTTATGGACGAATTTAATATATGGATATGGCCCTATATATACATAAAATTTATTGTATAAGAGTTTATATGATATGATATGATTAAATTATGTTTTAAAATGATATAGATTTCATTATTTAAATGTTTGTTGTCTGAACATAATGCAATAGATTTGTTCACAACTTTGTTTTGTGAACATGATGGGGGTAACATTGTTCACAAGTTGTTTATGTGAAATTTATTTGAGTGCCTTTTTTCATAGGATTGGTGTGTGAAAGGGATGTGGAATAATGTTTTTCTATGGTATATTATGTGAATGTGATGCTGGTAACATTTTTCAATAGTATTTTTTTGTGAACGTTATGCATGTAGCTTTGTTCACATGTTTTTATATGAATGTGATATATATATATCTTTGTTCACCAGTTTCTTCAATAAAGTGACAATGTTAGTAATTTTAAAAAAAATTTCATTAAATTGACATCGGTATATCAATTCATCATCTTATATATGATTGTGTTTGTTCAACAGTTCCTTTTTTTAATATTACTCAAATACATGCCATATTTCTATGTACCAATTACTATATCCCTTGGATAATGATTAATTTCTCAAAAACTATATACATGTTAATATGTCATTTAATTTTAGATTAAATTTCATTAGGTCAAGATTTATAGATAAATATTGTATTTAATTTGTTAATAATATATTTCTCTCATTCTCTTGTTTTTTAAAATATCTAACCCTTGATGAAATGTCGGTATGTTTTCCAATACTGATCTTTTAATATCACCCAATTTTTATGTTTCAATTCATAAGTTAATAAAAATGTTTATAAATTATGATAATTATATAAGGGATTATATAGGGGCTCGTATATAGAGAAATATTCACCGGTATCATAAAGTAAGTAGCTTATGCAACTAATCCTCTAAAACAAAAAACCTTTCATTCTTGAAATTGTGGGATTATTTTTGAGATATAATGATTAACATATTAAAATGATGTAAAATTAATATATATTATTCCTGCGCCATCTCACATTATATGAAATATTTTTTTTAAAATTATATGTGATAAAATCCAAACAAAGGGGTTTATATCTAAGTATTCTCACAACATATTTTTCTAGAAAATAAATTCATATTTTATTTTACTCTCCAAATTATCACCTTAACATTAATAATTAATTCAATTAAATTGAATTAAATTTTAAGTAAATTATATTTGGACATCAATTATATTCTCATTTTCATTATTTAGTAGTATTATTTATTTCTTAATCTTGATGTTTACGATTAGACAATATTCAATAATATTTTTGAACATATGATTACTATAAGTTTCCTTCTAATATTTTTCATAGCTTGAGGTTTCAATTTTGTTTCAAAATAATCCGTAGACATTCTAAAAAATTTTGTCCTATCATTTTCATAATTAATACCTATATTCGAGCATTAACAATTTTATTTTTTGTGAGTACATATTCGTTTACTTCTTGTGATCCCTTTTTATCTAAGTAGATTTTATTGAGTTTTTAATCTAATTATTTTTGGAATACTTTTTTATTTATCATAATCCTCATACTCACTGATTTTTTATTTATATATGAAATAATAAACATTATAATTCTTCCACACTTGAATTATTATAATGGGAGTTTAAATATGTATTTTTTCCATTCATATTCTTAAATTATTTAAAATAAGTTACATTATACTACATTATCTTCACTAATTTTTAAATTATCATTATACTAATCATATTATTCTTATTATTATCATTGAATTTTTTATTCATCATATATTTGATTACCTTATCCTTCTCATCCTTTCCCTTGCTTTTGAAAATAGGATCTCATCCCATTTCATAAGAAGCATGAATTTTGAGTAACTCATCAATTTAAAACATACTATAGTCTTTATCTTCCAGTGTAGAATATTTTGAATGAAATATATTTGGGATGATTGTAATTAATATAAGGAAAATGGGTGAATGTTATAATATATCAATAAAAATCACATTGTTTCTAAAAATTTTATTAACTCATATAGGTAATTCATCAACTATTCCATCATTATTTATCCTTAGATATGAAACATTTATCTCTTTATAAGAATTTTGGATTCCTTCACCTAATCATTCCATTAAAAAATATTTTTTAGTTTTCCCCATATTTCATTATCATTTTTTATTTCCCTAACCTTTGTATAAACCTTTTCGAATGGGTATATCATAATTTAATTACATTCATTTCCATAGACGTTCAGTTTTATCCTATCAAAAAATATAATATGACTATATTTCTCAATTGGTTCAAAACAATATTGAAAATATCAACCACTTATAGTATATGTGAATGAAAATATAGTGTCTTCTTATGCATCCCTCAATGATAATATTTTCCCTCAGAAGTCGGTATTCCTCTAATATAGAAATAAATGAGATTCCTTATTTTTTAATTTTCAATGATTTGATCATGCATTGGGAAACTAGATTAATTTGATGCCACATAAAGATTACAAGTGATTGATGGTGTAATAATGAGAAGGGTGGCTTAGTTAGTTCTACCCTTTTGATGATTTCATATATAAAATTATCTAATATTTCCTATTAAAGTCAAAGTCCACTAAACCTTTCATCTCACCCACACCCATATTCAATTAAAAGAAATAAAAATTCAAATGTAAATGATATATTTATAATGTACACCAACAACATTGTTGAAAATTACTTAAAATATATATGTATATTTGGAGGCACAACTGTATAAAAAATAACATAACATGATTATAAGAGGTAATGTATCATCTTTAACTAATGAGTGTCTCTACACAAAAGAAATAATACCATTTTTATCAATTTTGGATCAATCTAGTTTAAAAAAAATAATTTTTATTAAAAATATTGAATGATCACCTTTGAAAATCTATATTCATTGGTAGAAATCAAAGGCCATATCTTAAATACAAAATATTTTTCATCATTATATCAAGAATCCACTTTTTCAATATCTTCAATGTACATATATTTTATGAAGCAGAAGAGGATCAATAATAACATCTCACCTCAATAACTCATAAATACCATCATAACACTATATTTTTCCTTACTCAATATTCCTTATAAAATATTTAGTGGGATCACAATGATATTTTCCATTATTCAAAATTGGAAATTGCCATTAAATTTGGTATCATGATCCTTATTTGAACTCTGTCTTTTTCTACTAGTAAAATATGTTTTTAGAATAATCTATTATTGATTCTATAATAAAATTAAACATATCATACAAATTTAATATTCTATAATATAATTAACATATTGTCTTGTGATATTATAATTTAATTTTCCCAAATATTTCTTTTATCTAATTATTAAAAATTCAACAAAAATCATTACTTTGTTCTATATCATCAAGATAACATATAAAAATTAAATTATCTAGAATATATTTTAGATTATTAAATCATCATGAAATACTAGAACCATAATATTTATCTATAGTCACGGATCAACACTTTGAATATTGATATTTATTATCTAACTAATATCATTGAATCATCACTTTTATTAAATATCCCACCTCACAAAACCATGTTAATATTATCTATCATTAAAAATAAATCATGTATAATTATAAACCATGGGATAATATTACATAGTTAGAAATTTATTTTTACACATTTTTTGGATCTTTATATTATTTTTTATATACCTCTTGATTACTATTTCATTTATTCCAAGTTACTCTTATGTACAATAGCAAACAACACAATTATTCTGTTATATTCTCATACTTTTCTAAATTCCTCTAAATGATATTATATATCATCTATGATATTATATTTATCCTGTAGAAATATATATTTACTCTATCAATCATTTTGGTTACTCCAACTTATCTAAACACATTGTCAATAATTCAAAAACATGAAATCAAGAAAATTTAGGATAAAGCTACAAAAAACAATAAATCCTCTCCAAGAAATTCAAACAAACTAAAATTAGAAGTGAAATATATTCAATGAATTTATAATGATATTAAATCAATAATTATAGTAAATAATGAAAATAATAAAAAATTTATGGATTCATTACATTCATTGTATATTTAGGGTTTATGTCCTTTTGGATATCCTTTTATAGCCTCTCCTGTTGACTTGATAATATTCAAGTAATAAATTCCCTCCCCATATATCATCATTTATAAATAGATTTGAGTATCATGAATGGTACAAATTCATGAATTATACAAATCATTAATGTGAATTAAAAATTCCTCACACTCCTAAAATCTGAGGAAATATATTGATGTATACAATTAGCTAATGATGAAAAATAAATCTATAATATATGTTATATTTATCATGTAAAAAATTGTTACATATGTAATTTTAAGTTGCATCATAATAGATCTAATATAGAACACTATAAAAGGAACTTCATTATTATTAAAAGATATGGTTTTCTAAGTGAACCAATTTAATCAATAATTGGTGTGAGGAATCAGCCTTTTAATATAAATCTTCTAGTGTTTATGTCATTAATTATATATATACATGAAATCACTCAACCACTATATATGTCTCTTACAATCCCTTATGAATTTCATCAATCTTGTTTTTCCCCTCTATGATTTATACCTTGTTAGAAACTAACAATAGATAAATCCACCCAACCATAGATTTCTGGTATGAAAACCAGATCAATATCTCATGAGAATTATTCCAACATAGAATCAATATGGTTTTTATCTTTATTTATTGGGATCCTATAATTAATCTATCAATTTCTATTAAATAATGGCTTCCTCTAAAAAGGTTTCATTGAGTTATCGATAGTCAAACCCACTTTTTTCTAGGCTGTTAATGTACAAGAAAATGTGATTTACCTTACCCCCATAATTTAATAAGGTATATTGAGTTATTATTGTATAGATGTTTCACCAATACCTCTTCCTCAATTTAAAAAAAACATATGCATGATAAACATAAATATCATGCTCAAAAATGTGTATGTATTCAGGAACCAAATAACTTGTGGAAGTACCTCTCCTGACTAATAAATTTTAATAGAGTAGGTATTAAACAATCATGGTTTTTTTGTTCTAGTAAATGATTATACAAGGGGATAAATATTTTAAAGGACATAGGATTGTATAATTATGAAATATATCACAAAATCATTAATTTTAGCTAAGAAATGTCTTGAAAAGAGAAAAAATGTTGATAATTTCTATCAATTTTAACAACACTTACATCTTAGTCATTCCCAAAGTGGGTTTCATCGCATTATTTACATTTTCTAGTTTCAACATATAGTTTAATTTGTGTTATATATACCCTTCCTTATCTTACCATGATTACATATGATTTTTGATACCACCTTAAATGATAGTAGAAATTATTCACCATTCTCTTGTGATTATATGTTATCTTCAGGTGATTGTAGACTTATTATGATCAAAAATAGGAATTTTGTTAACGATTAATGATATTCAAATAGAAACACCCATAAATTAGAGCATATATATTGCTAAATTAGAGACATATCCTGATAGAAAGTTGTTTATTTTAATAAATCTAATTTATGCTATATTTTTATAAAATATAATAAGGAATCTATGTTAGAAATATTAGGTTTCCATAACATTTGTGATAAAAATTATGTTATAAAATGTTGTAGGTTCATGTAATATTACCTCACTAGGATCCCAATGATATATTAGTATAATTTCCTCAGAAAATAGAATCTTAAATCCTTACTTATTATCTCCCCTCTTCAATTTTAATTTATATTCTGTCATTATGGTTAACTATTTAGGGGGAATCAAACCCTCACAAACATATATAAGGTACAAGGAACATAATGGATCAATTTTCAATGTTTGTGACTAGTCCACTAAAATATTCGTGATAAGAGTTCATTATAGTTCACCTAATTATTTCCCTATACTAAGAGTAGAGGATTAAATACTATACTTTGGTAGATATGAATTTCAAAATATATTTGTATAAATCCATATTATAATTTGACAGAGAATGTAAATTTATTCCATTAACATAGTAAATTGACTGTCTAATCAATTGAAAACATCTTTGGTCACTATAGAGATCCACATAACTCACTGCAGTCCATTTTTATTATAGAACTATTGATATATTTTTTAACTCTTTTAGGAATGTGTTTCCTTCACTAGTGGCCTAAAAATATTCCACAGTATGATATTAATATTTTTCAAAAGCTTATATATAAGGCGGGTTGAGAAAATCTAATCCCCCATCCTCCTATAAAAAATAAAAACAAATTTACACCTTTAAATTACTATAGGATAACAGAACTTAATCGGACATTACATTATTAGGAGGATTATGTCGGTGATCTTTATTACCTCATAGATTTAGTGTCTCTCATTCCTTCATCACCCCATGATAATTCACCTTATTAAATCTCTATAACTAACCCACCCTTTATAGAATTTGAAATATATTTTAGAACATTTTAATCATGTATTTATACATTATCAGTTATTAGATAATCATATTCAATAGATATGATTTTATACACACATTCATATATATAGGATTCAAACTCTTTATAATACATGATTAATTCATCATATTTAGGGGATACTATATGTTTGATATTTGGATGGTAAAAACTAATATGAAAGAGATCTCATTGGTTTGTATGGAGGTATTTTTATAATATGGTTACTCATTTTAGCATCGATTCTTAGAAAACTGTATTATTGGGGATACCTTGGAGAGGCGAAGTATCATCCACACAAATATTCTTTTGTGTGAACTTCTCTTCTATAAAAAAATAGGGATAAGAAATAAATATAGTTTTAACCCTACCCTCATGAATTTTATTGGTTCCTACTTATAAACATAGGCCACCAAACTAATAAATGTCTCTTATCCTGTATCTTATTCCATCATAGTTTCCAAGAAATTTATTGAATAGGACACTCCCTAAAGGACTACTGAACATAGAGATGATTATAATTTTCACACTTATTCTTATAGATATGAATATTATGTTAACTACTATGAAAGAGGAATAATTATTATTTTAAAAATTGTCACCTTTAGCCTTAAATTTTAATAAAATGTAATAAAATTCATATTGTATTTTAGAATTAAGATTTATTTTACACTAAAAGGTGGTAGAGTAATATGCATAATCATTTCCAAATTAATGAGAATTAAACAAAACCCATGAACAATCATTTTATACCTTTCCCTATTAACCTCATTATTTGATATTGCGTGGATATTTTTCCAATTTCTAAAACATTTTAAAAAAAATTTAGGTGTATGGATCACATAATGTGTCTCAATCAATTTGTGTTATATACACCCACTTCAAAGTTCCATCATGTTGTAGTGGATGACATAGTTTTCTTAATATTTATTATGATTCTTGATGATTAGTGTTTAACTGAGTAAAATCATATTCCTTTTATTGTGGTTTGAAATGATTTTTGAAACATCAACACTCATCAATACTATCCTATCATAATATTTGTTCAATATTAGTTATTGGATATTTGAATGGAAGATAAATATGGGATTCTATAAATCATATCCCTTTAATAGGATCAACCCAATCTATATCAGAATTTAATAAGGCTATATTAACCAATTTAGTTACCCCTTACCCAAATATGATCAAACCCATGGTGAATCTTAACAAAAAAAAAGAATTATATGTTTGATAATTTTCCCCCAAGTTCCAACATATCTATAAAAAATGTGCTGGTTTGTAGGTCTTTAAAGGAAAAGTAACAAAAATTCACTAATAATAAATATATTAATCATGATAGATAAAATTTTTGTATCAATTTCATCTAGAAATATAATCCATATAAGGTGGATTATACTTCCTCTAGGAGTTGCCATTAAACGCCCTTCTTTTGTTGATTGTGGTGGGTAAGGAAAAAACTTGTCCATGCCACATCAGTTCTTTTCCTTTTAGGAGCCAAAAATATTTTAACTCATTCCATAAATGGGATGTTCGATTGGATTAAAAAATCCTTCCATAAAATTTCCTTAGTCTAAAATATATTTTACAATCTAATTATTGGATTTTGTTATCAAAATTTTACGATGTATTTAGTGGTGGGATAAATTTTTTCTACATAAAACCAAGTATAATAATTATCCTAATGTTATAGATATCCATGAAAATTCTTTCAACCTCAAAATAAATCACTTGTAAATATTTTATCTCAGGGAACCAATGTCTAATCGACTATAAGAAAAAATTAGTGTGATATTATTAGGAGAATTTTGAAGTCTATACTGACTCCTGAAATCATATTTATATCATTTATAGAATAAATTCCCTAGAACATTGGTGGAATCAATAATTTCATTCCAATTCATTCATAAAATTTCGCATTGGGTTAATATAAATATATATACTCCAGCCCCTCCCCTGATAAAATATAAAGGATAACAGATTGGTAATGCAGTTAAGAATTTTCTATTTCCATATATGATTCTTATTATCTATAATTTAAAGTATTTCAACAAATATTAAAATCACACACACACACACACACACACACATATATATATATATCCTCATAGACGAATTATCTTTTGAATAAAATATCCACCTATCCATTATTCAATGAAGTCCAAAATAATGTATATAAAATATGACATTCGTAATCGCTGATTGGTGTGTCATTAAAAACATTGAATATGTACATAGATAGACCATATGATAGTGGATAGTTTTCATGATCATTCATAATTAGATTAGAGTGATTCTATTGTTTGGGGATGCCAAGAGTTATAATTTGCAATTGATATTTTCATTTATCTCATTCCTCTTCAAAATGAAATTCCACACTCTTTGATAATATGATGTAACGAACATTTTCAAAAAATGTAGAATAAATATGAAAACACTTTCCATAATTAATGTAATTGGAGGAGAATAATAAAAATTTAGGGATATTTTTATCATATATGTACACTGAAAAGTTATAGATCTATGTTTGAAATTATATGTTCCATGTGTGTACATGACTTATGAAATCCATAAATATCTTAGTTAGAATAAATTATCGAAAAAATATTGACCTTTAAAGAGTTTCTGCTATGCAATTAAGAAACATATAATGTTTACTTCAATGAAAATAGATCATTTTTATTCAGAATTCAGGAATATAAAAGTGTACATCCCTTGGATGATTACAATAATATAGAGAGGTATATGATACATTTATAATTCCCTACACACACGTATGTTTCATCAGGAATAAAAAAATCTTTTTTTATTAAAATGAAATTATTTTTATGCTAAAAAATACCATAATTTAAGGGATTTCGTAACAATGAAAAAATGAATAAGACTTAAACCAAAATATAAATAGTATATTATAAGAATTTTATAGGTAAAGTAATGAATGGAAAAAACATCCCATAATTGTAATCACATGTTAATGAAAAATAGTTCATAATTGTATCAAGTACTCTCACAATTATAGTATATATGAATGTAACCCTCTTATATATGTGTGTGATTGTCATAACATTTTAAGAGTATACATAAATTTACATGCCTAAATATATAGTGTCTCTAACATAATGCTACTATTCCATGAAAATTAAAATTTTAAAAAATTTTCCTAAAAAATATTTATCACAAAGGTTGATGAACCAGATAAATAGAGATATACTATATAGTTTTAAATCCTCTGATATCAAAGTATTTATATTACATGTAACTCCATAAATGAAGTTAACTCTTGTTTGTGTATAACTTGTTAGAATAAAATGATTAGTTTAAAAATAGTGGGATTTTTGTAATATAACTCCTTGACTGGCATCACTGGGTTAAGGATAATGTATTCTATAAGCTCATGTGTGCTTCCCCATTTGCAGTAGGCTTCTTTACTAGAGATGAGGTCATATGTAATATATTTGTGAGACTATACCCTCAGTATAAAGTAATGATTAATCATTTTTTTAGTTAAAATAGTAATGAAAATAGGATATTAATATGGAATCATAGTGTAAAAGAAAACATATAATTAATATCACATGCTTTAAGAAATGAATGCATGTGAGTTATACATTAGTGGTCATAAGATATCCACATAGGTGGTGGATAACCATGTAAAATAATTAAAATAAAAATATAATATTATAAAATGTTCCAAAAGTGATCCAATGGTTTTCTTTTAAATCTCATCCATCTATGCCAATATCTACATACTCTAGTTCATATTATAGTAATCATAACTTTTATTGGTTTCTAGTAAAAATTCTGCATTCCCATAGGGGAACCAGTGTATGATGTGAGTATAAATCATAGTAGGAACCCATTATAAAACACATAGCATTTTTATGGATGATATATGCAAGTGTATTCAGTAATAAAAAATAAATAATAAATAAAACATTCATTCATGTTGGGCCATCATACACTACAAGGCCACCCTCAACACCAACTATACCGACTTCAGATCAAGGTTGTTATTATGGAGTTTTAATGTACCATGAATTAATTAAATATCAACCACTACAATAATACAAAGTTTAAGGTACATAATCTAGTCTCGTTCAATGAACCTCCTACACATGGTGGGGCCTCACAAAAAAACATACACTCATATCCTCAAACTAAAATTTTCGTCTCCTTTAAAACACATTTTATAACATTATAACTCAGATTGTAGAATCATAAGGAAATAAATTCAAAAACCATTTAACTTGGTGCATCACCTTATAGAACAATGAAAACCACTACACATTCCCTCATGACGTGATCTCATAATAAAATTCATTGAATAAATCCTTCAATAAGAGAACTATGATGTTAATTTCATCAAGCATAATTCCCCAAATCAAACTTTACACAATATATAAACACAGCTCAAGGTCCTACGTAATAATTTCAACTAACCCATCCATCTCATGTGTCTATTTCTAGGCCATAGTAATTGTCTGTTGACCTAAGAATTATCCCACTAAAATAACTAACTGAAGCATCCTGGATTAAGAACCATACGAATGAGAATATCACATTGAAACAAACTAATTATGGAATAAAATCGTATATAAATGTTTTATCCTCACCATGTCTAGGTCACTCTCACTTCATAAACACAAACAAACCTAAAATAGGACTATTCCACCCTCCAAGACCTTTCTAGACTCTTTAAATACAAATTGAAAATAAAATCATTGAATAAATACAAATTATATATATAAGTTTACATAATCATTTAAAAACCTACAATATAGAGATTAATTCATACGTCAATCTTTAGAGAGCCCCCTAACTATGTTGTTTTACATAGTTCAATCCAAATCCATTAAGCCCTAATTCTAGATTTTAAACATTAAAACTTGGTATTTAAATAGGAAATTTGGAAATATTGGGAGAATGTAAAATTTAGAGTATAATAATTGTAAGACTCACCAAATAGGAACTGGCGAAATACAAATTCCTGGACTAGTAAGAAATTATCTCGAATGATTTTTAGAATCCCTACAGAACCAAAAAATAGAGTTATAGAAGAGTGGTGATCATGTTAGCAAGAAGAGAGGTTTTAAGGGGGAAAGGTTGTGAATGTTCATAACATCCTCTAATAAATAACTTTACTGTATATCATGTATTTTCACAACCTCAAACAGTGACATTTTCCCTTACATGGTGACCATTATACTTTTACAAGCCACATAGTGTGGCTATAACCATAAAAGGTCACTTATTGATCACTAGGTTCCATATGGGACACCACTATGTACATGATACCCACTTGTTATATATACTAGTAGGTGCTTTCATGCTACCCCTATTGAAACTATTCATGGTCCCCATTATCAATAGAGAAATTATCAGATCATCATAGAATAAATTATATAATGAAAAAATGAACCTCAAATGCATATTTAATATTTCAAGGTCATTACAATGACCCCATATATTGGTTTATTCTCCCCAGCTAGAATTTCAAGGAACCACTCTAAACATCCATAGACATTGGGTTCATACATATGATTCCCAAACATAGGTATCGTACTGAATATGATTGTGCTTCTACAACACCAGTATAAAGGGAATTATCTTCTTCCATATTTCATTCTATATATATTCCATTATATGACTTAATTACTCTTCAAATTTTGTGTCCACACCCTACTAAACATCACCAATTTCAATAACAGAAATGTGGACTCGGTTATACATTAGAAGTTATGATAGGAGAACAAGTCAATAATTACTATTATATTTGGGAGAATGAGACCATCAATATATTATTCTCTTGATCCACTCTGAAATCATGCAAGAATCTATAAATCACAGTACAATATTTCCTCCCTTCCTTGGAGTAAGAAGAACTAACATAGGCAATACCAATAGGAACACCTGATCACCCATTGTGAGCTGAAAGGTTAACTTAAAATGGTGATCATAAGTTAATTATTGACTCTATATAAAAACAAAACACTTTATATCAACAAAACCCACTTTTTCTCTAAGACATTCTTGATAACTACAAACTCTATTATCACTAATATTCATATGTGTGATTGGAATACTTACCATATAAGGAATCATAAGGTGTCATATGTATCAATACAAAAAATTTATTATTGTATGAAAATTTGATCAAAGAAATATATTTATACCATATTATTTTAAATTTAATCAATCACATCCCAAACATATCATTGAAAATTTTAATCACCTCCTTTGGCTTCCAATCTATCTAAAGATGAAATATCATACATAGTTTCTACTAAGATCCAAAATATTTATATAGGAACTACTGATGTCTAGATGTGAAATGGGTATCATGATCTCATACAGTACCCAATGGTTACCTATAAAACCACACTATCTCCTCCACATACAAATTTCCCAAATTATCCACTTGTTGAGTTTCGATGATTGAAAAAATGTAGAACATTCATCATTAGATCTACTATAACCTATACAACATCATCGTACCTCTATGTCCTTTAATAACCATAAGAAAATCCATTGTCACATTATACCATTTTTATATTGATGAAATATGGAGATAAGGTAACACACCAAGTCATTTATGCTCTTCCATGATCCTCTAATAGTTAAGGCATCAATACATGAACCCAGAAACATTGTTCCTCATATTTAGACACTAGAAATGATCTATGATATCATGTTATATCTCATAATACTTTGCGTTTACTAAATAATGTGAGTTGTGGGACCCCCCATATCATGCATGTAAGGACCAATACCTTGGTAAGGATGTAAAAACTCCATTTTCACCCATTAACCAACATAAGACTTGTTTATCACCCTTAATATTTCCTTGAATCATGAAAAAATATACCTCAATATCATGGTTATCCATTACTCAATTAGCATTGATATAAATGATGAATAAAAGGATAAAGGCCACATCCTATTGGACCTTTGACATATCTAACTACCAATTAGTTTATAAGCTCATCAACTTACACTCCCCACAAATACATGAACCACTTTCCATATTTATCCCCATAATGAAAATCAATCATGATGTTCCAAATTCCAAATAATAATCCATATCGATGCAAAACATCTTCAAGCACCACACCAAATGACTTAACCAAAGGTGAAATTCCAATTACTAGAGTATGCATGTTTGGACCCATTCAAGAGGGGCTTGTGCCACGACTCCCCAAGCCTGTCTCCAATTGGCTAGGGGCATGAGACAAGCATTGAGTAGGAATATATATAACATAGTAGTTCTTCACCAATGTACATGTATGCACAAACACATCTCTTAAACTATAAAATTATTAAATGTAAAGACAACTAAATATGAGTTCATGCATACATATAAATCCCAGAACTAGAGTTTGGAATATGTAAAAGAAAGTAAACATGGACAAAGTTAATTCCAACACAAATAGTCTGAAACACAAATCCAACATTTAGATAAAAAACAAAACCACAGTCAAAACACTACAAGAATAAAATATAATCATTCCACTCTCAGAAATCAACATATGATCCTATATATATATGAATCTATCAAAACAGTGATCATCTACACAAGACATGACATGTTTTTGAATATCCCGTGCATTGGTGAGAATAATAACACGCATTAGGACACCTTGAGAAAACAAAGCATACAACATTAGAAATACAATCATATTTTACACATGTATATTTCTACAACAAAAATAATAAGAATAAATAAATATAATCAATAAAGACTCACATTCAAAAGGTATGTCACAACTTTTGAATTACATCCAAGGATTCCAACTCAAATACTCCACTAATAACTCATCTAGGGGAATACACTTTTGAGTCTGATATAACATATGAAGTTATTCATCTGAGAGGTCATTCTCATTAGTTATCACTATTGTGAGTCCATGACGAATGTATGATGATCTATGATACATAGAAGAAGATCACTCCCATGTATAGAGGGTGATACAAATAAATAAATCTGGATTAACCGACTATATAGAGGATCAGATCACATGTAGTTTTATTCACGATGGTACCAAGAACTCTACATAGGGCATGATGATGATTAGAGGATCTCACTATATGCCTCATGGAAGGATTCAAAAAACCCTATACATGAATTAATACTAAAGGGATCATTGTCCTAGGGTAAGGATAAGATACCATGCTAACCCCCATTGAAAATATAAGGGGAACACACCATAACAAAACAATTCCATGATATAGAGAACAAGGGATCTAATCAGTTTTTAAGAAAGTATAGTACATTTTTGGGGTTACACACTGTGTCCCTTGACCCTGAGTCCTGCTCATGTAAACTGACCACATATCCTTCTCATGTCTATATAGAAGTACACGACATGTGAGATTCCTATAAACTCTACACATGTTCAAATACAAAACATTATCCCATGTATATGTTACCATGTATTATTACATGTCTTAGTTCATGTAGTTTTTTCTAGTACATGTCTATATATGAGAGTACATGGCATGTTCCAGCCTGTGTACCTCATCCTGAGTGCATTTACCCTATGAGGTACACATTGAGTCTCCAAGGAGAGACCACTTGCCACTTGTCTGGATCACATACCGTGTGATTCTGATGTGTATCCGAAAACGATATTCATTGAGAAATGGGTCTTACATGTCATGTATATCTATTATAAACTTTTTGTAATGAAGGATTTTATATAAATCCGAATATGGAACTTGTTTGTCATCTCCCATATTGGATCTTCGATCCAGTAACCACCTTTCAATAAAATCTTGAATCAACAACCAAGGAACCTTTCCATCAGCAAAAAATAAAGACTCAGACTTTTGTTTCACTTAGAAAATGTATTTTTACATCGTTCATTATTTCACGCTGAAGAACACAAAATTAGGTATCTACACCATATGATCCACTACCACTATAACACCTCCATAATTTTATTAAGATACAAGATCTATAATTTGGGATCATTGTACCAAAAAATATGCACACAAGGATCGATTCATTGAAATATTTCAGACAACAGGCCAAATGAATAATGACCACGATCAATAAAGAACCAAGGTAGAAAATGAGAAGAAAAATCAAGTTGAACATACCACAAATCGATATTCCTGTGAATATTGGTTCATTTCTATTAGAATGATAATGAATGAATAAACAATTACAAATAATTTTCATAATAAAATCCCCGTATGAAAACTCATCCCATAATTTTCATAATCTATTATCCAATCCATTAGTTGATTGAGATCAGTTCGTAATAGAAATAAAAAAGGGGAATAAATCTCAATAAAAAATTCCCTACCTCAATTATATTGATTACTTATGAAGAACAAGGTTGAAGAGTGATAATTGGTGATATCCATTGAATAATTTGTGATTTGATCACCAATATAAGATCCAGTCATCAATTTTTGAGGGAAATTATCCAATGATCTCCCCAATGTCTCTCTAACGGTTCTAGGGTTTTGTGGATAACCTTGGATTTATATCATAACATTCTATACTCTCCAATCATTTTTTCATTGAGAATAATTATATAATTTTTTTAATTGCTTAATTCATTTTCATTATTGTGATGAATATTTTTACAAAATACCCATGTCGACCTTGGTTAAGTATCCCCATGGTTAAAACCAATGTTCAAAACTCAATGGTTCCCTAAAAAGTTTGATCTGGGAACCCATTAATAATTTATTCCACAATTTTTGAAAAACAATGTGCGTAAGTTACTTATTATATTTATTATATTTGAAACATTTATTTTGGGTACATCAGCCCTTGTAATCACAAGCCATATCAATTATTTGTGTTGAATATAATAAATACAACTTCAAACAACTATAATATGTGTAAAATCCAAGATATTAAATTCTCCCCACCATGGGGGTTAATGTCATGATATTCCAAAACATGGCCTACACAATGTGATGTTTGTACTGAGAATGAATCTGAGTCTTGTAGTCACAAGTGCTCCCTTGAAGATTCTATTAATGGCATCAGACTAATAATAATGGAATCACTCTACTATAGGGGATCATCTCATTCTGATACTGAATTTCTATCTGGTACTCAACAATGGTAGTCCTATCCTCAATGTCCTTCTCACCCCTGTCAATAACGTGTGATGGTTCATGAACACACCACCTCAGCTGTGACATGTGGAAGATATTGTGTCACTAAACTAACTGTGGATGTAAAGCTCATTGGTATGCCACCTCACCAAATCTATGTTATATCTATAAAGGAATGATGGATTTAAAATATAACTTTACACCCCAGCCATATCTCTACAATCCACATCGTGGTGAATCCCATAAGAACACATGTTTTCATTCGTCAAACTCTAAAGGCATCTATCATTTTTCATTATAAAAAATCTGATGGCTTTGCGTAGTCTTGATTTAATCCTCGATGATTTTTACCTTCTTGGTAGTTTCTCACACAAACCCTAGCCCCATGAGGGCTAACTCTCATGGGTCTGTCCAAAAAAGTGGCGAGCTATTGGGTCGCAGGTACAAATACCCAAATGTTGTCAGACCAATGGTAGAATGATAGTTTTCTACACAAAATACACCATTGGTTGGTGATCCTCCCACATACAACCAACGTCCAACATGCCAGATCATAATATGTACTATATAACCTGAATGTTCTGCTCAGTCTAGCCATTAAATTAGGGGTGAAAAAGAGTTCTCAAGCATAACTGAGTCCCAAAAACCTCTTGAAATTCCTTCCACAACTTGGATTTGAAGTAATCATCAAGGTCAGAAATGATCGTCAATCGAACTCCATGGACTAATACTTTCTATTTCATGTAGAAGAACCGCAATCATCCTACTAAACTATAATATCAGATAGATAGGATGAGTCATGTCTTGGTGAGTCAATTTATGATCAACCAAATGGAATCATTTCCCCTGTACATATGTGGTAATCCCATCACTATTTCCATTGTTATACCCTCACGATTACATTGTAACACCGTAATGGGTTGAGATAAACCCACTAGAACATGGTTGTTGGCCTTTACTTGCTGAGAAGTAAGGGATCAATGAAAATACTCTGCAACTCCATTAATTATCCTTGGACACTAATATTATCATTGGAGGTCCCTGTACATGTTTTCCAAACATGGATATACTACCAAAGGAGGCATATGAAACTCTATCAGAACCTCCTCCCACAACGTCACTTATACCATCATGTTTCCTTTGTAAACAAAAAAATGACCCCATTATTTTGATAATCCATCAGGATCATGTATAGTGGATATATGCGTATGTAGGATCTCATTGTCAGTATCCCCATGTTTATACCCCCAGACTCGTTACAAGAGTGGATGGGTGAAAATCATTTAATGGATGGAATATTCTCCATATCTATCTAAAAAGGATTTAAAAAACGTGGAAAACTTCTCTGATGCTTTATTCAATAACATAAAACAAGATATTCTAATGAAATAATCAACAACCATGTTCCCCTTTCAATGTTTAGAGACAATTTCGAAGTCATAACCCTGAAGGATCTCTAGCCATTTCCAAACTCTCATGTTAACATTATTTAGAGAGATGATATAATTGAGACTATTTTTATCATAATAGACGATAAACATCTCACATGTCTCGTATTTCCACCACATATTTAGTGAAAATACTACTGCTAATAACTAAAGATCCTGGGTCACATAGTTCTTCTCATGGGGTCTTAAATAGTGTTACCCATAGGAAATCACCTCTTAAATATTCATCAAAACACATCCAAGACCGATTTTGGAGGAATCATATAACACTACTCACTCAACACCCACAACTAGAAATTTAAATATGGTAGCACTCATCAATATCTTTCTCAACTACCAAAAATACTGATGGAACCTCTATCACCACATGAATGGATACACCTTTCTGGTCAATGCTGTCATGGTTGATGATATTATAGAGAAATCAAGAATGAATCTCTTGTAATTTCCTACCTACCCAGAGAAGCTATGTACCTCTATAACACTCTTGTGTGGCTCCCAAGATAACATCACCTCAAAATTGGTCAGTTCCACTAACACACCATCTATCGAGATAACATTTCCTAGAAAGTGGATCACCTTAATATTGAACTGGAAGTAAAAGAGATTTCAATAAAGCTTGTGCTCTTAGAATACGTCCATAACATTCCTCAAGAGTCTCACATGGTTTCCATATGATAGTGAGTACACATATATATCATCAATGAAGACTACCATAAACTAGTATAAGAAATTCTAGAAATATATGGTTTATTAGCCCCCCGAAAAATACAAAGGCATTCCTCATGCCAAAGCGAATCCCCGTGTACTCATACCGACCATAGTGGCATCAAAATTATGTCTTTGATATATCCACATCCCGTACGCGTATCTGGTGATAAATCAACCTGAGGTTAAACTTTGAGAACCATCATTCCCCTCTCAACTGGCCAAATAGGTAATCAATCCTTGGTAGTAGATAATTTTTCTTCATAGTCACTTGGTTAAAGTTCCAAAAGCCCACACAAAACCTCAAGCTCTTATCTGACTTCTTTGAAAATAAAGATATGGATGCCTAGGGTGAAACATTGGGTCTAAAAAATCCCTCCCTCTATAATTCCTCTAACTTCACCTTCTTCTTATGAATATTTGGGGGTTCTATATGATATTTTGGTGTGAATATCATTATTTTCATAGGGTTTAGATGAATGCATAATTTTATCTCTTGGTGGGGAGGTAAACCTTGAACATCATTGAGATAGATTTCCTCACACTCTGCCACAACTATATGAACCATGTAACTCATAACATCCACTACCCTAGGGGTTAGTCTTTCCAAATGATGGGTAATCAGATACACCCTCCAATTCATGAGTCCATCCGTCACTAAATGGGTGTCCTTTTCATAGAAAAAGTAAAACCTAGTTTTCTCACTACGGACAGACCACATCCTTCGGGTGAAATAGTCGATATAGACATGAACCATGGATAACCATTCCATACCTAAGATAAGGTCATAAGGCCCCATCACTGATATAAATATAACCCCACAGAAACAATCAACTACTAGAGTTAGGTCACCCCACTAGATCATGTGTGTGATCGCTAAGTCTTTTCAGAAGGAGTCTCCAAGCATAAGGGATGAGACAAGGTCTTGAGAAAAATCACTATGTATCGAATAAGATTTGTGGATTGAAAGGAATGACTACGACCCATTTCTATCATTATTGAATATATGCTATAGAAGACACAAAACATACATTGAATCATTCTTAGAGCCTATTGTTCTTATGCTTATACCGACTATAGTTGTCTATTCCACTGTCCTCCACCTCACTTAGCCTAGTGTGGACCACCTGAGGATGGTGGTAAAAAAAAGACAAAGTATTGACCACCTACTACTATCCTCCCTTCCCCCCATCAAAATTATCACCCCACTAATGTATCTTCTCACGCCTTTGTATCTATGTTGGACGATCATCTATGATTTGTCTATCAATTGTATGACATGTCAAACAAACTTGTGGAAGATGTCCCATGCCATCACTTTAGTGGAAAAAAATCTTTCTGGGCTGACTAGACCCACCATGAGAGCTTCAAAATAAATATCCTCTATAATGGAGCTTCCCCCTGAAACATATTACACATATAGGTCCCTAAGACTGAAGAAATTTCCCTGCTTCAAAGGACTTTTCTCATGATTTCTCAATATCAAGAAGGCCTTACTGTATCTGATCATTCATGAAACTCACTAAATCCAAATATCTATATAGTACCCAAGTATAAATAGGAATTCATAGAGGGATAACTCAAGCATGTATGTTTCTACCTTTACCTGGATTGAATGTCCAAGCCCTGAAAAAATGGTCGTGAACCATATCAATCAAGTACATAGAAAGGGTTGAAAACATTAATTAATACCCACATAATATCATGTTGCCCGGATGGAGCTATAGAATCTCCTGGATATCTATATCCATTTTCATAGATGGTCTGAAATTCTCTTTGATAAGATTCTAAAACACTATATATGCACGAGTTTCCTCATCGTATGACACGGTAATTAACTCCACTGTCACCCCACTGAGTTGAGAAAAATACTCACTACTAGAACTGGAATATGATCTGCTGGTATCCCAAAAAGATGGAGCACTTAGATCACCACCTCAATCCAGTCCTCGCCCTCCCATAGTCTTGTCTCACCTCGATTCCTAAGGGGTCTCTATTATTGAATGTCATGAATCATGCCGAGCCTAAGCAACTCATCTACTAGTACAATTGGCATCATGTGCTACTCCACAGGTGCAGGTATAGTTGGGGCACCACCTAGGGGTTACATGTTGGGAACTAGTAGCTATATTGATGCCTCATCACATAAGATATGATCCTCAAAGATCATGATGATACATCCTTGTATCTAGACACAACAGAACCATCCTAAAAGTAAACAAGATGCGGCACAATCAATGAGTATATCTGAAGATATGACTTAAGAAGGATATGGAAACCACAACTCATTTATATATGATGCATCTACCATTGTTTTCCCAATAACTAGTTTTCTCATGTACTAAGTCGAAATGTAGGAGATAAGATTCCAAAGGCATGGATACGTCATCCATTTCACCAATACTAGAGTCCCTTGTCAAAAAACCATACTCAAAACACTTTACACTATTTAAAAAATCCCATTTTATATACTCTGGTCCCAACATAGAACTGACCCCCTCTGATACCACTATGTTTTGAACCATCCCAGAGGAGTGTATTCCACGACCCACCAATACTACGTCCAATATAATAGGGAATGTAGACTTGCATCGAGTACACATATGAGTAACATGGGAGGACATAGCCTAAGTACCTACACGCATATATATGCAAGACTTTAAAAAACTAAAATATAAAAATAACTGAACAACCATTCATGAATACATATAAACCCTACAACTGGATCATGAGATGAAGTAAATTAATTTAAACATATCAATATACAATCCCACAAAATGATTCCTAAAAAAGTCCAACTTATAGGTAAAATTGGGAATTATATGAAAAATCCACAAGAACACACCTCCTTCTTTCTAGTATCACTAACCACCATCTTTCCCTAGTTCATGTTGGACTATGTCAAAAGGCATATCACATTCACATGAAACAACATGTGTGGGAAAAGACCATTTTAGGGGTGAGTATAAAATTATTCAGTAAGACACATAAAAACCACAAAGTATACAACAAATGAAATATATTTATCCCTACATAGATATATTTCTACAACACGTAGAGAAATAATATCCATATATACTAAAAAAATAAACAAATTAAAATGTTAATAAATGATTTTTGTAACACCCAAAAATTTTATAATACGTTATCTCTTTAAAGTAATTCAATAACATGTGCTACATGCAACACCGAGTTTGAGCGCACCACGACTTACCAAACGAACCATTCCTATTGAAGTTAAGAATAGTAATAATGGGATATTGAATTTTATATCCTCCGTAAAATTTTAGAATCCATATTATGTGTTTATTAGACATAATATAAGATCAATTTTTTTTGATAAAAGAAGTATCTTTCAAAATATGCAATTTCACATCCATTTAATTGAAAAAACATTTTGAAACCAATATTTGAAACTTTTATATATTCAATTTAATGAAATTAAATTCTTATTTAGAAGTAGGACATAAAACTTTAGTTTGGATAAATTTTTGGTACTTTTCTGACAACTTTCATATTTTGATGAAAAGTGAAAATACTAAATTTTAATTGAAAACAACATTCTTAATTGAAATAATTTATAGTGTTATATTATGCATTTTAATGGTTTGAAATTATTATTGGATCATATTTTTTACATTCAATACAATGTAGGTCATTAAAAGTAATTTCACATTTAAATTTGACATAAACACATGTCATTCATTTGATGGTTTTTACTTTTTAAAAACCCATTATTTGGTTTTGACAATAGAAATTAATTTTAAATAAATTATTGCAACTTATATTTTTTTGAATTTTGTAAAATAGTATTTATTTTTGAATTTTTAATATCAAAATTATCATATGGTGAATTTTTAGTATTTTTATGACAACTTTTTATTTTTTATGAAAAGGGAAAAAACTACGTTATTGTTAAAAAAACTTTTTATTTAAAAAATTATTTATTTTGTTTAAATTTATTTTAAGTATAAATAGATATATAATACCTATATAAGTTTAATTTAATTCATTGAATTAATTTTATAATAAAATTTGATGTATAAAATTTTATTGAACCTTTTAACGTCTTTTACCCACCTTCCAGGAAAATTTACAAATTTGCATAAAACATAATTATACTGCTTTTGTGAATTGAATTTCGAAAATATTGAAAACATGGTTGAAATCAGTAAGTAAAATTTGGTTCAATAAGACGAAAATAAGTTTTTGTTAATTGTATCTTTTGACTTTTATTTACCATGGTAAAAAGTAAATTGTGCAATTAAAGGTAAAAATGCTATTATAATTACCCTTACACATGTCCTAATTCATTTTGATAAGTTTATTTCGACAAAAACAACCTTAGGAATAAAATATGATCCTTTTTTTCCACTTGGATTAGATTAGTGTATTTATTATTATTTTATTTAAAGAAGAGTTAAAAGTGTTAAATTCAAATTTTAATAACTAATCCATTTTTCATAGAGGGTTATACATAAGATAAATTTGACTATAAATATTAATTAGAAATTTAAAAGGATTTAATACATAATTATATTTTATTTATAATTTTTAGAGATTGAATAGTTTAATTTATTTATGACACAATGATGATGCAATATTTACTTTATCAATGAAAGAGTAACACAATTGATAATATAAATATAAAAATAAATGTAAATTTTGGATTTTTATGCCATCCACGAATTTTATAGATTAAAATGACATGTTAGGGTTCATAAAATTAATTTTTTTAAGTTATAATGTTTTTATGACTTTCACAAAAACAAAATACCAAATAGTGTCAAAATTGACATATATTAATTTTTAAAACCAATATTTTATTATTGATTGATATAATATTCCTAAAAATAGAAGGATTTTCCAAAAGACACAAATAAGGAGAGATATATTAATAATGATCTACTTGGGTTTGTATTAAAATTTTATAGTATGTTTATTAACCATTTATTATAATAATACAAGAATACATGTTAAAAGATAAACTATTTAACTAAGAGTTAAATCTATAAGATATGGTTAGTATGGTGACCTAACCCTGTATAAGTCCTATTGGTTGAGAGTTTTTTGACCCATACCCACCTTATCTTCGAAATAAATCATTTTGGAGCCATTATAAACCGAACATGATTGTATAATAAAATAATATTTCATGATTTTCCTAATGTGACCCTCACATCTCTTATAAAAGGGTTGTTCCCCTTCACTTAATTTCACACCTGTAAAGCTATTTTTTCTTGGCCAACCGTGGCTCAAATATCCTCCCAAATACCCTAAATTCCATTTAAAAGCATTAAATTGATTATAATTCCCACCTAATTAGCCCTTTTGATCCGCTCAATAGTAAACATATGAAGAATAGGTAATAATTTCACCACCTCTTTCAAAGTTCTTTTCTTCTTCCACTTCCTATTTCTTGGATGTTTCCATACCTAAATAATAAATCTAGTACCTTATACATACTATTATGTTATTATAAATATTGTAAAACCATATTAATTATTATATCCATCCAATGAATGACAAGTCACCATACATGCGTACGTATGACTTATCGTCTCCACGTCGTGGTGGAGTTTGAAAATCAAACACTTAATTTTTTAGATGAGTATAATAATGAGTATAATTAATGAAAATAATAAATATAAAATGTTATTGATTCTTTATATATGATATACCATCCAATAACATACGATTTCACCATCAATATAATGATAGTGTCTCTTTTGCGTACGTAAGGATTACCGTCTCCACGAACTTGATAAAACTAATTCCCCATTATAACCATTCAAGAATAATTTTCATTTTATGATTAAAAAATAATTTTTAAGAACATAATATCATTTTGTATATGAATCAAATACATCCTATCCATAAAAAACATTCCTCATGTAACCAAGCATATAGAGGAAAACAAATCAGTTAACACCCGAAATAATGATTCTACTGAAATATTATTAACAAAGAAATATTAGAATATCATATATGATTTCATATTTATGTATAAGGTTATTTTAAATTTTGATAAAAATTATTTAACTATTATACAGGAGGTTAACATGCCATCATTAAATGAAAAAGTAAATGTAAGGTTTAATTTTACAATATTTTTATTATCTGAGGATATTATACGTGAGTATCAACCAGGACCTCTTTATCACCCACATTCGTATTTTTTAAAAATGTATTTCATAACATTTTTATTATTTCCTAGAAAATGTGTTAATGTCATTTATACCCTTGTTTGATTTTTTATAAAATTTTTAGAAATAAAACTTTCCATCGTTTTCCAAACAAGGTCCTTTACTACCCTTTTCAAAAAAATTAAGGAAAAATAATTTTTAATCTTATACGGCTAATGTAGATATTTTACATCATTATAAAATCTTTGATGATTCCATTACAAGATTATAAAAATATTTTCAAAATAAATGAAATATTTTATAATTATGTGACTTTTAATTGATTTCATAATTGAAAGAGATATTTCTCCCGCATAGTTTTTATTTAATCTGTGTCAAAATAATTTGATAGATTCAACACCTTTTTGAAGTTAATTTATTATGATAAAATCATACATATTATATTGAAGGTTTTCTGATATGTTTGACAGTGGATGTGTTATTTGTATACCACTCTTGGTTTACGGTTAAATTATAATCATTTTGTATGCTAGTTTTAATATGAATGTTTATGGTATGTTTCAACCTTTTTATATGTTGATTGCATTGGACATAGTATGTGATGAGTAGAGCCCGCTATATCTCCTCTATGCATCGGTGGTTCTCATAAGAAAATCTATTTTCTTGGAATAAGGCCTTGAAAAAATAATATTTGTAGTCTTGGCATGAGACCTTGACTATGTGGTTATAAATTCTAGCATTATGCATTCCATCATTATGAAATTGGATATTGATATTACATGTGATTATTCGTCTAATAGAATATCAATTTGAATAAGTAAATGGAATTGTTTGATTAATTTTTTCTATATTATACTGATATATATTTTTAAAAGGCTTGTGTATTAGTCATATAAATTTATTTAAAAGTCTATGATTATTTATGAATGTTTCTGCTATATCGTTAGCCTTACTTAGCACCTGAGCTCACCCATTTCTATGTTTTATTTTTTCTAGGATGCGAAGAATTATATTATTTTTTACCTGCAGGAATAGGATAAGGGATATAAGAGTGGTCAAAAGGGGATACACTATTGTTTTTTTATTTCATGATGTAATGTAAAATTATGTATGTATCTATTAAATACAAGGCTAATAAAGTGACCGGTCTTTCTAGATAAGATTCCTTGTATCATACCAATGAATTAAAATAATTCACTAACTACGGGAATCTAGAGTCGGGGTGTTATAGTTAGTATCAGAGGAAGTTTATTACAATTCTTGGAAACTAGATCTATAAAAACTCTTATTAGATAAATTTACCCAAAGATAGACTATGAATATTAGTATATAAGAACATCCTAGAATTTTGGTAATGTAGAATTTTTCTTATTTCGAAATAAATACATCTCTGTCTAGATACGAGAAGATAGAGGCAGCTTTGGCACAGATGTACCTAGGAGTGAAAACTCTAACAAGGAGTTCTGGGAATGACCCAATGTATCCTGGTACACAACAATGGGCCTTTATGCACTCTTGGATATGACACTCATGGGG
Organism: Viscum album; assembly: GCA_963277665.1. Lineage (NCBI taxonomy): Eukaryota > Viridiplantae > Streptophyta > Magnoliopsida > Santalales > Viscaceae > Viscum > Viscum album. The sequence continues at coordinate 1,991,591,917 of OY728152.1, forward strand.
GATATGTTTAGGTTAATTTATGTGTCCTTTACAAGAGATAATGGGGGATTTAAGAGTAAATACTTTCTAAAATAAAACATTTTTTTATTATTGATTATATGCATAATATTTTCAATTTATGTTAGGTATTTTACAATTTGGGAATTATGCATTGATATTCATAAAAAAACCTATTGTATGCCATTGTTGAGAAATGGGGCCTAATAGAAGGAATGATAACTCCAGCGATACCCATGATCCAAAGAGAAAGAAAGATCAAATCATTCATGGTATTAAGCCAAAATTTTGAAAGGAAATAGCCTCCCATGTATTATCATCATATGAAAAAATAATATAATTTGTTCATAAGATAAGTAATGAATTATATGATTTCAATGCCTTTCAGTGGAAGCAAGAGAAGAAAAGGATGGTAGAGAGAAAGATGGATAAATGGAAGAGGGAATAGAATGATTTTACCATATGTGATAATTGTGGAATGAATCACCTTGGTATATTCTTTGACAGAATAGGAGTTTGTAATATGTGTGGAGAAAAAGAACACTATGTACATGAAGGGTCAGAAAAAGGTTTCAATTGTATAATGCTTCGTCGGCAAGGAGTTGGGACACTATACAAATCAATATAAAAATCATCAGTGTATGCCCCAAAATGATGCTATTGGATAATAATCATGTAATAACACTACCATTGATGAAGTGGAATGAATATTGTTCTTATGTAATTATTAATGAATTATTTCATTTGAGTGTTGTATCAATGATGTACTGGTTATATGAATTACGAAAATAAATAAGGATTTTATTGTAGTACAATTTCATTGAGGATTTGAGATTATATGGTTCTAAGAAGAGTGACTAAATAGCCAGCTAAATATTTTGGAAAATACATGGTTGAAGGAAAGATAAAATTTAATATGGTTCTGATACTGATGTGGTGATTTTGTAATAATATATTATTGATTCGGATAAAATATATTTGATATTCTTGACTACTTTGAAAATAATTAATTGTATGTTTATTTATTTATTGTTGGAGTCTACAAAATTTTTGGATATAAAGTGTATATATATTATTCTATAAGTAATAATAGAGAATGAACGTAATCAACAGGGGTTTTGGGTAATTCAGGGTGTTACCCTTTTTTTAAAAAGACAACAATATGAAGGTATTCACATGTTATTACGTGGAAAAAAAGATCATCAATGTGATTACCTTCCTTATAAATTTTGTACTGTGAGTTTGTATATAAGTATTTTGGATTTGTCTAAAGGATGGAATGACTTATGTTTTACATTGAATATTATTGTTAAGGTAAAATAATTTCTTATGATTATTTTTGGATTTTTATCAAGAGGACAACTCAGAGGTTGGGTGACAACCTGTCGCGTCCGGCATGACCGTGAAACTTGAACCCGAAACTAAAAGAATAGAAGGGTGCATCACCTATAACTGGCCTACGTGATGTCCTAGTCTGTTTAATGTAATTTTTTAAATATTCTAAAAAATGAATTAAAAATTCCTCATTTTTAGAAACCTATACGATTGGGATAAATAGAGTTTTTTTTGAATTCTATTATCTTTTGGAGTGAAAGATGTGTTTGTTGTAGGAATTAGTTGAAGGATGAAACAATACATGTCAAGTATATTTTTTTCCAATTATTATATGAATAAATTAATTCTTAAACATTAAGGAAGGGATCTGAAATCCCAAAATTTGTTATCCAAATACCTTTTGTTTTGTTGAACCGATGATATTTTAAATTATCATAGATTGATGGCTTTGGGGCCCTCAATTTTACACATGTTTGTGATTGAAGACCTCAGAAACTCCCAATAAATATTTAAATTTTCCCTCAAATTATGCGTCTTTAATTTCCACCATTGTTCTCCTAATCAAGATCAAAATTTAGTGCTGAATTTTTCATCTCACTTCCCCTCTTATTAAGACTAAATTTTATTAAACCTATTTCCGATGTGCGTTTTCCCAAAAGGTATTTTTCTATTTTTAACATTTTATTTTTGAAGAATAATTTTTTAATTGTGAGGACACAATTTATTTAAGGTGGGTAAAATATAACACTCCATGATTTCATAGTACGTTATCTCTTCAAAGTAATTAAATAACTTGCACTACTAGTAACACCGAGTTCGAGCGCACCAAGACTTACAAAACATCTTGTTAAAAAAGTGGTTATGAATAGTATTTACTAAATTTTGAATTTCATATACTCCATATAAGTTTAGAGTCCATATTATTTTTTTCATATACATAATATAAGAACAAATTCTTTTTATTCAGTTAAAATAAGTGCTTTTAAAAAATGTAATTTTATCGCCTTTTAATGGGGAACCATTTTTGAAACCAATATTTGACACTTTTATATATTTAATTTAATGAAATTAAATTCTTATTTAGGAGCGGGAGATAAAAAATTTATTTGGATAAATTTTTGGTACTTTTTTGACAACTTTTATATTTTGATGAATAATAAAAAATACAAAATTTTAATTGAAAACATCTTTTTAAATAGAAATAATTTATAGTGTTATATTATGTATTTGAATGGTTTGGAAGTATAATTTGACTGTATTTTTATCATTTAAAACAATTTAGGTCATTATATGTTATTTCAAATAGAAATTTTACATAAACACATGTCAATCTTTTGATTGTTTTTACTTTTTAAAAACCCACTTTTTTGGTTTTGACAACAAGAATTAATTTTAAATTAATTAATGAAAAATATATGTTTTTAATTTGGTAAAATAAACATATTTTTTCAATTTGGAATATAAAAATTATCTTAAGGTGATTTTTTGGTATTTTTCGGATAACATTCAGTTTTTTATGAATAGTAAAAAACACTACGTTATTGTTAAAAGTCGACTTTTTATTTAAATAATTATTTATTTTATTTAAATCATTATTTTGTCAAAATAGATATATAATACCTATATATGTTCTATTTAGTTCATTGGATTCATTTTATAATAAAATTTGATGTATAAAATTTTATTGAACTTTTTAACGACTTTTACCCACCTTTTAGGCAAATTTGAAAATTTTCATGAAATGATATTTTACCACTTTAGTGAATTGAATTTCAAATATTTGAGAGTCATGGTAAGAATTAGTATGTAAAATTTGGTTCAATAAGATTAAAATATTTTTTGGCGAACAGTAACTTTTGACTTTTATTTTCCATGATAAAAAGTAAATAGGGTAATTAAAGGTAAAAATGATATTATAATTACCCTAACACATGTCCTAATTCTATTGTATTAGAATATTTTGACCAAAACCAACCTTTGGAATAAAATATGATAGTTTTTCCCCACTTGGATTAGATTAGGACATTTATTATTATATTATTTAAAGAAGAGTTAAAAGTGTTAAATTCAAATTTTAATAAATAAACCATTCATAATATTCGGTTATACATAAGATAAATTCGAATATAAATATTAATTAAAAATATTAAAAGATTTCCTACGTAATGGTATTTTATTTATAATATTTATAGATTAAATAATTAAATTTATTTACGACACAATGATGATACAATAATAACATTATCAATGAATGATTAAAATAATTGATATTATAAATTTAAAAATAAATGTAAATTGGGGATTTTGATTCCATACACGAATTTTATAGATTAATATGACATATTTGGGTTGATTCAATTATTTTTTTCAAAGTTATCAAGTTTTTATGAATTTCCAAAAAACAAAATACAAAATAGTGTCAAAATTGACATAAATGAGCTTTTTTTAAAAAATACTACGTTATAAATTGATATAATTTTCATAAAAATATATGCCTCGGCCAAAGGACTTATATAAAGTTTGATAAATTAATAATTGAACACTTGGGTTTCTCTTGTAATTTTATAGTTTTTTATTAAACATTTATTATAATAATACTAGAGTACATGGTAACAGTTAAACTATTTAACTCTATGTTAAATCTAAAATATATGGTTTATATGGTGACCTAAACCTATCTAAAACCTATTGGTTGAGAGGTTTTCAAACCATATCCACATTATCCTAGAAATAATTCATTTTTGTGCCATTATAACCTCATATTATTGTATAATAAAATAATATTTCATGCTTTTCCTAAAGTGACCCTCACCTCTCTTATAATAGGCTACTTTACCTTCCCTTAATTACACACCCCCAAAGCCATTTGGATTGGGAAAACCCTACTTAGATATCCTACCAACTATCCTCAGTTCGACCTAGAGGCATTACTTTGATCAGAAATCCGGCCTAAGCATCCCTTTTGATCAACTCAAATGGAAACACCTGAAAAAGACGTAATAATATCACCACATCATTCAAACTTCTTTTCTTCTTCCACTACATCTTTCATTGTTGTTTCCATAAAAAAAAAATAACTCCAGTACCTTATATGTAATGTGATTTTATTATAAATATGGTGAAACAATATTCATTATTTCATCCATCCTATGAATGACATGTCACCATATGTGGGTTCGTACGACTTACCGTCTCCACATCATGGTGTAGTTTGTTATTCAAACACTTCATTATTTTGATGGGTATAAATATGAGAATAATTTATGTAAATAATAAATATAACATGTTAATTATTATTTATATATGATATACCATCAAACTACTAACAATTTCACCATCACTATAATGATATTGTCGCTCATGCGTACGTACGGATTACCATCTCCACAAACACGATGAAATTCATTCCCCATTATAACCATTCAAGAATTATTTTCATCTTATGATTAAAAAATAATGTTTCAAAAAATAATATCATTCTTTATATGAATCAAATACACAATATGCATAAAAAACATGTCTTATGTAAACAAGTATATAAAAAATGAATCAGTTAATACCCAAAACAATGATAATATTGAAATATTTTTAACAAAACGATATTAGAAGATCATATATGATATTATATTTATGTACGTGGTTCTTGAATAATATAATATCAACGATTTAACTATTATACAAGATGTAAACATAATCTAGATCAAGGAAAATTACAAGGTAAGGGTTAATTTTACAATCACTATATTATCCGAGCTTGTTTATACGTGAGTATCTACTAGGACCTCTTTATCATCCACATATGTGATTCTTAAAAATTCATTTCAAAACATTTTTACTATTTCCTAGACTATGGGTTAGTGTCATTTATTCCCTTTTTTGACTTTTTATAAAATTTTTATAAAGTAATATTTCTGTTCTTTTCCCAACATGGTCCTTTGTGACCCTTTTTGAAAAAATTAAGGGAAGGATTTTTTTTTAACTTATACAGAGAGTGCAGATCTTTTCTGTCATTATAAAATCTTAGTAGATTCCCCTAAAATATTATAAAAACATTTTCATAAAAAATTATTTATTTTATAATTATGTGACTTTTAAATGATTTCAATATAGAAAGAGATATTTCACTCAAATAGTTTTGATTTCATCTATGTCAACAGTCTTTGATGAATTTTACAGTTGTTTGAAGTTTATTTATTATGATAAAATCATCCATATTGTATTGAATGTTTTGTGATATTTTTGACTCTGGATGTATTATTTTTATACCACTCATGGTTTATGGTTAATGTATTAATATTCTGTATGCTAGTTTTAATAATAATGCTTATATTATGTTTTAACCTTTTCATATGAGGAATGAATTGGAATTAGTAAGTGACGGGTGGAGACCACTATAGATCCTTGATGCATCAGTAGGTCTAATGAGACAAACTAGTGTCTTTTCACAAGGCCTTGACAAAATCTTATTTTTAGTCTTGGCATGAGGCCTCGACTATGTGGTTATGAAGTCTGAAATTATGCATTCCATCCTTATGAATATAGATATTGTTATTACATGTGATTGTTCGACTAGTATAATATCCATGGGAATTAGTAAATAGAATTAATGATTAATCTTTTCTATATTATGGTGATGTTTAAGAATAAAATAATTTTGTTTTTGTCTTATACATTACCTTAAAAGTTTATGCTTATTTATGAAAGTTTCCACTATATTATCATCCTTATCGAGCACCTGAGCTCACCCCTTTCTATGTTTTATTTTTCCCAGGATGTGAAGAAGTATTTTAAGATTAACTTGTAGAAATTGGATAAGGTATATAAAAGTGTTCAACAGAGGGAACAATGTTGTTTCTTATTTCATGATGTAATGTAAAACATATGTATGAATATAGAAATTTCAAGGGTACAAAGCTGATCGGTCCTTCAGTATAATATTCCTTGTATCATTCCAATGTTATTTAATAATGAATTGACTCTGGGTAAATGGGGTCAGAGAATTACAATTGTAGTTTTCTAGGATACGATTCCCACTTAAATATTCCATTATGCCCTCATTTGTGAGAAAACACTCATGAGTCTGATAGCACTGTTGACATCTATATGGGAGGTAGTTCTCATTAGGTCTCTCCATTTTATGGAATCTATAAAGGTTTAATGAGATGAAATATATAGATTAGGATCTCTATGAAGGCCATGGGGTGACACTAAAAACTCAAATGGATTAACCTGGTAAGTAGAGGACCAACATCCATAGAGTGTTTATCAGGATGATTCCAAGAACTCCACCTTGGTAATGAATATGAATTGATGATCCCACACTGAGAGTCACAAAAGGAGTCCAAAAAAGAAATCTAAAAAGTCCTACTAAATATATTTTTGTCCTAGGTGTAGGAGGCGATTCCACACTAACCCTCATGGAGTTGATAATGGGAAAACACTGTATTGAAACTTTTCCAATATATAGAAGAAATGGAATCCATACAATTTCATTGAATTTACACTATATATAGAAGGGTTACACACCATGTCCCTTGACCTCAGGTCTGAACCATGTAAATTGTGCATGTCCTTGCATGTTTCCATGTATAAGTATATAAAATTTCACCTTCCCATGTACCTTAACCATGTCCTAGTACATGAATGTATCAAATGTACATTTTCCTATGTAAATGTACAATGATTATCCAATGTAATTTGGTCTATGTCCTATCTGTGTAAGGGATCACATGTCATGTTTGAACTAATGTACTCCAAGTCATGCCTATTTAACCTCCATGATACATTCTGAGTCTTGAGGGAGAGTCTACATACCATGTGATATAGTCCCATGCCTTGTGACAATTATATCTCTCTCAAAACACTAAACATCACACATGGGGACCACCGGGCATGTAGATCGAATTTACATGTCATATAATTCAATATTTTCAAGAATCCAAAATCTAGAATCCACGTGTCTTAACCATCATCTAATCTTTGATTTGATGAGAAAATCTCTATAAATGGGGAATGAAGGCCCAATGAACCTTTCCATCCCCGAAAAAAAAATTAGCCTCATTTCCTCTTAAAAATGGATTTATATGTCATTCTTAATTGGTAAAAAAACATGAAATCATATATCTTCACCATCCAAACTTCATATGCTACAATTTCCTTACTTCCAACAAGTCATTCCAATCATAGATCTACGATGTTAGATTGTTGTGGCATGAAACAGGTTCACAATGATTGATTCATTAGGATATGTAGAATTATAGGCCAAATAATGAATGCCTGTGATGAATGAAAATCGGGGGAGAAAAGAACAAGAAAAATCAAGAATAGACCTATACTGATGTTCATCTCAATCTTGATTTTTTTCATTAGAATGAAAATCAAAGAATCAACACTCACAAATAATCCTCCCTGTAATTGTCTGTAATAAAACCCATTCTACAATATGGACTATCCACAAATCAATCCTCTGGCTGGTTGATTCTTGTTTATCGAAGAAATAAAAAATAGATGAAATAAAAATAAAAAATTTCATACATCAATTTGGATTTATCTCCCATAAAGAATGGGGTTGTGTCATGATCATTGGTGATATCCTTTGAATATGTTATTTTTTGATCATCGGTCCACGATATAGTCACCATTCATCTAAGAGAAATACACCAATTCAATCTCCAATGGATCTCCAATGCTTATAGTATTATGTAGCAAGCCCCAAAATTCTACCACAATAGTATATTTCAAGACTCTCTAATAGCTTCAACAATGAGAAGAATAAAAATAATTTATTTAAATTATTTTACTCAATCCCCCCATGAATTTTCTACAAATGAACCATGCAAACCTAAGTTAAGTCATGATTAGTTTAAAACCCACATCCTATCAATATTTCCCTCATATTTATGATAATATAACATGTTTGGATGTTATTATATTTTTTAAGAAAAATTTATGCACATGCAATTTAATATATTTAATGTATTTAAAAAAATTTCTTCAATAAATTTCGGCCACATAATCACACGTAGTCTCAGTACCTGGTCTAATAAATAATTCATTAAATATCAAAAAAATAATAATACATGGAAAGTATGAGTCATTACTATTTTCCATAAGCTCTCATAGTCCTTTTGGAAGAAAAATCGTTCACCAAATAGATAATAACACCAATATGTTGTGGTGTAAAAAAATATTAGCTATCTATAAATATGACTAGGGTACTTCATCATGTGGGTGCATAGATGATGTGTCCCATATGCGGCTACTTGATCCCCCTATATCAAAATCTCTCCCAGAACAACCCTTGAGGAATCACAAAACATAGTTTAACCCTTCCCTATGTCTAGTTAAATTAGAATTGGCATATTTTTCAGTTCCAAATTCAACTATTGATCAAAAAATTCACATTTACTATTCTACTCCAACAGAAACCCTTTCTTTAGAAGGTGAATCATCTATTTTTCCTTGTGAGAGAAGGATAATGTGAATTTCAAGTAATACCCATCCATGATAGAAAAATCATAATCATTAACACATTTTTTTCATTCCCAATTCACCACTTTATTGACCTTTTCTATATCAACCTCAAATAAAAAATTACCCATGATTTCTACCTCTTGAATCCAAGAGTGAGATTTTGAGCACTTTATATAACGATGATTTTCTAAAATTGAACCAAATACATTTTTAAATTTATCAACATGTAACTCTTAGGCCCATGAATTCAAAATTATTTTCTTCAAAAACAAAATGATGAAGGAGTCTACATAAAAATGGAAAATCTAATCAACAATTTGAATGAACACTATCGATGAATTTTTAATACCAAATGGAATTAAAATGTTCTTGTATAATCCATACCTACAGAGAATCTCCAACATTGTTATAATATCTATCCCGACCCAAAGCTATTTATAACCTAACCCTAGGTTAATCATAGCGAGAAATCAATATCCCCTCAGTTGGACACATGTATCATCTATTAGAGGAAGAGGGTACTTGTTACTAACCATAACCAAATTTAGTTTATGGTAACCCATAAAAAAGTTCAGGAAACCATTGTAATTATTCGTGAATAAGATAGGATCCTCACAAATATAGGTACTGAGATGGATAAAATATGTTTCCTCAATGTACTGAAGATGACAATTCATATTTCTTAACGTGGATTGTTTCATATAAAATGAGGGTAATGATATAGATCTTGAACTAGACATGTGACTAGTTGTGAAGTTGATCTCCTCTGAAAAATATAACCTAAGAAATCATTATGGAAAACACAATGAAATCATTCTACTACATGAGTAAATATAAATAGAACTGCCTCTAGATAAACTAAATGAACAAATACTTCCATCTAAATAGTATATGCGCATAACTGACTAATGTTTAGTCTCACTCAACATTTGTCTACATCCTAGTCATCCATGATAAATTACCATTTCCCAGTATGGGATGTAAAATCAACATACCTCTAAAAGTAGTGAATGAAATCATATATGGGAGTCAAATAACCCACACTAATGATAATATCTATGATATGTATATATAAAATGAAAAAATCACAGAAAGTTAAATATTCTCTACCCAATATGGAACCCCCTAGGTGTTAATGAATAAGGTCTAATGAATTACCCAAATTAATTTCATGATCCAATATACTAGGTAATAATACCACTATTGAACCAAAATTATACACCAAACAAGATGAGTGAAAATTAAGATATTTTCCTCTATCAACTACGGGATAAATAAGGAAGGATGCTACTAAAATCGATCCTCTAACATTAGAAGGTCCATATTCCATTTCTAATGGGACATGCATACGGTATAAACTATTTATTTATTGGATATGCACCCATACCCTCTTTAACCATGAATGACCTAAGGAAAAGACCCATGAGGAGTCATTAAATACAGTTTCCGAGGAAACCCTCAACCAGCTACACAGACTGATGACCGTAAAAAAAGGCTGAACTATTTATATATTGATGCATTATTGACCATGATAGTAAAGCATTTATATACTAAAAATATCTCCCTAAGTCATATTTATTCTTTAATTAGAATTACCAAATATTCCTAATTTTACCAAAAGAATTACACTCTTATGGTGGGTTAGTACAAACCTTTCATAAATCTAGTCTCTCTCCAAACAGGTAATACGTAATGGGAACTCAGCATAAGGGAATGAGTGATCACCTATTCTTTTTCCTAGATATATATTTCCACCCTGGAACATATAATTCTCTCTTTATTTCCTTCTACTAGAAGAGGAACCACCTAATATAAGAATCAAACCTGACCTGTAATCCTATATGATACCCTTCTCAAATGAAAAATTTAATCAGAAAACATCCTAATGAGATGTTAAATTTATGATTATCACCTAGTCATTGACAAAAAAACAAAAATTAATCCCAAACATATGGGGCTTCCAGGACTTATTACCTACTAAAAAGGAAGAAAATGTAATATATTGATAAAAATGGTAGTTCGGTCGGTTATGTACGTTGTTCACTGATAAAGAACTATAATATTTTGGGACTGTTCTGACATTATAAAATTGATATAATTATTTCTCAAATATATTTGACTAGAATTACTCTAATGTCAAGGCCACATGCCTTCTATTCTAAGTCATAACTACCCAATATATCCATAAGGTTCCTTGAATAATATTAAACACCATCTTAACCTATTGATCATCAAATTTCACAGTAAGAACAAAGACACACCCTATCAAGGTTATATTTTCTTTAGAATATTGAGGAGAACTCATTACCTATCTATAAATTTCATCCAAGTTAGTTAAACCTAGATGCATGCATCCACCACTAACATGTACTATATATTACAACCTTGACTATAAAGGATCATCCACACAAGCCTCTATAGAATCTTTTGGAGAATTCTCAGCTTCACCATTCTAAATACATGGATGTATTAAATGAGAATAATGATCATTATAACCATCTTTATCTCACATTTGGGTATCTATATAGAGGTTACTAAAAGAAAATATTACTCTCATCTTCGAAAAGATAACAATTTAAATTCATTTAAAAGAATAAATAAAATATTTTTTTAGTAATACACAGATTGTACATTATATAAAATCCCAAAAAACCACTATATTTTATTTCTACACAGGCGAATTCCACTTGAAATCATAGATTTCCACTCTAGTCCTCACCATACTATATCCAATGTATCAATCCCCAATAAGATATCAAAGGAAATGAGATATAGTACAATTTTGTATCAACTTGACCCATATCACCATGTCCGAGTCAGCTTATTGTATGACCTCAAACATGCCTCCACATATATAATTGGTTACTCAGTAGTGGTGATGTCTTGATCCATAAACATGGGAGAAAATTTACATAATATTAATTAACTCTTAAACATATATAGAGTGGAAAATATAATAAATATAAGGACATAATTATTGAATTGTAGAATTTAGACAAATATAACAATAATATCAATTGTTTTAACAAAATCAGTACATGTTATTCATTCAATAGTACATAGAAAATATTACTATAGGTGGTTGGTCAAAATGTACAATAATCATAAATAGAATAAATGTTTAGGTAGAGATCTAAAAATATATATTGTTTTTTCACAATATCCCCTCCATCTATATATATATATATATTCTCTCACTTAAGTGCTTAGTATACGGAAAATTCCATTTACTGGATCCCTGAAAAAGAAATCACATGAACTAGGTGTCTATAAATGGTGTGATAAAAACCAATAGTAAACCACCAACATTATCATAGAATAATTTTGGTTGATATATGTATGTAAATTCACTGAATAAAAATAACAAATGTAATTACACATAATATTTTTTTATACTTTTCTATATTTAAATACAATTTTAGTAGATTTTATCGCTCACAATACTAAATTCGAATAACAAATAATAATACCTTAATATAATTAATATAAACTGGACATTATATTATATCCATTAACTCTATGTGTATCAATATGTGTAACCACTGTATAATAACTATGGTAAAATTATTATAAAACAGAGGTTAATTTATTCTAAAAAAATACCCGTATTATAAAAATGATGCATGCATGATTATATTAATGTTAATTTTAAATGATTTTAAAAATTGAATTATATAAAATGATTAGAATATTTTTATTCATCATTTTAAAATTTATTAAAGGGTCAATATCAATTTTAGGTATAATATTCTTAGTGTAAATACTAGATCCTAGAGTACATTTGTTATTTTTCAATAAATTGTACATTTATAAATATTGTGTTTTTATAAATAGTATTTATTTTAAATTAAGACAATAATATTATGTTTAAAAGTATCTAAAAATTAATTTAAACTAATTTATTTTTCTATCATGGTGAAATATGATTAAGAACACTTATATCTTAAAATGTCATTTTATTAAAAAAACCTTTTTTTCAACACATTATAGATTTAATTTAAAAGATATTATTTATATATTATAAAATTAATTAGATTTAATTAGATAAAAATTATTATTTTTCTAGTCAAAATTCATCATGAATGGTCAAATTATAATTTTATGAATAAAATAATAGCCAATATTAATATTTTATCATTATTAATAAGTATTAAAATATGTAATTTAGTGTAGATAAAATTTTACTAAATCTATTTGAAACATCATCATTATTGAATACATTTTTAATTTATTAAATTCATAAATTCTTTTATCATCAATATTTACCCGCATTACCCACCCAAGTCTCTTGGAATTCCATTCTTACCGCTCACCTAACAAAATTTTTAGATGATTTGTCTCTTTTTTGAATCTTAAAATGATGTCACTCTAACCCTTTTCAAAGACACAACCCTGAATTGAAATTATCATAAAATTCTGAAAAAATTAATTATTTTAAATCACATATACATGTTTAACATTATATACCGCCAAAATATTTCATAATTTCCTTTATCTCCAAAGAATACTTCAAGAGATTATCTGAATTTTAAATGAAAGTTTTACATACCCTTTAACTCTCTATCATTATCCATATCATTCACCATATTCCAAATAAATTATCCAAATATTTTTATAATAAAATAAATATATAAAATATAATAAAATTATATTATATTTTTGGTGTAACCATTATCAATTCATATAGCCTTCAATACAAAAACAAAAACATTTCTCTTGTGTATATACACACTACTGCCTCCACGATTTGAGAATTTAATTTTTCATGATAAAACTTAAATGATGGTATTATAAATGGGATTAGTGAATAAATAATTTATTTATTTAATTGTAAATATTATACAAAAATAAAATAGGCAATATAAATCTGAAGTTATCAATAAGAAATAATTCTCAAAAAGTGCCTCAAACAATCATACCCCGAGGGAGAATGGATTTATTTATTAGTGAAGAATTATTTTTAATTTTCATTACTCTTATATATCTTAGAAATTATGAATCATTACAATAATTAAATACAAATATTTTCATTATAATTTTTTATTGATAATTATTCTATAAAAAATTATTTCTTCCATTGCCATACTCTTATATAGATAGTAGTATAGTCTTGTTGGGATGGTTTAGTCACATGCATGAAAAATGCTATACATTTTATATAATTATGGAATTGTAAAGTTAATATTGGATATTGAAAACTAAAATATATGTTTAATTTTTTATTATGTAACATTATAATTTAACTCATTAATTAATTTATGTCCATACATTTGTTACAAATCACTGAAACTTCTTTGTTGATTGTTTCATATATAAGAACAATAACTAAAAATCATATATAATGAAATTATATATTTATAAATTATCTTAAAAATGAATTAAAATAATATTTATGACATAGTAATTATTATTTTTTAATAATATTGATAGGTAAAATTTTTATTATGAAACTAGCTTAATTTAATCATGAGTACTCATGCCTGAAATTTAAAATGGATAAAAAATAACTAGCGTACATGTAGAAAATAATTATAAATAATGTTTATAAAATATTATGGATATGAATAAGGTTTTGAAATATATATTAAAATAATTATTTATCTATATAAGTGGTTAAATTAATTTTTTTGATGTCACGTTTATGGGTAAAACAATTTGGTAACTCAAATATTTTAATTGGAGTAAGGATTTTTGTTTTAAAAAATAACATTGAATATTCACCATATTCAATGATATCATTTTTAAATATGATTTCATAATTTATATTATTAACAAAAGGTGTAGTCAATACAATTCCCCTTACATGATTGATTTTCCTTTTCTTAAATTTATAATATGTTTCCCTCTTAAGTGTTGATTACTCTTAAATGGATATTCTTTTTACATTGATGTTTTCACGTAAAAAATTTATCCATTTTTTATATTAAACCGAATTTTTATAGTATCATTTTCCACTATATCTCAGAATATATATATTTTATAGTATGTTATTCTGTATAAGTCACCCAATAACTGATTTTATGATGTTAAAATTTTAGCTGTTTGAATATGGTATAAATTTATCTTGTTTATATGGTTATTTAGGTGAAACATATATAAATATAACATCAAACCATTTCTTTTAATGTTTTCTTAATGATGTGATGATTTGATGAGTTATTAAGTCACACATGTGTATGGTTAATACTAAAGCAATGGTTTCTCCTGATATAAACCTCAAATGAATTGGAAAAAAAATTTATATATCTTAATAAAATAGTTAAACAAGTATTCAATATTGATCCAAATTTGGAAATTGGTTGTGATTCCTATTATTCTATGAAAAATATGTCATGATTCTAGATCCTCTATAGGAAACATGTAGGGATGTCGAATCCACTATGTGAAACAAGTGGTGATTCTTTATCCATAATGTTGATTTCCTATGTTTATATTATTTCTATAATACTTTTATATGTGAATAAGTTGTGCTCCATGGATCATAATTTATTTATCATGTTTTTTGTCATTACTTCATGTTATATGTTTGATCATATGGGTTTATTTTTTCTCCTTTCATTATATATGACAGATTTTATCACATTATAGTCATTAAATCTCATATTTCTCTCTTATTTATGTTTACTCATGTGATTACGATCTCACCCTAGGAAACATTTTCATATGAATATTTTTAACTTATTATTTATTTGAGATCAACCCTTCCTTATGTTTTGATTTCCCAATGGGTGATAATGAGTTTAACTTGAGAGATGTTTAGATGACTTCTATGTATGATAAAATTATGTTCAAATTATAAAAATCATTGAAAGATTAGTGTCTTCTGTAACTATTCTCCAAAGACACTAAACCTATCTATTTTCAAGAGGTTTACTTTATTGTATATTTATATATTTTCAAATATATATATTATATAGAATAATAAATTGTTTTTCTAGGGTAACCTCAATTAATTTTAGATATATATTATTTAATTTCTTGATAGTAGTTTAGTTATATTTTCAGTTAGGGTTATAGAGATGCAGTGAAAAACATAGCGACAAGTCTATTTATAGGATGATATTTGAGTACATTTTTAAATTATTTTGTATATGGTTTTTTAGAAATACATCTATATATATAAACTACACGTGGATGAAGTCTATGACAAAGATATAATTAGAGGTATTACCCTCAAAAAGGGTGTGTTGGGAGTTAACTCAATCATCACTTATTGCATGAAAATGAGCCTTAACTGAACACGTATTTCTACACTCCTAGGGGATATTCTCTATTTCATCACATACACATTACATACTATAATAAAATATTTTTTTATGAGTTACATCGAGGGTATTGGGTGAGTAGTATATGATAACAAATCTTAAAGTTACCTATGATTCATTTAGGCAGAACTAAATGAATTAAATTTAATCAAGTTGTCGTAAATGGGTAAATAGTTCTTTGTTTGAATAATTTTAATGTTACAAATTATGATAATAACCTTATGAGATTAATTGTTTTCAACTAATATTAACATCTATTGTTAATGCATGTAATGGAATATAAAAAAAATTCCCAAATGAACAACCCAATGGAATGGGGAATGACATAAAAAACTCATGTAAATTCTCATAAAACTCTATAAATATATAAAAATAATGATATTCAAATCAATATACCAAACTCAACGAGGAGGGAGTATCTTTCTATTAATGGTTTCATGTGGTAGTGTCCAACCTTCAATAATGAATATTCTAATATACTTGTTTCAATGTAATGGATCCATGTCATGTAAAAGATAATTTCCATTCTCCCAAACCCAATGTATGAGAAGGATATTTTCTTAAAATTAATATATTGTTAGGTGAGTCTGACTAATTGCGGACTCCAATTAAGAATATAATGAAGAAGAAAGAAGAAGAACATATGGTATTGAAATTGTGGATTAAAGTGTAAATAACTCTCTATTTACCTTGAAAGCATCACATAATGTTAAAGAGGGTATTCATTGAGATAAAAAGTAATAATGAATTAATTAGAAAATACAAATAAAACTTCATAATATTGGTTTTGTATATCTCTTTCTTTATTATAGGTTTTGATAGTAATATTGAATGATTCTCTAGTGTCCTAAAAAAGTATTTTAAAGGAACATTATATAAGATAATTTTGTAATTATAATGTGATTTATTGATGTGATATTACGATTGATAAGGAATATAGAGACTCTCATTAGTCTAGAGACAAAAAACTAATGGAATAGTTCCCAAGGAACTAGAATGAATAATATAAAAAAGAAAAGAAAATACAATTCTATTAATGATAGAGATGAAAAAAAGAAACACTTGATAAATTCAATAAGATATTTTTGAAGAAGTTTTAAATGTGACAGATTTATCCACATTGATTATGAATTCCAAAAGAATGAAAAATTATTAATAGAATAGAATAAGGTTATAGTTAATTATTCACTCTCTCTTTAATGTTTAAAATTCATGGAGTTCAGAAATTATATGAATCGATTTTCTTACACTAGAAATAATAAATAAAATACCATCCACTATCCACCTAAAACACTAAAAATTAATGGATAATATAAAATCACTACTTCTAATGTTGATCATGATAATTAAGTGATTCTTGGTGAAAATATCCTCTATTCTAGAACTATTAATATATTATTTGAATATAGTTATTTTCATTATTTAATATTTCATAAGTTTTATTAGAATATTTAATCATCAATTTACGTATTAGATATTTAACAATAAATTAAAATTATGTGAGTCGTGGTGATCACATATAATGTATATAATTCTTCTTAGATAAAAATTAATAAGGATATACTTCTACAAAATCTAATTCTTCTCCCATATGTTAATTTTTTTCTTTATATTCAAGGATTCGTTATCCATACACAAATAAGTTATCAATTATAGGGAGATGGATTTCATATTTCATATCCCAAATCATCATATTATCAATTATCAAGTTAAGGATGATCTACCATTACCAAAAAAATTCAATAATATAGGTTTTTATTCCATGAAATGCTGAATTTACATCCAAAATTATCAATTAATATGACAACATTAATGGCATTCCATGTATATTAGAATATAATGATGTATATTTTGATGAACTGAATGGTATTCTCAAATAGAGGGAGGTCTATATTTTCATTGTAATAAATTTTATATCCTTGAATATCTCAAAGAGTCAATATATATTAGACCCCATTTAATTAGGGTAATTAATGAAAGAACTAAAGGTGGATTTGGACAAGGGTTTTCTCCACCCGTGTGCTTCACAATGGGGAGGACTAGTTCAATTCATTTAGAATAATTATAGATCAATACATAATTTCATTGATTGGAATGAGATTGAAAATTTGGAAATTAAGAATAAATATCTTTTACCTAACATCAAAAATATGTGTGATCAAATTAAAGGATCTCATTACCTATCGAAGGATGAACTTCTATATGTATATAATCAGTTTAACAACAAAAGGGATGATATTTCCATAAGATAATTCTGAATATGATATAGATAGTGTGAATTTATTACGATTAAATTAAAACTATCTAATTATCCTTACATATTCATGTATATAATGAATAATTATTTTAGAGAATTCATAGATCATGTTTTGGATTTATTTATAGATTATATTCTTATATACCCAAAGGGAACTGATTATCATGAAAATCATCTGTAGAATTTTTAAATACCTTTATAAAAGAGATTTTTTTCCAAGTTTACTAATTGTGTATTCTAGATACACAAAGTATAAACCTTATTACATGAAATCAAAAGAAAGGGCATATTAGTAGAACAACATTTGAATGAAGATATCATGAAATATCCCATACTAACTATTATTATTGAGATCTATAGTTTTCTTAATCTTTCAGCATATTATCGATGGGTTTCATGAAATTTCACAAGGATTAAAAATCCACTATCCAACATTACATTTAAGAGATTATACTTCCATTAGGAAGAGGAATGTGAATAAATATTCAAGGATTCTAATTACCTTTGAGTAGGAAAGTGTTTTTTAATAAACAATAATTCCTTGAAAATTTGATTAGGTTATCTGCCAAGGTGGAATGATAAGGTAATTTCTTATATATCATTCTGATTAATGACTAATGAAAAAAATTAACGAATTTATGATTTTTAGTTGGTGATAGGATCTATACATTAAATATTTATCTATATTATCTATATTATTAAAGGTGTGATATATATACTGATCACACGATATTGAAAATTGAAATATAATAAGTTGAATATTTATGAAAATAGATGGTTGTAATTCATATAAGATTATGATTTCTCAATAAATTACCACCCTAGGAACGAAAAAATGGTGTTTTGATGCCCTATTAATGATATACCATGCTACTCAATCGATGATAAGGATGTAAAAGGTATCCATAATGATTGATTTATAGACGAAGACTCTAGAAGTGACGATGGAAGGAGATATATTTTATCTTTCATTACTAGATGATTAGTAATCCATTCATGTAAAAATAAAGGATGCTTAGAATAAATATGTATGACAACAAAAATGGTGGAAAATACAATGGAGCTTTATTTTTATAAACATGTAGTTATAAGGATTGGAATCTTGAAATATATCCCATTATGGTTGTAATTAAAGAAGGAACATTTTTATGACATGTATAAATAAACCTTCTCTATTCATCTAGGAAAAATGAAGAAGAATAATAACTTAAAACCATAATTCTTATGGGATACAATGAAGAGGGAAATTACATTATACTTATCTTGAAGCATGGTATTCTGTCAAGAAAAGGATTAATGAAAAAATTACAAGTTTATAATGAAACCATTACCCTTAACAGTATGAAAATAGAAAAATAACCAAGGATTTCAACATAGAACACCGAAAAAACCCAAAAGGCCATAATATTATTTGTGTTTTAGTCAATCACCATATAAATTCAATGAAATATATTTCAATGAAATAAAATTTTTTATTTAATAACTCATCATGATATACGTAATGGATTTGTAGAGGATTAATGGAGTACAACTATCCATCAAATCTATGGGGGTCTAAGGATTACGAGGATATTTTGAGGAAGTCTGTAAAAATATTTGTCAATAGAAATACATTTTAGCACATTTTATTCCCATCATATGAATGGTAGGTATAAAAGGGCCATTCAATCTCTAAATGATATACTAAAATTTTCTTTAATGTAATTCCATTGATATTGAAATCAACACCTAACATTGGTTGTGTTCTTATATTAAAATGGTTTCCATTCTAGCATTATGATGGGACCATATGAGGCTACGTCTAGAAAAATATATAGGAAACCAACATATGTTGATGTAGTAGGATAATGGAACGTGATAGGTCCTGACCATGTTTAAGAAATGACAGAGAACGTTTAAAACATTTAGAGGTATATTATAGTTTAAAAAAATAAAATGAAGAGTTATTTAATTAATCATTAATCATATATATGGTTTAAAATAGGTGTCAAAATGTTCCATACGAAAAATCTCTGGAAGCGAGTTATGAGATCTAGGAAGAAAGGGATGTTGAGCCATAGGTAAATTAGTCCCTTTGAGATCCTCGATCATTTCAAAGTAGTATCTTATCACATAGAACTACCTCTTGATTTCTGCTAAGTGTAGGATGTTATCTATGTGTCAAATTTGAGGCAGTACATACTAGAAAAAAAAATGTATAGAAATCATAATCCGAAATAAATAACATGATCTCCCATATGAGTGACAACCTATAGAATGTCTAGATCAAATAGATAAGGTTATTTGGAAAAGACCACTAATCTAGTAAATGTTCTATGGATAAATCACATGTTTAGGAAAGAAATATGATAATATGATGATGTAGTAATAAAAAAACGAACACACATTTGTCATATGATTACAATTATTTTGATAAAGAAATATTTTTTAAGAGGGGTAGAATATATTGACCATATATTTTTAGTAAATACTTTTCCTTTATTAAAAACTTTCTGAGTAACGTCTCTCGCATGAAACACTAAACTCTAAAAAAAACTAAATAACATTAATAAAATTATTAAACACTGTAATTATGTTACAATGATTACATTGGTGGGTATTGGTAGAAGTAATCGAATTATAAAAACTGAATAAAAAGATGTAATGAAACAAAAGTTAAATTATTCTTAGATGATACTTGTTTGTAAACAAATTATACATTCTTATAAAAAAATTATTCTTAACACCTTCATATATTGAAGAATAATAAGTTTTTTAGTATTTTTAATAATAATTTACATAAAATTTAATAGAGTGATATTAATTTTTTGGAATAAAATTTACAAGGTTAATATTTGTAACATTGATCAAATTGTTATTTTTAAAACAATGATATTTTTTGAAATATATTTTTAAATAAAATTTTTCTATTTTATATTTAGAATATAATATGATGATTTGGATAATAAAAAATTTATAAAACATCATTTAATTGGTCATGAATTTTAATTATTATTAAAAACACTTAATTTAATACCTGAGACCACACTGTAGTTGGTAAAAATCATTTCCTTAACAATCATGGTGTGTACAACCTAACGATCCTTTATTAATAAGTATATTTAAATGTTTATTTTTTTAGTTATAGAGATTATTGTTAAAAATGAAACTTAATTTTCTTATTATTCATTGATTTATTAGCTTAAGATGAATTTTTTGTTTATAAAAATTAGGTTTTATGCATGATAATGTAAAAAATAATTCCTTATAGGTATTAATTCTATTAAATAAAATGGTTTTTATATTTGGAATAAATTTTTCAAGATTATATAACAATTTTAATATTACATTCATTAATAAAAAATAAATTAATTTTAATAATGTTTAATTTCCATGGTAAAATAAAAAAACTCATTTCTAATGAGTTTTTTATGAGTTCTATAATTTTTATGTTACCAAATTAGATTTATATAATTTGAAACATGAATATAATATGATTTTTAAAAACAAAAAATATATATAATCAATAATAATATTGATAATTAATGGTAGATAATGGAAAAAACATAATATATTATAAGTCATTTTTATATAAAAACACGTTTTCATATACACTATGTTTTAAGTTAATATTTTTTTTTCATATTTTGAAATTTAATTAGTTTAATTGGATCCCAAATTCATATTTATCATCTCCATATTTTTTAATAATGTTAATGATATATTTTTTATAATAAAAAAATAATAAAAGTTAATTTTTAATGATGATTAATATGGGAAAATTGGTTAAATGAAGTATCTCAAATTTTTAAGAATTAAAATGGAACATACAGATTATATAAATTATTTTTATCTATTAATGTTATAACCACCTGTATAAGCTACTATTTTTCACCAAATTAACCCACCCGCCTAACAACAATGTTATTTTATTCCCACCCATAACCTAACATTAGATTCCATTAAAATTCCCCTATTTTTATCTTATAAAATGGGACCCACACCACCCTTTTAATATTAGTATAATAATTTTTTTCTCTTAAAAATCATTGAAATTTTCGTACCTTAAATTTCCCATAAACTATCAGTAGAATCATTTCATATGTGATTATCCCAATCTTTTCCTTTCCACAGATTCTTCCATAAGAAGACCAAAGTTCTCAATTTATGTTCAAATTTTTTTTAATATCTTTTAGATTTATCATCTGATATACAATTTATTATTCCCAGTATTATATGATTTATTAAAAAATTATATTATAATGAAAATTTTAATTTTAACAATTAAACACAAACCACCTTTTCTCTTTCCTATAATAAAAAACTGGAAATTGAGTATTGTGTAGACTACCTCCTTAACAACACAACTTGTTTAATTTTCCTTCACCACCTTAGAAGGACAGATATATGGATGTTATTGAAGGATAAATATGTTTTAAGATATTTTTAATTTTTTTGGACAAATCATAGAATCTATTAATGATAAAATAAGGAAATGATATTTGTTATTTTAATCATTTAAAAAATCCTAATAAGAGGATGATATTTAATTAAAATTGTGTAATATTTTTTATATACATTACACTTAAATCCTTAAAATGATTCATTATAAATTTAATATAAAAAATTAGATAAGATCAATATGAATTTGGTATAAATTAATTTCCAAAAATAACCTCATTATAATTCATTGAACTAGGGTATGTTCCTGTTTGGATATGTTTTACCCGTACTTAGACAATAATAAAAATTTATTTCAAGAAGTACTATAGAAAATTTAATATTGGAATAATATGATATAAATTTATAAATATGTTTTTTTGAAGAAATTATATGATTATTTTATTAATTGATTAAGAAAAGAAATTTGGATCATAAAAAATCACTGAAACATGCTAGTTAATGATTTCTTCATCAAGAATAAAACTAAAAAACTACTGAAACGAATTTGAAACATCAAAAAATGTAAATCATCCAAAATATTGAATTCATTGATATTTTAAATATTATATTTAGAATAATAATGAATACAAAAAACAACATTACTAAACCTGTAAAAACGCTCAAATATATATGCACCTATCCTTTAAAATCGGTATAATTCTTATAGAGATTGGCTATTTTGATGTGTGTGAATGAAATTAGATATGATTACTTTTAAGAATTAATTTATTATGATATCTATATTCTTCAAACTATATGTTAAAGAATTTTTCATGAAGACAAATGTGTGGAAAGGGTCTTTAATATCAAATTCCACGTTTTGGACATTTCTAGTGTTACACATATAACTAATTTTATAGGGGGTATATAATAGCTATTTGAGATATTGTATGATGAAAATAATTTTTTTATCATTTTTAGATACATTTTACTCCCTATATTTCTTGTTTTTTTGTTTAGTTGCTACCAAATCCAAATGTGGGGTTCTCCATCTCAATTTTCATTATTTGGGACCCATGTTATATTCACCACCTATTTTATTCTGAATGATGTATGCATTTCTATTTAATAATTTTTTTCCATAATACTAATGAAATTTATGGGATTTAATTTTCTATACTATTGTCCATATCTCTCATTGTTTTGATTCAATAATTACAGAAAACTATTTTAAAATCATAATCTTTTCTGTGGTGAGAAAATCATTATTTTCTTTTATAAAGTAAAAGAATATTTATTTACCTAGAAAATATATCCCTCGATAGATACTTGAATGTGGATTTCACTATTTAGTATATTCATCTAAGGGTAATCACCACTAGAATGTTTGGTAAAAAATATCCTCCATCATTACCCTAATTCATGATGAGTGAGAAAAAGATGGGACTTCTGGTGACACACTCATAGGGGATATGCATTGGAATATTAACTTGGTCTTAACAATAAATGTCAAAGGATTTTTCATTCCATTTCATTGGTCTCCATCCCAGGCATGATTTTATTTTTTTTATTATAATAATGAATAGGAAACAACAAGAAACATAGAGAGTCGAGGTAATCAGGGGGGCCTAAAGTAGTGTAACCCTAAGGCGTACTTCAACACAAAGGGCCTACACTCGAGCGGTAGAGAGCCCAAGCTTTTATACATAACAAACTCATTCTCGGGAATTCCGATCTTCACAAGCTCATCCGCAAAAAAAAAATTTCTTTCCCTCCAACTATGTTCTATGAGTTGTCCTTGATTGGTCTCCAAGGCACACTGACTAATGATATAAGAAAGATCCCAAGGCACGCCTGACCTTCCCCGAACATGATTAACCAAGACCTCTGAATCCGGATCCACCATTGAACCTTAAAAGTCATTACTTCTGTCAGCTCTCAGTATTCTAAGAAGGGCACGGGCCTCAACCCCCAGTGAATTTCCCAATCCGAAGGTAACACTGAAGGCCCTAAAAATGAGCCTTCTAAGTCATGAAGAACCCCACCGCCTCTCATCATGCCATGCATGCATGAGTTGTCAACGTTATGCTTTAGCCCGCTGGAAGAAGAATGCCATCTAATACATATCCCTTCAGGACAGTGCAGGTCGCGAGGTCTGTGTAAGAAGTTGGATACAACAACTGAACTCTAATCCAACCTTGCCAGCGAGACCAACTCATGGACTAGCGATCTTGCTCTTAACTGGATCAGGTTAATAGAACTCTGGGAACCCAGTCGCTCTTTTTTCCTGGCCTCCCGGATGACCCAAAAGTTTGCAGTGAGAATATAAGCTCTCACATTTACTTCTAATTGTTTGATTGTTCCTCCAAGAAACCATGAGACCATGAGCTCCTGGAAGTAGAAATGATCAAAGCTGGCGCAAAATGACGGGGTGGAGATGTTCCAGATAGCTGCCGCCCAATTGCTCTAAAAGAAGACATGGCTGACTGACTCTCTTTTGGGGTATTGCAACAAAAGAAGTGGGTTTACTGTTGAATTCCCCTTCTTTGGATACTTTTATCGGTCGGAAGGGGACGACTCATGACACGCCACACCAGGAAGTTCATCTTTGTTGGGATCTCCTTGCACCAGGTGTTCTCCAACCCATTCCCCGGATGGGGTTCCATGTTCCTCCATTCCTTGTAGTCCTGAGTGGTGAAACTGCCTGAGATTTAGCCCCTGAAGCAGCATCAATCATCTACTACATTAATAAAAATATTGTCAAAGAGCTTCTTCTGTTCTTGGTTGAGATCTGCACTGATGAACACGAGGTTCTTTGAAGCTTCCCTAAAGGTAATGTCCGGTGTAGGGAATCCAGGAAAAAATAGCTACTCCCCTCCCCAATTGTCCTTCCAGAAACCGACGTTCCCTCTTCCAATGATCCACCTTTCTGAGTCGCGAAGCTCCTCTAGGAAACCCATCATGCACCTTCCCAGGTGAGATGGTCTTGCCCTGCACTCAATAATGTTTTTCTCTAGATCCTCGTAGCACCATTTGAAGAACTCCACCCATAATGAATTTCTGACCGCAATATCCCATGCTAAGCAGGCCGGCATGCCCTGAATGGTAGCTGTAAGATCGCTAAGCCCCACTCCCCCTTCCTCGATTGGCTTGGCCAACCATGCCCAAGAGGCCCAGTGACAACGGCCTGCCTGATTGGCATCCCAGAGGAATTATGTGAGTATCTTCTTCATCCTCTCCACTGTAGTTTTTTGGAGGCTGAATGACAGAAAAGACATGCATCGGAACCGAAGAGAGGACATTGTTGATTAAAGTAAACCGGCCTACGATGGAAAGGAACATGGTTTTAAAACTGTAGATCCTTCCAAGCATGTGGTACATGACACCCTCAAATAATTATCTCTTGATCCACCCAAAGGAGAGGGGAACCCCAAGATAGCTCATGGGGAAGTTCCTTTGTTGACAGCCCAAAGTGCTCTGAATACATCTGCATCTCCTGGGAGAGAACTTAGTTGAGATATAACCAAGGATTTTGGATGAGTTGAGGCGTTTCCCACTAGTGATGCCATACCTTGACAACACCACCATAATAGTGAGAAGATAACATAGGCTACCATTGCTGAAAATTAAGATGTCATCTACAAACATGATATGGCTAATGGTCTCTCTGCCCCGCCGTCCGACATATGGTCTCAAGTTTCTGTCCTCCTCTTTCCTCTGAAGGTTCCTAGAAAGGGCCTATTATGCCAAAATAAACAAACTGGGAGACAAGGGATCACCCTGACGAACTCCCCAAACCATCTTGAAAAAACCAAAGCTTTTCCCTTTAATAGAGATGGACAACCAAGGTGAAGAGAAACCCCGAAAATAGAGGTCACATCTCCATTATTAGAAGCTGAGTCTGTGCATCACCCTCAAGATAAAAGACCACCCAAGCTTGTCATAAGCTTTGTCCATATCAACTTGAAAAATGATGTTGGATACAACGGAGCACCGATTGATATCATTCACCTGCTCACTCGCGATACCCACTGCTCCCTGTATGTTACGTCCTATGATAAACCCGTGTTTCTCCTTGGAGACCAACATGGGAATCAATCCATCCATTCTTCTAGAAATGAGGCTCGCAAGAATTTTGTATGAAACATTGCACAGGAAAATGGGTCTGAATTGGCTGAGAGATGAGGGGTATTTGATCATCAGAATGATCACAACCCTAGCTACACTCACACCCTTCCGGAAGGCTCCCCCCTGAAAGAAGTCTTGTACTGCAGCCACCACATCTCGTTTAACAGTATCCCATGCATGCATGTAAAAACCCACTGGGAATCCATCTGGGCCAGGGGAGCTATCCCTTGGCATGTCACACACTGTCATCTTGATCTCATCTTCCTTTGAAATCATCATAAGCCTCTCGTTATCAGACGCCCCCACCAGCCTTGGGACACAATCCAGAAATCCTTCAACAGCCTCGCTACTACCATCATTTCCAGACCCTATATGCGCCTCTCCAGCCAGTAGACTTTGGAAATGTTTCATCGCCATACCCCCGACAATTTCAATATCGTTTGTATACTCACCGTTGTCGAGATGAATGTTGATCCTCGTGGATCCTTTCTCTTTTATGCATGCGTGAAAAAGACGCTATTGTGGTCGCCCTCTTTTAGCCACTTAACCCAGGCTCTCTGTCTGAGGTCCCTCTAAATCATTACCAGCCTCTCTACCCTGAAGGCCCACTTGTCACACAAAGAGACAAGCATATCATCATTCCAAACCGCCATCAATTTTGCCTCCATCGTATCAATATCCCTCTGAATCAACTCCACCCCCATATTGTCATTTGGACTATTTCTGAGCAATATTAGGATGTCCTGCTTGAGGTGCTTAAGCCGGTTGCTTAACCAAAACCAAGGACCCCCGTCCTCTCTACTCTCCCACGAGTTCCTCACCATCATCCAGAAGTCTGGCGAAAGGTGCCAACTATTAGAATACAGAAAAGCCTGGTTTTTGTGATGGTTTCCACATGAACAAAGCTCCACCATCAATAGTGCATGGTCCGAGAGTGATCGAGGAAGGTGGGTAACTGATGTAAGGCCAATGGAATCAAGCACTTAAAGATTAGAAAGACACCTGTCCAACATACTCCAAATACTATTAGCACCCCTCTGGTTATTGCACCAGGTAAAACGTATTCCTTTGAAACCCAGATCTGAGAGGCCCATAGAGATAATGAAGTACCTGAAGTCTTGCATCCCACCTATGGTCGCAGAGGAGCCACCCTAATTCTTAGCCACATCGCTGATGGAATTAAATTCTCCCCCCACAAACCACTGGAGGGAGCCCGGGTGGAAGGCATTGAGAATACTCCATAGATCCATCCGACTTCGATCCTCTGTGCTCGTGTAAACGAAGAACCACATCACTTCTCCCTTTGAACATGAATTTTTTTTATTAATGTACTGAGTAGATATGCTGATAACCTCCACCTTGACAGAATTATTCCAAAAAATCCAAATATTGGAGTTGTCCGGACACCCAAGCACATACGATTGAAAGCCGATTTTCATCGAAAGACCATGGATTTTACTGTGATCTTGCTTCTGTTCGAGAATAACCACAATGCAAGCACTAGACTTCTTAGTTTCCAAAAATAAGAGATTGCTCTTTTCCTGCACCCTTATCCCTATCGCATTGAAAATAATTAGGGACAACATTACACCTTGGAAAACATGGTTTTGCATCTAGCGATGCCCGATGGAGAAAAAAAATATCGAGTAGCAGCTTCCTTCGCCCTGGATCGCGTGAGAGGGCCTTGGTTGACATCCTACATTTCACACAATTTAGGGAGTAGAATCTTATACTTAATGGATCCGTCCTCGTCCTCAAGCAGGGATAGATACACCAAAGAAAGTGGCCCCGCCAAGCATGTTTCCACCTCCCCTTGAAAAACGGATAGCAGGAACGCCCTCTGAGGAGAGCCATGTTGTGACTCCACTTCCTTTGACACCCCTTCTGGAACAAAAGATGTCTGAGACATCGTGAGGGACGCCGATGCTAGATTGGTATGGACGGATCACTGGAGAAGCATCAGAGATAATTGCGATGAAACGCGGGCCATAGAAGGAGGCAGGGATAAGGTGTTACTTGGGGAAGGGATGGAGATGGAGAGAAGATCCAGCTTTCACCATGATCTGGATTCCGTACAAATGCCGGAGGCCACCCTACCGAGAGCCGGGGGGCCCAGGAGACAATGGGGACCACGAAATCATGTCCGAAACCGAAAGGTTGGTGTCTGGATCCACTATCACCAGGCCACGATCTTTGTCAAATAGAGTCGTAGGTTCGAGGGCCCACTCTTTGAATTTTAAAAAATGGATCCAATGGTAATTAATCCCCTCACATGCGCCGGCATGGACAGGTGGAAAACCTTCTGAATATCCTGAGAAACTGGACATGGTGGCGCCATCGTCCGCGAGCTGGCTCTAACATCCATAACCACCATAGGAATGGAAGAAGAAAACTTAAGTGGAGGTGATCTGTGGCATACTGAAGCCTCCCCATCTGCCCTCAATTCCAAGGAGTAGATGCCTGCCTTTGAATCACCATGGGGAGCCACCCCGGAAGAGCCCGGAGCTGATTTCCTCTTCCTACAGAAGTTATCTGAATGACTCTGAAGCTCGCAAGTAGTGCAGAACCACTACAAGTTGACAAAAAGAATCCATTTCCACCATTGAAAATTACTCCCTGCGCGAACCAACAACCAAGGTGGAAACCTTATAGAGAGATCCATCTCCACACAGATGCAAGGTCACCCCACACTCAAAATAGAAGAAGTGCAAACATAGAAACACAGAAACAATCCAAAAGAGTCACCGACAGCTCTGAGTATCATTGGATTTTGCAGAGGGAGAGGATGGCTAGGTAGGTGCACCCAGACTGTTGCAGACGAGGACTCCCTTTCGTAATGGTGATCCCCCAACCAGCGCAATAGAAAAAACTGCCAAGATCTACATCGCCTCGCCTCCCTGGACCAGGCCCGCACAAAATCTTCCCTGGAAGAGAAATGGATACAGAAGGCCACTATTGATAGCTCAGACACCATTACCAGAAGTCAAAGACCCCAAGATGTCACGAAGAACTGAAAAACATCAATTGAGGGTTTTTTGAATCCAAAGCGAGTGACCAATGACGGCTAATGGAAGGAACCTGCGTCCGCAAGCTCCGCCTCTGACAAGTCCACCACAGGAAAAACTTCCACATTGCTCGGAGGCTTGCAGGTGACCGCTATAGGAGGAATGAGGACCCTTCCCTCTGGTGTTTTTCTATCAGAGGAGGATGGAGAGGACGGCGTGCCATAGAGGACCTCCTTGATAGAAGGACCTGGGAAGCCCCCTGCTAGAGGACCGCCCACCGTCGATCCTTGAGGGGAGCGACCCGCTTCAGCTCTGGAAGAACATGGAGGGGAGAATGGGAGGTGGATAGGTTTCGGGTTGAGAGCCATCCAAATTGAGTGTTTCCACCCATTGGTCTCCATCCAATGACAAATATTAAACCCAGATACAATCCTTCATGGATAAATAATCACATTGAAAGTACCATCTCCCCGATATTTGATTGATGAGTGTGCTTCATGTTATAATGATGATTCCTTAAGGATTTTTTGTTTATTAAGGGAAATTCTCTTAGAGATAAAAATAATTCTATTAAATGGGATATTATTTTATTTTTTATGTTTCACATTATATGGAAAACAATATTTTAATCATAATGATTTTCCTTTAGGAGTGGAATGAAAGGCCTTCATGATTATTATTAGGAATGCATTGGAATTAATCATGTGATGTGTGGGGCTTATAATTATATATCAAATCAATACATGAATAGTTCACACGAGACAAATTTTTTGGGTTTTTCTGTATACCACCACCCATAACTAGATATAGTCTTATAACAAGTTCATAAAAATAGAGTTATATATATAAAATTACACATTCCATTGGTATGAGATCAATGATTATTGTAATCCATGTTTTAATTTATTTTCATGGATATATAATTCCTAAATTTCAATTGATTATAGAGTCATATTTTAAATTTACTCCTTCTATATCAATTATTATATAATAATGTTACTCATGTTTATGTTTTATGATACAGCTTACTAGGAATCTTAGGTCACCCTTATTTTTTTCCGTTCCTAATGTTTAATAAATGAGATATATGTGTCTTTTTATGGAATGTGATGGAAGAGATAATAATGTTCTCAAAAAATGATCATTATGTATCTTACATTTTGTAAGGTAATGTGTGTATGTTTCTATCCTTAAAATACTATTAAACAATTGGAACCTTTGGAAACACTATTATATTGTAAGAATAATGATATAATACTTAAAATATGTGTTTCAAGAGTCCAGGATGCAACATTTATTATTTGGCGAAGTTTAATAGGAACCTTTGGGGGTTAAATTTTGAGTAACCTAGCGAGATAGAAAAATTAGAATGAAAATCTCTCGGTATTTCTAGGGAATAATCACGAAAACATTAGATGAACTTCATTTCTCAATTACACATCAAAATATAAATAAGTGAATGAAATTCTATAAATGTAGTAATGAATGGGATGAATGTGAACCATAACAACACCTATAGTTAATAAAGGGATATCCCTCCCGATCATGTTAATTAAACTATAGTTGAGGATCATCATGTTATTAAAATATTAGGGAATTTAATAATGGTTTATAAAAATTATCTTTCTCGCAAAAAGAGAAATTCTATTCCACAACTTTTTTATCAATGTTGGAATGCATCATGCAAGAAAAAACTCCAGCAATTAGTGGAACTAATAATCCAATGGTAGATGAATAATGGACAAGTTCCTAGTGAACATTAGTGGTGATGAATGATATAGTGAAAAAGAAAGATATTATCATGGCATTCAATCATTTAAATGAATATACGAACCACTGGTGGGTATTAATTCAAAAAACTAAAGATGGTGATGAGATAAAGAACGTGGAATATAAATTTATAAATAAGTACTCTATAAAAAATATATTCCTCATGATATAAGAGAAAAAATGGAAATTAAATTCCTCACTCATAAAAAAGGACAATGATATAGGCTTTTAGTAGGAAGATAGAATTACTAGTTTAGCTAGATATTCTAGAGATAATGTACATAGACCAAAAATATATATTTTACATTTCATTAATGGTTTAATGTTGATCCTTTTATGGTCATTGGTATCTAAAACCATTTCCATATATTAGGATTTAATCAGATGTGAAATTATGATAAAAATATAGAACTCTGTATGTTTTCAATGGAAATTAGTAGAAGAACATTTTGGTTGAGAATCATGGGAAGAACAGTGCAACAAAGGTGATGAAATGATAAAATATATTTCCCACATTTTATAGCTTTTAGAAGATCAAGTAGGGGGATTCTAGAAATGGAACATGATTTTATTATAAGTGTAGACAAAAATCTTACAATGTTAATTAAATTCAATGGAATGGTATAGTTGTTTTATGTTCCATCCTATAAATATAGGGAGAAGGGACATTATGTAAACTAATGTGCTAAACATAAGGGTAATTTACCTCATAAAGGGACAGGGATGAATTTCCATGAAAATGTGATTACTATAGCTAATTTCAAAGTTCATAATTATATGGTTCATGTTATTATGATTGTTTTTTAATACAAAAAGAGTAATTTCTTTTATTTTTTATGTTTCTTGATATTTTATTACTTCCAGGTTTTCTAAAAAAATTAAATATTTCCCTAACAAACTAGTAAATATTTTTAAATAAGAAACCAAATTGGAATCATTTGAAAACAATTATGTGTTAGGAATATGCAATTATGAATCTTGGGCTCACACAATACCCAATATAGGTTATTATCTAGATATATAACACTGATACATTCCTTTATTATGATTTTCATTCAAAATCAAATTTGAAAATTTATTTCAAAGAGGAAGAGATTACGATTGACAAAGGTGAAATGGAAGCTATTATCTTTAGAGGAGAGACTTCGTTATTTATACCATGTTTGGATCATATCGTGGACACACTAGTTTATAAAATTCATGGAATTGTGGAAGATAAAGAGTGATCAGTGGATGATGAAAATTTAGTAAAATTTGATGATATACATATTGTAAACAATATCCATTCTATATTTCTAGAAACATTACATTGTTAACCACGAGAGGGTGAAATTTTGTTCTCTATTTGACTCATTCATGATGTAAGGCATATTTTTAAATCAAATTCTATAATATTAAAATTGAGTTTGTGGTGTAAAATATTTAGATATAACATTTCTTTGATAATAGGCTAATATTCCCTAGTGTTTCATCATCGGTAGCCCCTGTTCTGTTCACGAAAATAAGGACATGTCTACAATACTTTCCATCGATTATTGGTTGACTAATTACATTAATCTTATGAATAAGTATCCTTTACCATGTATTAATGACTTATTTGATCAACACGAAGCATACCAATAATTAGATTGACCTTCAATTCAGTTTTCATCATTTAAGGGTAAAGAAGGATGACATAATAAAGAAGATATTTCAAAAAATGTTTGCGCATTACGAGTCTTGATATAGACTTATGGATTGAATGATACACCTACTATATTTATAGATCCAATAAATATAGTGTTCATTGAGTGTGTTGATACCTTTTGAGTGGTATTACTTAATTATTGATTTATATACTCTATGATATATGATGAGTATGAGAGTAATATAATAATAATTCCACATATCGTTTGGGAAAAATTATATGAAATTTAATAAGTGTTATTTGATTATCAATGAAGTTACTTTCATAGAACTATTGTCTCTAAGGATGGCATATATATTTTCCTTCAAAGACAATGTTACTAGACTAATGGCCTATTCCAAAAAAAAATAACTGACATGTAATGTTTACTTGGATTAGTGGGTTACTATCAATGGTTGGTCTATGATTTTACCCATTGGAAAATGCATTAAACAAGTTAACACATAAAGGGTTCACATTTCCATAGTCCATATAATTTGAGGAATTTTTTGAAGAGATGAATAAATTAAATATTATTACAATAGAATTAAATTTACTATTAGGTAAGGATGGGTTTTTAATGTTTAGTGACACATCATAAAAGGACATGGTGGCGTTCTTATTTATAATGATTGGGTCACTACCTATACATTATGGAAATTAAAAATCCAAGATCAAAACTATCCCAATCATGAAATTAATATAGAAAATATAAATATTTATTTAAAAATATCGAGGAACTATATCTATAGTGAAAAATGTGATATTTATACAAACCAAAAGAGATATAAGTATATCTTCTATTGTAAGGAGCTCCAAACAAAGAAAAGGAATATGGTTTAAAATACATAGGAACTAGGATTTATTTATACACATCCACCCAAGGATGGAGAACAAGGTGAATAATGAATTGACTAGAAGGGCCCATGGACTTATAACTAGGATGTGGATTAGTGAAGATCATATAAGAAAATATAAAAAAAATATTGATATATTTATTCTTAGGAATTTGAATTCATAATTAGTTTTCCAAGATATTATTAAACCATCCTCAATTAAAAAGATAGTGAATTTAAAATAGGAGGATTAGAACATAGTGATGATGAATAAAGATATAATTGATGGGAAACTGAGATGATTCATCCATAAAGATGGAGTGATGATGTTTTGGAAGTGTTTATGGGTAAATTTTAACCATTTTTTAAAAGGAAAGAATTACATATATAAAATTTCTCAATAAATTATGGTAGTACAAATATTTTTTTAGATTTAGTATAATAATTTTAGTCTGATGGTATGATGTACGAATTTGAAGATTGTATATTCTAATGCTTAGTATGAATATTAGTAATGGATGAAAGGCAACATAATAATGGAGTGATGTTTCCTATTCCTACTCCTATATGAAATTGGAAATTTCATTCAACGGTAGTTTCCACATTACTCACAAATACTCCAATGAAGAACAGTAGTAAAAGGTTTAGTGTTGATAATCATACTACATTTTCTCATTTCATAGAAAGAAGAGAATATCTATGCCTTGATCACCATTATTAGATCCATATCAATGAAACTGTAAGGCTTAAAGGGTCACCTCAATCGATTTTATATGATCAGGACCCAATGATCGCAACAAAAATTCTGGACTAGTCTATAGAGGGCTCTCAATATTGAGATACATTTAATCAAATCAAATAACAATCAATATGATGGGAAATCCAAATGAAAAATCTATAATTTTTAAAACATGCTAAAATAATTTTCACTTGACTTATAAGGTATATTGGAATTTTATTGTAAATCCCCTAAACTCTAAATTATGAATATTGTATTCGATAGCATGTATCAAACACACCAAAAAATGCACAAGGGAATTTAATACCTCAAGTAATTATCATATATATATTATGTTAGATACATTAAATCTACTATATATATTAAAATGAAAGTGATACTGAGTTAGCATATGCCACACATAATTATGAGTTTATTAAAAATGATTCCATTACATTGAAAGTGATACAGGAGCAGTCACTGTAGTAGTCACTGTATCTGTTACTGCAGCAGCCAGAACTATTTACCTTGGGCCACCAGTTTGGTCTTGGAGTCTTTGAGGCCTTCGGGTCAGTTTGACTTTCAGGCCACCTCATGGCCATCGTGACCCCTCAAGGCCCTTAGGTCCACCTTATTTGCAGTTGAATAGACAGATTATACAACCAACCACTATAGAGGAGGAAAGAGTAGGGAAAATCCACTAGATCATGGCTAAATGGACTTTGGAAGAATGAGTGGGTATGGAATTTTCCATCGGTACCGTGCATGTACCCTCTTCACAAGGACATCCTAGCTGAACAGTCATGTAAAGGTGGAGAGCTGATCATGATGCAGATGCAGGGGAGGAGCAGTTTCATGTAGTCATAGTCTTTATGATTTCCATATGACCTATGGGTCATGTAATGTCTTCAAGCCTATAGGAAATTCAATTCTTAAGTCTACGAGCCTTGTAAGGGTTCCCCCACATCCCTTGAAAGGGGGTTTATCAAAAAAATATTGGATTACACTTCAAAACATATTTTTCATCAAATTTATTTATAAGAATAAAATAAATTTTAAATTTGTATTAATTTTTAATTAGATAATTTTTTTTATTAATTAATTCATTTTAGGTAATTGGAATCTATTTCACATTCAAATTGACTATAAAATCATATAAAACTTTTAAACATTTTTCTTTAAAAACCAGAATTTCCATCCCGTCCGTTTGGTTAAATTTAAAATAATTTATTCCACTTCTATGATTTTAATTTTAGAAAATGGATTCCACATTTGGATTCATAATAATTTATAATTTTTGATAAGTTAATATTATTTTTTAATCAAAAATACAATTGAATGTAATTAAAAATAATTATAATGATTAATGTAAAAATATGATTAATAAGGGAATATACCATAATATGAAGGGTCCAAATGTCCTAATATTTTTATCAAGAGACATTTGATTTCCATATTTTCACCCTATCCCCTAATTTTTGACAAATTCAATATTTTATGAACCAATATAAATGTGTAAAACGGGTCTATAATTCCTTTTTTAAAATGTTATAAGAGTGGAACTCCTCCCCCACATTAAAAGGGCCTCATCCCTTCCCACTTCCTCACAAATCTCAATCCACATTTGATTGACCAAGAACTACCCATATAGATAATAAAAAACCCTACCATCATCCTCAAACCCTCCTATCTTGATGTAATAAATCCAAGGAATACTTTTAGTTCAAACCAAAAGTAGTTACCCGAATAAGAGGTAACAAACTTCCTCAAGTTTTGTAGATTTATTTCCATTTAACATTCCATGAAATCTTATAATTATGTGAATATAAAACAAAACAAGTATAACCAATATTCTAGTACGTTTTTATTATAAGGGTTCGATCTATGCATACACACACATCCTTCAAATGGTTAACAAGCATACTCTTTATCTGGATGACAAACTACCCCTCATGAAATGATGAGTGTTTTTTCTTTCATTACCTCCTATCATAATGGTCATTATTATGGAAACTATATTTAAATATGATATATATTATATTTATAATTTATTTATGATTTTGTAATTGTTTTATAACACATACCTTTATACATTCCATTTTGTGAAAATACGATAACATCGTGTGTGCTTGTGTGGACGACAACATCCTTAAAGCGATGTGATTCATTCACGCTATACATGGAACATACTATGAATGATTTTACTAAGACAATATAAAATATATAACATAAATATTATAATTTAATTATAATACACATATGTATCAGTTACATTTCATTATTTTAAAATAATAACGAAAGGAATGTAGAGTTCATGTGTATGTATGACCTACAATCTCTATAAATGGTGAACTTAATTTATTATCTATTAATATTTTTCCAAATTATTAATACATTTTTGTTTAATATATAATATAATTAAATAATTTTTTACATTCTATATTTTTTTAATTCATGATCCATGTAGTTGTAACAATAAATTAGAAGTCAGTACATTCTTGAGAGATTTAGGAAATTAACACCTAAAATAGTTAAAATAATGAGAGATTATAAGAAAGTGTAATACAATTTTATAAAATGTTCATATATGATATTATATGTATGATTATGGTTATGGTATATGTTAATAACTTGATTCCAAAAACTATATTAGAGGATAAATTCCATGCAACAAAATGTAACGTTATGGTATGGGATTCTTGTCTAACATTTCCATCCTTGAGGCATACACCATTTTCACCACCTATTTCATTCATGAACAAATTTTATTTTATATCATGAATGAATTTATAATAATTTTTTTAAATTTTTCATATGATTTTATTTCTCTTAAGGGGATTATATTTCCAAATCTACAATGTTGTAAGAGATTTCATCTTAATTTATATTCCCTAGAGACTTATTTGTTGTTAAGTATAAATTCACTTTTATATGGTGTATATAATAGCATTTGACATGTCGTATCATGAATATAACTATTCTCATGATATTATATGTTTCATTTAATTTAATACCATCATGTGTATTTTGATTCAAATATTTCAATGTGGTATGAGACACTTTGGAAAGTATAAAAAATAATTATCATAAGAATTCCCTAAAAGATTATCTTTGCATCTCACATCCAGTTTCTTATTGATAAATTTTTCTTGAAACAATAAATTTATGGTAATAATTTATCATTAGAAAATTTGATTAATATACAGATTATCATACAATGGATATTTTTATTTCTTAACATGTATCTCGTATTTAAATATGGTGTTCACTTTGATAGTAAATTTATTAGATAAGGAATAATTGATAACTATGTATTCTTAATTAATTACTAATAATTGTTAATAGATATTGTTTATTATTTGAATCAATTATTCGATATAAGTAATGATTTAGATAGTTATGACATGGGTGGGACCTGATTATAGATATCCCCTTGATTCATCGATAGTCTCATGA
This sequence comes from Viscum album, assembly GCA_963277665.1. Taxonomy (NCBI): domain Eukaryota; kingdom Viridiplantae; phylum Streptophyta; class Magnoliopsida; order Santalales; family Viscaceae; genus Viscum; species Viscum album. Next base: position 1,991,630,185 of record OY728152.1, read on the forward strand.
GACGAAATAGTTGGCCAAATTATATGGGTTTTTACCTTATTTGATAAACTAGCTAGTCATTTACCTTGATGGATTTAGATCATGTGATAGATACATGATGTAAAATAATTATGAATTTCCCTCATATATATAATTTTATTATTCATCCATGAGATTTTTTTATATTTATTTGGATATTGTTCAATATCTGTATATTAAATAAATGACATGTGTTTTAGTTTCTTACCATGCTATATTTTTTCCCTATCTAGTTATTTTAATGTAATGTGTTATCAATAATTTAACTTTCCATGGTGATTTATTTCAATTAATTGATTATTTTTTTCTCTTTATTCTCCCTTAATAAGAATTTGAGAACACCCTTATTATGTTTCCTTTCCACGATTTATGAAGAGGAATCCTTTGAATAAGATTACAAGGATGTTATTTATTTAATTTTAAAATGTATCAGGTTTTTATTTCATATTTCTCAAAGTATTATCGGTTTCATGTATGTAATATGGCTTTCTAATATTGGTAAACTAATCGTTCCTTTAGTATTTTATTCAGTGTAATCGTTCAAAAATAAAAAAAATAATGCATTGAATCTGGGATTCTAGGGTCAGGGAATTATAGTTGGAATCAAAGGGAGTTTAGAAACAACCATGGAATCTAGATTTAGAAAAACATTATTAAGGAACATAAACCTATGATTGACATTTAGGATAATTATATAAGATAATACTAGAATCTTTGTAAGATGGATATTATGTGGGTATTCCAAACAATATATCGCTGTCTAGATACTACAAGGGGACGTGGTTTTTGCACTGATATACACAGGAGTAACAACTTAAACAAGGTGTGTTGGGCCTAACTCAATGTAACATAGTATGTGTAAGTGGTGCTTACTGGGAACTTGGTTTGACATTACGTAGAGATATTTTTAGGATAATTAACATATTACATTACAGGCCACGATGAATAATTTATATAGAAGATGACAATGAAAAACCTAGGGTAAACCTATGGTGTCAATGATCAAAGATGTATGAGAAATGATTTGGGAATACTATAAGTAATGTTTCAGGATTATGAGGTATTATATTTAGATAATTGTTTCTCACAATATGATAACTATTTCTAGTAAATTACTACATCTTGAAGGAATTAGAAATATGATCAATGTGATGGACAATTTTTCCAGGTGATGTTAAATTTATTGATCACTAGAGTGAGGGATGTTGTGTTCATGACAAATTAGTTTTCAAATAACTTTACTAAAAACATGTACCTTAAAGAAATCATGGGCACATAATGCAAGAGGAGGAATCAGTTCACTTAAAGGTCAGGAAATGGAGACCATGAAGAAATATAGAATAATTTCCCTCTATGTCAAGAATGTGAAATTAATCACCCAAGTGAATATCCTTGAGGGAAAATAATATGTTTTTATTTTGTAAATTAAGGAACATATCATGAAACTATAAAGAAAAAATGAAGACTTTTGTTGGTATAATTTATGGGAATATTTTCCACCCTAGGAAATCATCGATAGTTAAATGCTTTATGTATGGAATGAATGGTAATTATGAAAATCAATGTTCCAAGTGGAAATCTCTTGAAGAGAATCAACAATGTTGTAATAGTAATGGTTATAATAATAAGGATGATGAGACTATTAGTGAAATATTAATGGAAAGAGGTATTAAGTAATAGGACGAGGTATAATTTGTAATGTATTATGGATAATGAGGAATAATTGATGTAATTATTTATTTGGATTCACGAATTATATTATTTGAATATATTATCCATTGGAATGGATAACAACAATTATAAGGTACATGATGTATTAAATGTTTTCTTATTAGGTAAATACATGCTAGATCAAATGAATTTTCTCACATCTAAGGGAATGGAGATGGACCGTGGCTTTTTATATAATGTAAAACATGTCCAAATTTGTGAAACAAGATAGAAAGTGTTTCATAATAGATAACTTGACTAGTAAAAATACTTTAGAGAAATAAAATATTAGAAGAGGAAACCTAGGATCCCAAATATTATATATGTCAAAAGTATCTACATTTTTTAATATATTATATAAACAATAATTTTATTAGAAAAATTATTTATTGGGATAAGGTAATACCCAAGAGCAATCTATAGTAGCTAAGAACCCTATAATGAACTATCAAATGTTGAGAACCAGAAAGAGTCCTCATTTATAAGTTTATATAATAATTTCAAATTTTTTATGTTATAATTATTTTCTAAAAAATAATATTCCTTTTAAAATTCATTATAAATATATTAGAATAAGATGATTTTTGGGGTTTATTTTTTAAAAAATGGGTTTTATTTTCCCAAATGTAAAAATTGATTTTTGACATATATAATAATATTTTATGATACAATGGATGATAATTGTATAAGTAGTAGGTCAAAATTATATAAATATTACAATCCTTGTTTTCAGTCATTGAATATAAACTACTTTGGATAAATACTATATACCATAGTAAAAATAAACTTTTTGTTTCTGAAGAATTAATTATATTGTTTTTTTATAATATAAATGTACAAAATTATATTAATTCACATTAAAATAGGAATCTGTTGAGTCAATATGGTTTTCCTTATGAATTTTCCATTCCTTCATTTAAGGGGGAGATTTTTGAGTCATTAAGGTTTCCTTAGGACTTTACCATTCCTCTTGTTTTGAAAATCACTAACACGTTATCTTAAGGAAAAGTTCATTTTACCCTATATTTTACCCCTCTAAGGAAAAATCTCATTCCCTAAGGAAATATACCTTACATAGTTTTCTTTGTTCATATCATTTTTTTTTCTAAGTATAAAATTTGGATTGAGACCAAAACCTCGGAATCAATTAATACATAGATATGAAGCATTCTGTTTAGGACTCTGCATTCTGGATACAAACTCTCATAAAGTTTAACTCCGAATTATGGATACGAACTCTCATGAAGTTCAACTCCAAATTCTGGATATGAACTCACATGAAGATTAACTCTGAATTATGAATACGAATGTTATGAAGTTCAAGTCCGAATTCCAGATACGAACATTCATGAAGTTCGACTCTGAATTCTGATTACGAACTCATGTAAAGTTCGACTACGAATTCTGATTACGAATTCCTGTTATGAACTTCTCTATGTTGTGACTCTGAATTCTGATCACGAATACTAGTTACAAACCTCTCTATGTTCTGACTCTGAGTTCTCTGAATTCAGACTCCGAACTCCTATGAGTTCTGACTCCGAATTCTCATGAACCCTGACTCTGAACATTGTACGTTCAGGTTCCAAATACTTATGAATCCAAAATCCGAATTTACTTGAAATAAAGAATATGTAATTATATATAATTCAGGTTCCAAATTCCTACAAAATAGAATCAAAATATCCTTTTATAATAGACTCTGAATTCAATTCTGGTTAGACTATGAACTTTCTTTTACTTACATTCTGAATATAATATTCTAGTCATGCTTACACTCATTTTATTATAAAATGATGTCGTGATTTCAATTATCAACTAACCATTCATTGTGTGACATGTGTATAGGTACCTCTAAAATTCAAGGACGAATATGACCATTGGAGGAGGGACCTGACCGTTAGATCTGTTCCTATAGATAGGAGCTCATTTGAAAGAGCTCATGATGACTTTTCGAGACTTTTGACAAAGTGCTGGTGAAGTGATTTCTAGAGATAGAGGCTCTGATAAACTCGCAGGCTTCGTGCAGAAATTTTTGAACTTCTTGTTCAAAATTTCATTCATGCTTATTTTCTTAGTGTAGAGGTTCGATTTCCTTGAAATCAGAGATTTCGGGTTGTGATGTCAGAGGTGTCGATTTTCTTACAAATCGAGGGCTTGTGGGGATACCAAGAAAGATACCAATCTCCGGATTAAGGGCTTACCTGGGTTTGGGTAAGTTAGAATTTCTTGAAAATATAAATCAAGGGACCTCGTATCCTAGGTTGTGGGATACCCACCTATTTTGGATAAAAGAGTTACCACTAGTTACTTGTTTTATTTTGTTTTCCTCCGTGTATTTTAATTTTTGAGGCAAGTATAACTTTCATATACTTCCTTGAACTTGTACTCTGATTGTATATGATTCTATACGCATAAGGTAGAATCATATTTGGTGTAATCTTTTGTTAAGTTTCATTCTCAGAATCACTTTTCCGGAATCAAGTAAGTTATTAGAACCTAAATGTGTTGTGAATTTTGGTTATGCAAAATTTCCTTAAATATTTTTAAAGTATACAATTCACCCACCTCTTGAATTTGAGTATCTCATTACATATTCGATATTACATTTGGTATTGTAGAGTATATCATACTCATACATACCATCTAACAATTAGTATAAGGGGATGGATGTAACACCCCGAGATTTTATGAGAAGTATTCTTTTTAATTTATTTGATATCATGTGTTGTATGCTACGCCAAGATTATCTTGTGTTATACGCAACACCGTATTAGCTTGTAGTATACACAACACTATTCTTGGATCGTGTTCCACAAAATTTCAAGTTTGTTTGATAGAAGCTATTCTATGCAACATTGAGTGTATCTATATATATATAGTCAATGTATAAATGAAGTATGGTTGGATTCTATTATACACAAAAACAAATGATTCTTGCACTACACCAAACCCTGACTTAGCTTGCTTTACACGCAATCGTGACCTTCCATGATAGCGTGAGTTGTATGCAATACCAAGTTTCAATAAATAATGATATGTTATTAAAATATTATATAAACTAACAGTTATGAATAGTAATACCCACTTTTTGAAATTTTATAAATTTTATCTTTCAAAATGGACTTCATGATTGGATTCAGAATATTGAAATTATCCTAAGGTGAATTTGTGGTCTTTTTCTGAAAACATTCAATTTTTGATGAATAGTGAAAACACTGGGTTACTATTTGAAAACTGAATTTTTTTTAAATAGTCATTTATTTTATTTAAATTTATTTTATGTCAAAATAGATACATAATACCTATATATGTTCAATGTAATCCATTGGAGTAATTTAATAATAATATAGATACATAAAAAATTTATTGAACTTTTTACCATTTTCTACCCACCTCCTAGGAGCATTTTCAATTGTACATAAAATATAATTTTACCACTTCTATGAGTTGTATTTCGAAAATCAGAGAGACATGGTTAATATCAAGGAGTAATATTTTGTTCAAAAAGATAAAAATAATTTTTGGTGATTAGTAACTTTTTACTTTTATTTTTCACGGTTAAAAGTAAATAGGGTAATTAAGGGTAAAAATGATATTATTATTACCCTAAAACATGTCTTAATTCTGTTGTATAGGTCTAATTCGACCAAAAAAATCCTTAGTAATAAAATATTACCCTTTAGGTCCACTTGGATTAGATTAGGACACTTATTATTATTTTATTTAAAGAAGAGTTAAAAGAATTAAAATAAAATTTTAATAACTAAATCATTTTTCATATAGGGTTATACATAAGAAAAATTCGACAATAAATATTAATTAGAAATATAAAATTATTTCATACATAATGGTAATTTATTTATAAATTTTAGACATTAAATATTTAAATTTATTTATGTCACAATGATGATGCAGTAATTACCTTATTAATGAAATATTAACATAATTGATGTTATAAATATCCAAATAAATGTAATTGGAGACTTTTTATGACTTACAATAATTTTAATGTTTATATGACATGTTAGTATTGATTTAATTAACTTTTTTCGAACTAATCATGCTGTCATGATTTTCACAAAAATCAATTACCAAATAGTGTCAAAATTGACATAAAATAGTTTATAAAAAAATATTATATTATTAATTTTTATTCTATTCCTAAATATATAAGGTTCGGCCAAATGACTTATATAAGGTTATATATATTAATAATGAACCACTTGGTGTTTGTTTGTCTTGTTATAGTAATTCTATTAATCATATAGTGTAAGAAAACAATAAGACATGGTAAAAGTTAAATTATTTAACTTAGAGTTAAATCTAAATGATATGGTTACATTAGTAACCTAAACTTGCCTAAAACCTATTGGTTGAGATTATTTTTACCCATACACACTTTAGCTAAAAAATAAATTAATTTGGAGCTATTAAAAACTGAATATGACTTTATTATAAAATAATATTTTATGTTTTTTCTAAGGTGCCCCTCTCCTCCCTTATAAAAGGGAACCACCTCCCTCTTAAATTTACAAAATTTTGAGCTTCAAGCTTGGCCAAACCCTGACCATTTCCCTTTTCAACTTCCCTAGACACATTATAGAGGTTCTGGTCTCCTCAAAAGACCAACTCTAGTGCATTAAGAGGAAGCTCAAAAGAGGTGCATCGAAGAAGAGGTAATCTCTTCTACCGATTCTTTCAAGTTTCTTTCTTCTTCAACTTATTCTTCTTTGGTTGTTTCATTATAAAGTAGTAACATCAGTATCAATAATATAATGATATTTTATTATATATATTAAACAACCCCATTTCACCTTTTATCCATTCTACATAAAATGAAATCACCGCGCGTGCGGACGTACAGAATACTGTCTCCACGCCGTGGTGTAAACTGCTTTCCCACCACCACCTTACTTGGATGGGTATAATGGTGTAAAGAATAACTATATATGGTTATTATAACCTCATATTGATTCTTAGATATTATATAATCCACTCTAATTACATTCAATAATTATGCGAATGATATCATTGCTCGCGCGCACGTATGGGTTACCGTCTCCACGATGCGATGTGATTAATTCTCCATGTTAACCATTAACGAATGATTACAAAGTATATATAATGAATAATAATTAAATATATTACATAATTAAGCTAATTAATTTATATATATATATATGTGTGTGTGTGTGTGTGTCATCTACTTACATCCATTCAAGTCAATAAGGAAAGGAAAATGGCGTTCATGCGTACGTACGGCCTACCGTCTCCATGAACGGTGTATTTCATTTCATTCATCGATCAATTATATATATATATACTGAATATATATGATATATAAATAATGATTTAAATTTTTTGAGTAAGTAAATCATTATATATTTAATAATAATTTCAAGAACAACCAGTCCAAACATGGATGAAAAATAAAACGATTTGACCCAAAACGCTGGTTTGACATGGAATTTACAAAAGAACGGGTAATATAAAGTCATAAGTGAACCATATATGAAATCATAACAATGAATATGATTCTATAATAATTCAATGACATTATTTAAATCATTATACATGAGGTTCGGAAATGTACGAAGCATATCAGACCTAAGGTAAGGGATAAATATTCCAATCTCGTTCTTATCCGAGATTAGTTATTCAGAAGTATTTACTGGTGTTATTGTTATCATCTATGTCCATGTTTTGTAAAAGTGTTTTTATTTATGTTTAAATCACTTTTTACCCATTTTTAACTTTTACCACATGTTATTAAAGGAATATTTCTTTTGTTTACGATATGAGGAACATGTTGACTTTTCTGACAAAAGTACGAGGAGAATGTTTTTTTACTTATATGGCATGAATGGATTTTTACAGTTTCATAACACCTTATTTTCCTGAAGCTTACTCTATAGGATTTCATTGCTATTTTTTGAAAAATCCATTTCTTTTCAAATTGCATGGAATTTTGTGGAAAAAAATGATTTTGAATAAGAAAGGATATTTTCCTCAAGAATTTAATTCAAGTGTTTTATCAAAACCATTTTCCATCTAAGATGACATTATTTCATATGTTTATGTTTCAAGTATAATGTCTCTATTATTTACATGGTTTCACTTCTCTTATGATTAAATTATATCCATTTGTTTTATATGAATTTTGTTTTGATGGTATGATGTATATAAAACCCATGTTATTCTTTGGGTTATTATTTATGATTTATGTTTATGTTGTGGCACACGTAAGAATGATTTCATTATGAGATGGGTGGGACCTATATCTCCCTCCAATGCATTGGGTAAAGTTTTATATCACATGAGATAGACATGGCTGGAATGGTATGTTAATCTGGTTCAGTGTTACAGGACTGGAACGAGGAGTGAACTCGATTCAGAAAGGGACTTTGTCAACTATAATGGTCTTGGCAGCAATACCTTGGCTACTGTGGAAATCATATCAGGTGAATAATGGTTTTCTACAATTACATGTTTTATTACCATGAAATTTTATCAAGATTGATGTTCCTTTATGATATATGCCTAACGTACTTCCAATATTTATGACTTTGCTCAAGATTTTGATGTTTAGATTTTATGTTAATGTTTTTTCATTCAAATGATTATGGATTTTTTATGTTCTCTATGTTTTCCCTTACTGGGCATTTGAGCTCACAATTTTTATGTTTTCTTTTCCCAAGGATATAAATAAAGGATTTTGGTAAGAAAACAAAAGGGGAAGATCTTTATGGGAGATGTTGAAGATCTTTCACCGTGATTAGAAGATTTTTTTTCCGAGTTTCCAAAGACACTAAACTATTACGGTCCTTTTGTGTTTTTTGTTATGTATTAAGTATCCAAAAAATTAATTTAATGTATATGTACGTCAGGATATGGGCCTCTAATGTTGGTATCAGAGGAAAGGTTTAGTTAACATTTAGAAACTAGGATGCGAAAACAATAGTGAGATCCCTAGAGATATTTATAAGGTATGTCTAGGGATGTCCCTAAGGTTAAGTATATATATAGGGAATAGACCTTTAATTGCGTTAACAATCTTAGAATTAAACATAATATGTTATATATTAAAGTTACCCCCCTTTATTATGTTGTTTTCCCAATCATGATTTTTTCCTCACACTATTCTTTTTGGGTTTTAGACGATGGTTGGAACCTGAAGGAACTGTCTTGATCAATGTAATGGACAATGCAATGATTGTCCTTATGAACAAACCAATGTTGTAGGAGATATAGTTAAAAATATTATTCATATACTTACACAAGCTATGAATCATTCTGGACTTCCAAATGACTAGACAATGGAACAATATTCTATTGATTACTTCATGATAAAACATCCACCTTCTTTCAGTGGGTCTTCTGATCCACCTGTTGCAGAACAATGGATTTGTACCATTGAAAAGATATTTTTGATACTTCGCAGTTTAGAACATGAAAAAATCATTTTATTTTTTTACCGTTTAGAAGGTGAAGTAGACTAGTGGGGGACTCTAATTAATAATACAAGGCCCCGAGATGAAATTGCATCCATGGAATGGGACAAGTTCAATAACTTGTTTTTCAACAAGTACTTCCCTCATATTCTTTGAACAAAGATGGAAAAGGAGTTCCTTAATCTTATGAAAAAGGATGATGAATATGTTGGTATATACGAAGCGAATTTAAGAAGGCTTTCAAGGTATGCATCTAGCTTTATCATCCAACCTAAAAGTAATGTTTATCGATTCTTCAGTGGCTTAAAACCAAGTCTTCAAAGGGCATTAGCTATAAGAGACTTCAGTAGCTATGAAGAAATTGTGTGTTGTGATATCAAGATAAAACTGGAAGATGGTGTTACGTATCCATCTCATGGTTTTGACAAAAAATGAAAGATGAAGTTTAAGGAGAAATCTAAGAACAATGGTGAAAAGAACATGAATGTTTCATTATCCTCAATGTGTGGAAATAAGCATGGTGGAGATTTCCTAAAAGGTACTAGAAAATGGTTTATGTGTGGAAAATATGGTCATCGAGAAGTTGAGTATCGAAGTAATGGGAAAAAGTAGGTAATGATGTGAATAAAGAGAAGACTACAGAGAACGCTCCACCAATACTTCAATGCTTCATGTGCAAGGAAATAGGGCATTATGCCAATCAATGCCGTAATCCAAGGGTTAATGATGATCAACGTGAGAAACCTCTTAAGGAAAAGTATAATGGAAAGTCACATGAGATCACTATTTGTGATGTTGAGTATGATAATGATGTTGTGGAATGATTATGTTTTTATGTAATAGTATTTCAAAATAATATCATGGAATCTCATTTATGGTATCGTGGAATTTTGGAATATTAATATTTTGGTTTTTAATAATTATATGGTACCGGTAACCATGAAAAGTGATTGTAATATTTTTGGAAAGATGATGATATGCGCATAATGAAGGGATAAGGAGAAAATAAAAAGTTTGATAATATTAATGAGCTCATTTAAGGACAAAGTGATATCATGGTTTGAGTATATAGAAATTTTGGGATTTTGGTATGTGGAAAGAGTTGAATTTATACACCATTCATGTTTTCACTAAAGTTCAATGGGTATTCATTTTTCAAGAGAATACATGATTAAGGTATTCAAATTTTTGTAATGTGACCAACAACTAGATATATCTTATGATATATGGGGGGGAAATGAAGGAATTAACATGCTCGGTATATGAAATTTCTAGTAATCGGACAGAAGTATTTTTGATAAGCCTAATGGTTAGAATGGACATAATATAGTATTGCTTAAGGCTATAACTTTTTATTTCTGAAATGTTATGATAGAATAGTTTTAGAAAAAGGATAACATGTAGGATGAGAAACAACCCATCGTGTCGGACAAGGATGTGGTAATCGATCCCACAATCGAAGTGCGACAAGCCTTTATCGCATACCACTGGCCTACAGGACATACCTGGTTAGTATAAATGAGTTTCAATTTATTATGTGGTATGATATACAAAGTATACATCCATTTTAGGAACCATATATGATTAATCTCACCATAGATGGACTTATGTATATTTAATAACATTTTCTAACCTTTTATTTGAGATAGATGGGATGACCCATCATTCTATCACATGATCTTCTAACGCTTCACAAATGAAAAATTCAACTTCATTTCTGTAGGATATGAATTGGAAATTGTTCAAGACACGAACAACGGTGAGATTGTACCAAAATCAAGTAATTATTTCTTTTAATTCAACAATTCTTCAACTTTAGGGAAATAACCTTGATATAAAAAAGTGTTGTCCTAGTGTCCTTATATCCGATGAATTAGATGGTACCTGAAATCATCAAAAATTTATGGCTTTGTGATTGATGGATTTTTCATAGCCATGTTCTCTACCACTCTCCATCAGAACATGATGGTTACATTTCTCTTCCATATCCATATTTTCACCTATGATGTCCTATGTGGAAACCCAGTGCTGAGTTACATTGGATGACTGTTATGATTTGAACTTCCCATTTTAAAATGAAGTTTTAGTATTACTTTTTACGATGTGGGTTTCTATGAAAGAAAATTTCAAGTAGTAAACCATTTAGAACCCCGATGAATTTCGAGGGTGAAATTCATTTTAAGTGGGGTAGAATGTAACACCCCGAGATTTAAGACAAGAATTATTTTTAATTTATTTGAGGTCTTGTATTGTATACTACACCAAGATTATCTTGTGCTATACGCAACACCGTATTAGCTTGCAGTATAAACAAAACTATTATTGGATCGTGTTACACAAAATTTCAAGTTCGTTTGATAGATGTTTTTCTATGCAACATTGAGTGTATATATATATATATTAAATGTATAAATGAAATATGGTTGGATTCTATTATACACAACAAAAAATGAATCTTTCACTACACGCAACCCTGACATGGCTTGCTTTACACACAATCGTGACCTTCCACGATAGCGTGTGTTGTACGCAATTCCGAGTTTCACTAAACAACGATATGTTATTAAAATATTATATAAACTAGCCATTATGAATAGTAATACCCACTTTTTGAAATTTTATAAGTTTTATATTTCAAAATGGACTTCATTTTTGGATTCGGAATATCGAAATTAGCCTATGGTGAATTTTTGATATTTTTCTGAAAACTTCCAATTTTTGAGGAATAGTGAAAACACTGGGTTACTTTTTAAAAACCAACTTTTTATTTAAATAATTATTTATTTTATTTAAATTTATTTTAGGTAAAAATAGATACATAATACCTATATATGTTCAATTTAATCCATTGGAGTAATTTTATAATAATATAGATACATACAAATTTTATTGAACTTTTCACCGTCTTTTACCCGCCTCCAAGAAGCATTTTCAATTGTACATAAAACTTATTTTTACTGCTTCTATGAGTTGAATTTCAAAAATCCAATAGACACAGATAATATCAAGGAGTAAAATCTGGTTCAATATGATAAAAATAATTTTTGGTGAATAGTAACTTTTTACTTTTATTTACCACAGTTAAAAGTAAGTAGGGTAATTAAGGGTAAACATGATATTATTATTACCCTAACACTTGTAATAATTATTCTATTGGATAAGTTTAATTCGTCCAAATATATCCTTAGGAATAAAATATTACCCTTTAGGTCAACTTGGATTATATTAGGACACTTATTATTATTTTATTTAAAGAAGATATAAAAGAGTTAAAATCAATGTTTAATAACTAAAAAAAATTTAATATATGGTTATACATAAGATAAATTAGACTATAAATATTAATTATAAAGATAAAAACATTTCCTACATAATGGTATTTTATTTAAAAATTTTAGACATCATATAATTTAATTTATTTATTTCACCGTGATGATGCAGTAATTACCTTATTAATGAAATATTAACATAATTGATGTTATAAATACCCAAATAAATGTGATTTGAGACTTTTTATGAATTAAAATAATTTTTAGGTAAATATGACATGTTATTATTGATTTAATTAACTTTTTTCGAACTAATCAGGCTGTTATGAGTTTCACAGAAATCAATTACCAGATAGTGTCAAAATTAACATAAAATAGTTTTTAAAACAAATATTATATTATTAATTGTTATTGTACTCCTAATAATCTAAGGATCGTCCAAATGACTCATATGAGGTTGAATATATTAATAATGAACCACTTGGGGTTCTTTTGGCATTTTACATTAAGTTTATTAATCATATAGTGTAAGAAAACAAGAAGACACAGTTAATGTTAAATTATTTAACTTAGTGTTAAATCTAAATGATAAGGTAAAAATAGTAACCTAAACATGTCTAAAACATATTTTTTGAGAGGATTGAGACCCATACCCACTTTATCTTCTAAATAATTTAATTTGGGAGCTATTATAAACCGAATATGACTTTATTATAAAATAATTTTTTAAGTTTTTCCTAAGGTGCCCCTCTCCTCCCTTAAAAAGGGCACCTCCTTCCTCTTCTCTTTACACAATATTGAGCTTTCAATCTCGGACAACCCCTAAACATTTCCCTTCTCAACTTCCCTTGAAACATTATAAAGGTTCTGGTCTCCTCAAAAGACCAACTCTAGTGCAGTAAGAGGAAGCTTAAAAGAGGTGCATCAAAGAAGAGGTAATCTCTCCTACCGATTCATTCAAGTTTCATTCTTCTTCAACTTCTTATTCTTTGGTTATTTCTTCATAAAGTTATAATATAAGTTTCAATAATATACTGATATGTTATTATAAATATTAAACAACACTATTTCACCTTCTACCCATCCTACGGAAAATGAAATCACCGTGCGTGCGTACGAACGAAATACCGTCTCCACGCCGTGGTGTAATCTGTTTTTCCAACAACACCTTTCTTGGATGGTTTTAATGGTGTAAAGAATAAATATATTTGGATATTATAAAATCATAATGATTCTGAGATTATATATCATCCACTCCAATTCCATTCAATAATTATGGGAATGATATCATCGCTCGTGCGTACGTACGGATTACCGTCTCCACGACGCGATGAGATTCATTCTCCATGTTATATATATATATATATATATATATATATATTTCCACTACTTACTTAAATTCAAGTCAATAAGGAAAGGAAAACAACGTTCATGCGTACATACGGTCTACCGTCTCCATGAACGGTGTATTTCATTTCATTCAGCTATCTGTTATATATATATATATACTGAATATATATGATATATAAATCATGATTTAAATTCTGTAAGAAAGTAAATAATGATATAAGTAATAATAATAACCAGAACAACAAGTCCAAACAGGTATGATAAATAAAACGATTTTACCCAAAACACTGCTTTAACATGGAATTTACAAATGAATGGGTAAGATAAAGTCATAAGTGAACCATATATGATATCATAACAATGAATATTATTCTTTAATAATTAAATGACATTATTTAAATCATTATACAAAAGTTTAGGATACGTACGTAGCATATCTGACCTAAGGTAAGGGATAATTATTCCAATCTCGTTCTTATCCGAGATTGTTTATTCGTAAGTATTTACAGGGGTTATTGTTATCATCCATGTCCATGTTTTATAGAAGTGTTTTTATGTATGTTTAAAGTCATTTTTACCAATTTTTTAATTTTACCACATGTTTTGAAAGGAATATTTCTTTTGTTTACCAAACGAGGAACTTTTTGACTTTTCCTAAAAAAGTACGAGGAAAATGTTTCTTTAACTTATATGGCATGAACGGATTTTTATGGTTTCATAACAACTTATTTTCAAGAGGCTTACTCTACAATATTTCTTTACTATTTTCAAAACAAATCATTTTCTTTTAAAGTTTCATGGCATTTTGGGAAAAGAAAATGATTTTGAATAATAAATGATATTTTCCTCAAGAATTTATTTCAAGTGTTTTATCAAAAGCATTTTCCATCGAAGATGACATTATTTCATATGTGTATGTTTCAATTATAATGTATCTATTATTTACATGGTTTCACTTCTCTTGTGACCAAATGATATCCATTTTTTTTATATGGATTATGTTATGATGGGATGATGTTTATGAAACCAATTTTATTCTTTGGGTTATTATTAATGATTTATGTTTATGTTGTGGCACACGTAAGAATGATTTCATTATGAGATTAGTGGGACATATATCTCCCTCCAATGCATTGGGTAAATATTTATATCTCATGATATAGACATGTATGGAAGGGTAAGTTAATCCGGTTCAATGTTACAGGACTGGAACAAGGAGTGAACTCGATTTAGAAAGGGACTTTGTCCACTAAGATGGTCTTTGTAGGAATAACTTGGATACTATAGAAATAATATCATGTGCTTAATGGTTTGAAACAATTACATGTTTTATTCCCATGATATTTTATCATGATTGATTTTCCTTTATGATATATTCCTTACATAATTCCAATATTTATTTCTTTTCTCGGAATTTTGATGTTTATATTTTATGTTCAAGTTTTTGCATTCAAATGTTTATGGATTTTTTATGTTCTCTATGTTTACCCTTACTGAGCATTTGAGCTCACCCTTTTAATGATTTCTTTTCCCCAGGATATAAATAAAGGTTTTAGGTAAGAAACAAATGGGGAATATCTTTATTGGAGATGTTGAAGATCTTTCACCGCGATTAGAAGATTATTTTTTTCTGAGTTTCCAAAGACACCAAACTATTGCGGTCCTTGTCTGTGTGTTTTTGTTATGTATTAAGTATTCCAGAAAAGAAATGTAATGTCTATTTACATCAGGAAATGGGTATCTACATTGGAAACCTCAAACCCTATACCAATCTCACAATTGGTATCAGAGCATTGGTTCAATCTGAATTAATCTCATGATTAGATTAAAAAAAGAATTATCCGAACTAAACTTCCGGATTCACAACTTTTCGGAATCTATTTTTAGGAATCACAAAGTTCAGATTAATTCTTGCTCAGAGATACAATATCTAGTTCTTTTCTTAGGATATTTTCTCTTGTTTAAAAACTCATACTACTATGTAGTTTCTGTGCCAATGATTTTCTTAAGAATGGAAAGTTTAAATGTTGGTTCTATTGATAATATAACTCCTACCAGACCTCCTATTTTTGATGGAAATGATTATGAGTAATGGAGAGATAGGATGAAGACTTTCGTTATCTATACTAGAGTTAATAACTATCTAATTCTAACTGGAGATTATAAGATTCTTGAGAAGGAATTGAGAACCTTTACGAATTAGGAGAAATCAAGAATATCAATCAAACATCAGAGTCAGAAATACATTGTTATGTTCCATAACTAGGAACATCTATAGTTAAATATAATCATGTGAAGCTGTAAACAATATCTAGAAGAAACTTGAAGTTACACATTTTGGTACATCCAAATTCATAGAGAGAAAAAGAGCTATGTTGAGAGCTGAATACCATAGCTTTAACTTTTTTTATGAAGAACCTATAAGAAAATTACAAAAAAAGGATTATGAAAATCATGAATAGCTTGAAATCTATGGGAGAAAAAGGTTTGGATGATGAACTCTTGTTGACAAGACCATAGATATCATGCCAAATGAATGGGAGTCCAAGAGTGCAGTTATTGATGAGAACATGAATGTCACTATGATTTTTTTTAGATGAGTTGTTTGGAACTCTTCTTCATCATGAAACCAGAATAAAGAGAGATGCTGAAAATGTTAAGAAGAAGAATGAGAATGAAGGAGTTGATTTTACAACCACTTCTAAACATACTAAAGCCAAGAACCCAGATAGAGTAACTAGATCAAAGAAAAAGAAAGTCATTATTCAGTCAGAATCTAGTGACACAAAAAACTCTGAGAATGAAATAGCTAATCTTACTCAGAGAATGAACAAGATTGTTGCTCAAAAGAATCTTCAGAATAACTAAAAGAAGAAAGAATAAAAAGATAATAATGATGAAGAAGTTACGTGTTATGGATATAGAAAAACAGGTCATATCAGACCTGATTTTCCTTTGTTCAAAATGAAGTAAAAGAAGGAAAGGAATTTAGAAAGTAATAAAAAGAAATTCTATCGATCGATGTACAAGAAAAGTCTTAAAGCTAATGATACATGGAGTACTAGCTGTAGAGAATCTTTATAAAGTTAATCTTCTAAATATGATTCATCAGCACAAAAGAATATGGGATTCATTGCTACTACTTCTTTCCATAATACATGTGTTATGGCCAAGGTACGCTCTGCCAAGGCTTTAACAAATTTATCTCTTGATAATAATTGTTATTCAAAAAATAGTAATTCTAATGAAGATACTTCATTGTCAGAAAATGATGAAATTCCTTCATATGAAAAAGTTTCTATATTTTCCATGTTACTTGATGCAAGAAATTGTAAAATTTCTAAGAAATTGGACAAGGAAAATACTAGGGAAGAAATTCTTAAAAAAGTGATTTCATATCATTCTAGAGATCATAGAGATAGAGATGAGCTTTTAAAAAAACTTTATAAAGACCATGAGAAAGAAATTTCTGTTAAGGAAGAACTTTCTAAAGATCTTAAGAATGCTATTTTAGAGATATATGTTTTTGAGGAAAAATATATCTCAAAGGAAATCATTCTCGAGGATAGAAATATAGTCATCGGACTAAAATATGAAATAGTTTCTTTTAAGAATTTTCTTCCAAACATTACCTATGGGATGGAAAATTTTGAAAAGATTTATTCTCCAATTAAACCTCAAGGAAACACTATTGGAGGAGGTTATACTCACCAAAAACTAGTTTTTAAAAAGAACGACATTGTTCCTACCAGAGCCCCTTTTTGCACTAAATGTCAAAGTGGTGGGCATTAGAAGAAAAATTTCTCCTTGAATAAAGATCAACCTCTTGGATTTAATACATCTTATTTATCTAAACAAATGTGGACACCCAAAATTTTGTTGTCTAACAATTCTGGATCCAAGAATGTTTGGATTCCGAAAATCAAACTCTTTGTTTTTAGGAAAATAAAAAGGTACCAACAACAATACATGGTACATGGATAGTGGATGTTTCAGGCATATGACTGGTAACAAAAACTATTTTGAAAATAATATCAAGACGAAAGGAAGAAAATTAACCTTCGGAGATAATTCCCTAGGGAAAAGAAGCAAAATAAATCACACTCTGATCTTTTGTTGAATTTGTTTTTCCATGTACTAATACTTCCAATCTCAATGAAATGGTGGATGCATTTTTGTTTGGTTATTTGTACTAATATTTTAGGTACTATATTTTTTTTTCATTCACTCAAACTCTTTTTGAAAATCAAAAAGGGGGAGAGGGAAAAATAATTCTAAAGGGGAGAAGGAAAAAAGATTTATAAGTATATATAAAATATCCCTATGTAAGGTGGAGTTTATCCAATGGGGAGTTCTCACTACGAAGACTTACACCTTCAAATAAAAATTCTCATTCTGGAAATCTATAATATGATCCTTAGAGTTCCAAATCCTAAGGGGGAGTTAGTCGTATTCACCATTTTCCATGAACAGAGGGAGATAAGCTTTAATTTCAAAGTCTAGAAATTTATTCCAAGTCCTTATATTCTTTTTTGTAAGGATTTTTGTGCTTTCCAAAAAGGGGGATATTGTTGAGTCAATAAGGTTTTTCTTTATGACATTTCCATTCCATCATGTCAGGGGGAGATTGTTGAGTCATTAAGGATTCCTTATGACTTTACCATTCCTCTTGTTTTAAAAATCACAAACACCTTATGTTAAGGCAAATTTCATTTTTCCCTATATTTTACCCCTATAAGGAAAGATTTCCTTCCCCAAGGAAATATACCTTACCTCGTTTTCATTGTTCATATCATTTTTTTTCTACGTATAACATTTTGATTGTGAACAAAACCTCAGAATCATATAATACTTAGATATGAAGCATTCTGTTTATGACTCCGAATTCTGGATACGAACTCTCATAAAGTTCAACTCCGAATTATGGATATGAAATCTCAGGAAGTTCAACTCTGAATTCTGGATGCAAACTCTCATGGAGTTCAAATCTGAATCATGGATACGAATGTTATAAAGTTCATGTCTGAATTTCGGATGCAAACATTCAAGATGTTCGACTCTAAATTCAGATTACGAACTCATGTAAAGTTCAACTATGAATTCTGATTACGAATTCCAATTACAGACTTCTCTGTGTTCTAACTCCGAATTCTAATCATAAATTCTAGTTACAAACTCCTATATGTTCTGACTCTGAGTTCTCTGAATTTAGACTCAAAAATCATATGAGTTCTGACTCAGAATTCTCATGAACCCCGACACTAAACTTTTTAAGTTAAGGTTCCGAATTCTTATGAATCCAGAATCCGAATTTCCTTGAAATTAAGACACCGGAATTCTATATAATTCAGGTTCCAAATTCCTACAAAGCAGAATCTGAATATCCTTTTTTATAGACTTTGAATTCAATTATGGTTAGACTCTGAAAATTCTTTTTCTTACATTCTGTATATCAGATTATAGTCATGCTTACACTCAATTTATTATAAAATGATGTTTTGCATTCAGTTATCAACTATCTATTGTTTGAGTGACACGTGTACAGGTCCCTTCGAAATTCAAGGAAGAATATGACAGTTGGATGAGGGAGCCGACCGTTGGAGCTCTGCCTATAAATATAAGCTCATTTGAAAGATATCATGATGAATTTTCAAGACTTTTGACAAAGTGCTGGTGAAGTGATTTCTATAGAGAAAGGCTCTTATAAACTCTCAGGCTTCATACAGAATGTTTTTAACTACATGTTCAAACATTGCTTCATGCAGATTTTCTTAGTGAAGAGATTCAATTTCCTTGAAATCAGAGACATTGGGTTGTGAAGTTAAAGGTGCCGATTTCCTTACAAATCAAGGGCTTACGGGGATAGCAAGACAGATATCGATCTTTAGATTAAGGGCTTACCTAGGTTTGGGTAAGACATACTTTTTTGAAAGTATAAACCAAGGGACCTCTTATCCATGTTTGTTGGATACCCTCCTCTATGGGTTAAAAGAGTGACTACTAGTTACTTGTAGTATTTTGTTTTCCGCTATGTATTTTAGTTGTTGAGGCAAGTATAACATTCATATACTTCCTTAAACATGTAATCTGATTGTATAGGATTCTATACGCTTTAAGGTAGAATCTTAGTTGGTGTAAACTTTTATTAAGTTTCATTTCTGGAATAAATTTTTTAGAATAAAGAAAGTTATTAGAGCCTAGAGGTGTTGTGTATTTGGGTTATGCAAAATTTCTCTCAGTATTTTTAAAGTATAAAATTCACCCCCTCTAGTTTTTGAGTATCACATTACATATTTGACCCTACATTTGGTATTGTATAATTTATCATAATAATACATACCATCTAACAGAATCTAGTATGATTTCTAAACACATGGACTAATATATAAAAACTCATTTTATTAAAAATTAATGGTTAATAAGAATAAAAATCACTTATATATAAAAAGTCATTTTTCAATAAAATATTTTTCACCTATATCATATTTTTTTAATTCAAAAGATAATTTTATGTTATTTAGAAACTGAATTAAGCTAAATTCATCCTAAATTATAATTAATAGAATTAAAATTTGGTCCAAAGGACCATATTATATTACTAGATGTCAAAATATTTCTATTGTTAATTTTAAATAAATACTAATAAGGTTAATAAGTGTAAATGTGGTATCTAAGTTTTTTTATAATTAAATATCTCATACACCTTCTATGAAGCATTCTTAGGTATAAAATTAATAATCACAAGTCTCTCTTAAAATTTATCCACCCAATTCACCAAACCCATCTAAGACTCATGTTTATATTCTTACCCCTTTCCTATCTTTATTTTCCATGAAAACCAGCTTTTTCACCTATAAAAGAGGCCTCTCACTACCCATTCAACACCAATAAAATTATTTAGTTAGATCCTACATATTTCCCTATTTCAATTCCTTATAAACACTTAACTATCAAAATATTTTGGACATAGTATACTATACAAAGCCCTTTCATTATACGGAATCCACCAAGAGAAAACCAATGTTGTCACTGTATGTTCAATATTTACTTTGACATATTTTATATTTTTCATTACATTTGAATTTATTTATCTAAAAATTATATGATTAATTTATTATTTATAGTATATTGTTTTTTATTTTTAAACAAACATTAACAACTATTTATCTTTACCTTAAGCAAAAAAACGTACATTCATGCATTGTACGGACTACCACATCCACAAAGCAACGCATTTCGTTTTCAATAGCCACCATACAAGGAAAGTTATTCTCGTTGTATTATAGGAAAAATAGTATTTTTATGATAAAAATATTGTTTTATTAATAAGAATTAGATAACATTTTAATGATATGGTCAAATGGTGATAATCATCAATTTATTATTTTAAAATAAGCATACACAGAGGATAATCATTTTTCAGATTGTTTAATATTTTAATATCCATTACATCATCTTATAAATAATAATAATTATTATATAGAATACTATTTAACACTAAATATAATCCATATAATTCTTGTATAATCATTTTATAACAAAAACTCTTCATTTTCATTTATTAAATTAGGGTATACTTAGCTTTGAGTCTCTTTGAACACCCTCTTGAAAAATATTATGTACTTATTTCATGAATGTCTATGAGAACCTAATTACTTTTATAATATGATATATATATATATATATATTAATAAATATTTGTTTCATTTTAATGGATATGTACTATCAATAATTAATTCA
This sequence comes from Viscum album, assembly GCA_963277665.1. Taxonomy (NCBI): domain Eukaryota; kingdom Viridiplantae; phylum Streptophyta; class Magnoliopsida; order Santalales; family Viscaceae; genus Viscum; species Viscum album. The sequence continues at coordinate 1,991,651,726 of OY728152.1, forward strand.
CTAACTAAGAAAACAAAACTTGGTCATCCAAAATCACATAAATAAGATTTGATATTGATTTAATATTCAAGGATATAGACTAAAACAACCATGAAATGAAATATCAACATAATAAATGATTTTAAATCATCCATAAAGGTAACATAAATGACCTAGTAATGTTTAAAATTAAAATAATAATGAATATATACATAACGATTATGAAACTAGTACAAATGATCAAAACTAGAAACACCTGATTATCCTTGGGACATGTAATGTGAATTAATGTCCACTATAACTAAGAGACATGTAATGGCTATCCTATACAAAAAATGATAGTTCCATTGTTTCTATAAAAATTTGGCAATAACATCACATTTAAAAAAACTATAAACTCATAATGTGGAAAATTGATAGATTTCATGTAGAGAAGGATTATTTATGAATATTATAAATGAAAATTGATATTATTAGGTTATTCAATTAAGTGATTAATATTTATAGGTTTTTGATATAGGAGATTAAATTTTTTATTGAATTTAAAAATATTAGGTAATTGGTTTTCCTCTCAAAATCCACTCTTTATGATAGGTTTGGTACATGCAACTATCATTCTTTCTGTGGAATATATGTCTCTTCTTTGAGATGTTATATAATTAAATTCCATTAAAACTAGAATTTAATGATATATTTTAATAAATAATGTAATGGCCCGGACCTCTCCAGTCGATTACTTTGTAAAAACGTTTTTTTTATGTGGTCAATGCGGCGGACATCAAAAAATAATTATTATTATTAATAATAAATGGTGACGTGTTAATAAATTTTTTTTTGGGGTTTTGTTATAAGTGTTATACTAAATAATTATAATAATAATGTTGGTTTTTTTTATAGATCTGGTAATAATGTTTTAATGAGAATTATGTTTTGAATTAAATGCAATGAGATTTGAGATATGAGAATAAATTAAATATGTTATGATAATTGTGTAAAAATAAATAAATAAAGGTTTAAAATAAATTTGGGGCGTGCCACAAAGAGAGAGAAGATGAAAAATATAATAATATGAAATAAAAGGGGAGGCGCACCAACAAAATAATGATTGGAGAGAGAAAATAAAATTTATTGAAAAATAAATATAAGAGAGAGGCGCCACTTTTTGTGGGAGAGAATCTTGGGAGAAAGAATTAATAAAGATTGGAGAGAGGGAGGAGTTATAAGATATTAATGGGAATAAAATTAAGTGTGAAATAAATAGTAAATGAGATAATTGGTGATGAATTTCCAGCGTGAAAAATGAAAAATGGTGATTGATTGGAGTTAGAGAAATAAATAAATAAATAACTAATAAAATATTGTTATAATTTGTTTTTGATAATAAAACACTTTTTTCACAATAACTTCTTCGTGCGACCTCGGTTTCACGAACCGTCAGTGGCAGTGCGACCCTGACTACGAGACAAAAATTATGAGTCCAATATTGGATGTCTTTTTCGGGTTTTTGGATTGGGTACCCGAAACGCTCATGAATTAATAGATTTAATATTGTTATTATTACAAGATCTTATATCCAATGTATCTCCCTCATACGGTATCAGATTGATGATCCGTCAGCGACAGCGTAACCCTGAAATTATGAAGGTCATTTTAAGACCATTAATGAGCTACTTTTATGACTCGTGCCTCGAGTCAACGAAACACCACATATTGATAGAATTATCATTATTATTAAAACGCGTGGAAACCCCGTGACGTGTTGTGTGTTAACCAATCAAAACATGTAACGTATGTACGGTCACATCGTGTATTCATTAATGCACACTGAATACGGATTTACCTATTCGTTGCCTATATAAGAACGAGGTCATGTTTTATCTTCCATATCGATCGCTTCTTTGTCGCACGACGACGCTCTTGGACGATCGATAAGTATTCCTCCTCTAACTTCTTTGTCCGAGCTCCGAATTACGATCCGTCAGCGGCCACAGGATCGTAGCGATGAGACGAATCTTCTAAGCCCGGACTTTTCACCCTTCCTTCCAACCTTCCTTCTCCAGCTTCCATCCTAGGAGGCGTTTTTCGGGTTTGGCGAAGGCGGAGGACACCGAAGGACGTCGTCAGAAGCGATGTGATCGGGACCTTTTGAGGTACGGGTTTACCTTCGTCTCTCTTTTTGGTGCAACATGCGGGGTGGGATATTTTTCTTTTGTTCCATGGGATGCAGTTGAACTTTAAATAAAGATAATAACCGGATAAAGAAGGGTTTGGGGTTTTGTGATGTTTCTTTTGCCTTCCAGTTTCTTTATCTTCTGATTGTGATTTTGGATTAAAAGGCCTTTGCCTACTAAAAATCAAGGTTGTTGGTGGCCTTTGCGTGCGAAATTGATATCTGAATTGTTTGTGGTTGGTTTTGTTAAAACATGGAAAATGGATAAGCACGTAAAGACTGGATGATTAAATGATAATGAAAACCTTGTGTGATCACCCCGATTGAACAAAGATGGAATAATGAACATGTTGGTGGTTTGGTTGTTTTGTGGAAAATGCCTTTATTTATGAAAAGTGTTTTGATTATGAAAAGTGTTTTGAAGTAAAAGGTGTTTTCAAATGCGGAAATGTTTTGTGTGTGGAAAGGGTTTTATGTGTGGAACTCTGAAATAAATGAATGATGGAATGTTGTATGGTTGTGATAATCTCTTGTAAATTAAATGGCATGTGGTTGCTTGCGTTTTACCTAACCTTGGTTGTGGATGGCAGGTATATGTTTGTGAAAGGTTTTTTCTGGATGTTAGTTGCCCAGTAGTAATAATTTGTTAAACCATTGCATGAAACATGAAAACCTAAATGGGGTTGGGGGATGATTGTTTGGTTGTTGATTCATGCTTCGTGGTAGCAGTGCCGAGGCACATGCTCAGTTTCTCTTTTTAAGAAGCCATAGGTTGGGCTGTGTGTTTGGTATATGTATATATATAATTGTATCTTTGTGTTTTGTCGCACCACACCCATGTCAAGCACCTAGTGCCGAACTCTCCCATTTTATGGGAGAGGGTGTTCACCCTTAGTTACTAGCTATTTCCTGCTCCTTCTTCCATAGGCTATGATGGCTTGAGGTGACCTTACACCCTAGACTCTTTGAGTAGGTCTCGGAGGCTGTGATGGCTTGAGGCGACCTTTAGCCCAAGACTCTTCGAGCATGCTTACCATTCCCAAGAACCTTCGGGATGAGGCCCAGGTTTCTGCAGGCGGGTTAGTGGTTGTGGCCCAGGTGTGTGCGGGTGGGATGCGTGGTTTGGCCCATGTGTGTGCGGGCGGGAAGAGTGTGGTAGCGTCAGGACGTTTGCCGTTAGGAATAGAAGCATCTAATTAAGTGGGAAATGGTGCGGGGTACCCAATACTTTTGTTCTATATATATAGTAAACTTGTTTGTGTTACTTGGTGAGTGTGGCCAGTGAGGCTGGGTGGATAGTTTTTCCTTGTTAGTTTCTGGTTCTTCTGTTTTCTCACGGGACCTTAGGGTGTCTCCCCACTTGTGCACGAGAGCTTTAGGTTCTCTACTATGTATACTTGTATGCTCACCCTACGTTGTTTTAGGTTTTCAGGAGTACTACTAGGGTCGTGCGGGACCCTACTAGTCAGGCAGTGGGAGCTGTGCAGTTGTTGTTTTCTTGTTTTTCTTTTGGTACTGTACTCACTTGTACTTTGAGCTTATTTGTACTTGTACCTGTTTCAGTTTATTTATACATGCATATGGGACTGGTTTGGGTTTCTTTTCATCACCTTTGTTCTTTTTCCTTTTTGGTGGTTGACTTGTCCTATTTCCGATCCTAACTATAAAAAGGGTAATGCCTCCCATGATTGAAAAAAAAATTAAACTCATACCCTTGGTGCTAGTCGCCACCCCGGGGCCTACTGGAGGCGGGACTCGGGGGGTCATTATCTCCCTTTCACCATTGCCAGCTCAAGAGGGGCATCTTTGATGGAAGGGGGTCATGACAGAATGGTATCAGAGCCAGGTTGAGAGATAGGATGGAGTCTGGAGTTAGGCACAGTGAGGATTGCATGGGATGGTAGGGAAATAGTGTTAGCTGATCTTGGTGTGTGACATAGGCCAGGGAAGACCGGCTAGGACATGGGATTTTAGGGCCCCCCGTGATCCGATGCAAGGACTCTGATCCTACTGAACAACCAAGTGAGGCTACATTGATTTTAGGGTAGAAACCCTAGGAAAGGTACATGCATCATCATGTTTGTGTTTTACTTGATTTGGGAAGTTTTGGGAATAAAGTAAAATGATAAAATGAACCCTTTAGAAATCTCCTTACTACTCAGGCTTAGGTTTTCCTTGATTACCGTACACTTATGGAACCTGGACGGCGTTCTCAGGTGGCTCAGGCGGCTGAGGCCCAGCAGGTTCAGGTGATCGATCAACTGAGGATCGATCAAGAGGAGGAAGACAACCAGTGGCAGAAGACCCTCCGTTCTTTCTAGCGTCAGACTCTCAAGAAGTACGAGGGAAGTACTTCGGACCTGGAGACAGAGGGGTGGCTTGAAGAGCTAGGGATCTCTTTTACCTTGATTCGTGCTCCGAAGGAGTATTGGGTCCCCCTAGCGGTCAGTCAGCTGAGAGGCGCGGCACGCCAATGGCGGATGCTCTACCTCGGGGAGAAGAAGGAGGCAGAGATTCCATGGGATGACTTCGAAAAGGAGTTCCGAGAGGAATTCCTTTCTTCTTTGATCAAGGCGGAAAAGCGTCAGGAGTTGCTCTCCCTTCAGTAGGGGAGTATGACTGTTCGAGAGTTGGGAATTAAGTTCAAGAATCTCCTACACTTTGCTCAGGAACTCTTTCCGGATGAAGAGTCTCGGGCTAGACGTTTGAAAGAGGTGCTTCGTCCTTCGCTCCATTATACTGTGACCCCCTTCACTCTTCCGACATACTTAGCCGTACAGAAGAAGGCGGAAGTTGTAGAGAGGATGCACTTGCAGGGAGGTGCACCCCGAGAAGGGATCCAGGCGGGTCCGTCGAAGGGGAAGGAAGTCAGTAGCAGACCTCCTGCGACCGGACCTTCCAGGTTCAGGCCGGTGGGGAGCAGGCCCCAGCGGTTCCAGTTCAGGTCTTCAGGCCCTCGTCCTTCCTTCTCGAGTCCTGGACTGAACTGTTTTTCTTGTGGAGGTTTCGGGCACGTCCGGAGTCAGTGCCCAACCAGAGCTCAGCACGGTGGAGGTGGTCAGGATCAGTACCCGCCTCAGCAGCAGTTGCCGTCGAGGCCCTTTCAGCAACAGCAGGGCCCTCCGAGGGTAGACCCTGTAGGAGGAGGCCGATCTCAGGGTGATCCTCAGGGACCTCGACCAAGGAGTGGTCGGGGAGGCGGTCGACATCAGAGAGACAGAGGAGCTGGGCGTGGACAGTTGCACACAGCAGTGTTGGCAGCTCCAGCAGGACCATAGGTGGTACGAGGTACGATCTGTTTGTTCAGCACTCTTGTTTCTACCTTGTTCGATTCAGGAGATTCACACTCTTTTGTTGCACCCAGTCTAGCCCATGCTTTGGGTCTAGACGTAGAGAGACTTTCTATACCCCTGGTACTGAGTACGCCTGTTGGAGGTCAGACCCGTTTGTCTTGTGTTTGTCGGGGATGCGAGCTGACGTTGAGACCACATCGGTCCATTGGAGATCTTCTTTTGCTACAGATGCAGCGATACGATGTCATATTAGGCATCGACTGGCTATTCTCTGTTAGTACTGTTATCGACTGCTTCCAGAGAAGAGTCGTGTTCTCCGATATGGATGGACAGCGTGTGACTTTTGTTGGCGAGAGGAGCTATCAGGTGGGAAGCCGGCATGTGAAGCCTCTCTTTTCTTTGTTGGGTGGGATATCAGCTGTTCCAGCTGATAGGGAGATGATGAATGTTCCAGAAGTTGTTGGGGAATTCCTCGATGTCTTTCCCGAGGAGGTTGTAACTCTACCCCCTCGACGTGATGTTGAGTTTGGGATAGACTTACAGCCAGGTGTCCGTCCAATCTCGATGGCTCCTTATCGGATGGCACCTTCGGAGTTGCGGGAGTTGCGGATTCAGATTGACGATCTGATGGAGAAGGGTTTCGTTCGACCCAGTGTGTCGCCATGGGGTGCTCCGGTTCTGTTCATGAAAAAGGCGGATGGTGGTCTCAGGCTATGCATAGACTACCGGAGGATGAATCAGGTAACGGTCAAGAACCGGTACCCCCTTCCGAGAATAGATGACCTCTTCGACCAGCTGAGGGGAGCATGTTGGTTTTCTAAGATTGATCTGCGGTCGGGATATCATCAGCTGAGGGTAAAAGACAGTGACATCCCAAAGACAGCTTTCAGGTGCAGGTATGGGCACTTCGAGTTTGTAGTGATGCCGTTTGGGGTTACGAATGCACCAGCTGTGTTCATGGGTCTTATGAACATTGTCTTCCGAGAGTTCCTGGACCAGTTCGTCGTTGTGTTCATCGATGACATCTTGATCTACTCATGATCAAAGGAGGAGCACGTTGAGCATCTCAGGGCTGTCTTAGAAGTCCTTCGACACCATCAGGTTTATGGAATGTTGTCAAAATGTAAGTTCTTGACGCAAGAAGTACACTTCCTTGGGCACGTGGTGTCTCAGCATGGAGTTTCAATGGACCCGTCGAAGGTAGAAGCAGTTGTTTCTTGGAAAGCACCCAAGAGCGTGGCAGAAGTTCGTAGTTTCCTGGGTTTGGATGGATACTATCGGAGGTTCTTATCGGACTTCTCTCGAGTTGCTGCTCCGTTGACAGCTTTGACTAGGAAGAATCAGGTCTTCCTATGGAATGAGCAGTGCAGGGAAGCTTTCGACTACCTGAAGGAGAAGTTGGTTAGTGCTCCCATCCTTAGGTTGCCAGAGGAAGGATCCTTGTATGAGGTGTTTTGTGATGCCTCTGGCCTTGGCTTGGGATGTGTGCTGATGCAGAAGAAGGGTGTGATCTGCTATGGGTCTAGGCAGTTGCGTCCTCATGAGCGGAACTATGCCACCCATGACTTGGAGCTTGCAGTAGTAGTGTTCGCATTGAAGCTGTGGCGACATTACCTCTTTGTGGAGCGCTTTGTGGTCTTCACCGATCACAAGAGCTTGCGCTATATCTTCTCCCAGCGTGACTTGAACTTTCGACAGTGGAGATGGGTCGAGTTTCTCCAAAACTACGACTTTGAGATCTCATCCACTGAAGGTAAGGGAAACGTTGTGGCTGATGCCCTGAGCAGGTAGCCGCATCAGGAAGTGGTTCGGGAATCTGCTGATGCTTGGAAGGCGATGGGGGAGTTGGCTGCCTTGCACTTGGATGCGAGGGTGGAAGGTGCTAGAGGCTTCTTGTTTCAGATGACGGTACAGTCCTCTTTATTGCAGCAAGTGGAAGAGTCTCAGTGGGGAGACCCTGAGGTAGAAGTGTTGCGGGATCGTGTCGATCAGGGGAACGCTCCGGAAGGATGGTCGGAGGACAGCCGACATCAGATGCTCTTTCATGGAAGGTTGTTTGTTCCAGAGGTGATGCGTGATGAAGTCCTTCGTGAGTTCCATAGCTCAGCCTTGGAAGTACATCCAGGTGTTTCAAAAATGTACCAAGGCCTGAGGGGACAGTTATGGTGGACCGGGGTGAAACGGGAATTGGTAGAGTTTGTGGGTAAATTCCTGGTGTGTCAGCAGGTGAAGGCTGAACACCGTGTTCCTGGTGGTTTGTTGCATCCTTTAGATGTTCCCGAGTGGAAGTGGGATGACGTCTCGATGGACTTCGTCACAGGACTACCCAGAGCTCAGGGCGGGCATGATGCTATCTAGGTAGTGGTGGATCGACTGACAAAATCTGCGCAGTTCTTGGCCATCAAGGAGTCAGGACCTGTGAGTACCTTAGCACAGAGGTACGTGGATGAGGTGGTGCTTTTTCATGGAGTTCCGAAGACTATCGTCTCAGATCGGGACACTCGGTTCACCTCACGAGTCTGGAAGGGGTTACAGCATGCTTTTGGCACCCAGCTACGCCTTAGCACTGCTTTTAACCCTCAGACTGATGGACAGACAGAGAGGACTATCCAGACATTGGAGGACATGCTGCGAGCATGTGTTCTGGATTTCGGAGGATCATGGGTACGACACTTGCCTTTAGTAGAGTTTTCCTACAACAACAGCTTCCACTCTACTATCGGCATGGCTCCTTTTAAGGATTTGTATGGAAGACCATGTCGTTCACCCTTTTGCTGGGAAGAGGTTGGTGAGACTGGTACTCTTAGACCAGAAGTAGTGCAGAGCACCACGGAGAAAGTCCAGCTAGTGCGGGAGAGGATGAAAGCAGCTCAGGATCGGCAGAAGTCTTATGTTGATCGTCGGAGGAGGCCCTTGGAGTTCGAGGTGGGAGATCATGTGTTCTTGAAGGTTTCCCCTCGACGGGGGCAGCGGAGGTTCGGAAAGGGGAGTAATCTCTCCCCTAGGTTCATCGGACCTTTCGAGGTGCTGAGGTGAGTTGGTGAGGTGGCATATCACCTAGCCCTACCACCTCAGTTGGAGAGGGTCCATGACGTCTTCTATGTCTCCCAGCTTCGTCAGTACTTACATGATGACTCTCATGTCATCAACTGGGGAGAGCTAGATGTGGGATAAGATGCGACCTTCGAGGAACGGCCAGTCAGGATCGAGGATCGCAAGGAGAAAGTGCTCGGTGGACGAACCATTGGCTTGGTTTGTGTGTTGTGGAGGCATGGCGGCCTTGAGGAGAGAACTTGGGAGCGGGAGACCCAGATGCGCGCTCAGTACCCGGGTTTTTTTTGACTTGTACCTTCCTTTGTTTGTTGGTGTTACCCTGTACCTTTAATATATAAAATGTTGGCTTGTTGGATGTGAGATCTTTGTTCCTTGTTCTTGGGAAGTGTGTGGCTTGTCCGGATATATGGGAAAGGAAAAACCTGATCCTTAATCAAGACGCATTAATGAGGATGCGATTAAACCCGTGCAGGCGAGTCAGTGCCGCCTAAAGTGGATAGTATCTTGACATAGGAGAGGGAATTCCTAACTCATAGAGATGTTGGTTGGTTCCTTGTCATGACGAGAGCCCTGAGAGGTATCTTGTGGAGTGGTTCTTCAGATCCTTTCCTTCTTCTGGGTCAGTTTTTAATTCTCGAGGACGAGAATGTTTTGAGAGGTATCTAATGTAATGGCTCAGACCTCTCCAGTCGATTACTTTGTAAAAACTTTTTTTTATGTGGTCAATGCGGCGGACATCAAAAAATAATAATTATTATTAATAATAAATGGTGACGTGTTAATAAATTTTTTTTGGGGTTTTGTTATAAGTGTTATACTAAATAATTATAATAATAATGTTGGTTTTTTTTGATAGATCTTGTAATAATGTTTTAATGAGAATTATGTTTTGAATTAAATGCAATGAGATTTGAGATATGAGAATAAATTAAAGATGTTATGATAATTGTGTAAAAATAAATAAATAATGGTTTAAAATAAATTTGGGGCGTGCCACAAGGAGAGAGAAGATGGAAAATATAATAATATGAAATAAAAGGGGAGGCGCAACAACAAAATAAAGATTGGAGAGAGAAAATAAAATTTATTGAAAAATAAATATAAGAGAGAGGCGCCACTTTTTTGTGGGAGAGAATCTTGGGAGAAAGAATTAATAAAGATTGGAGAGAGGGAGGAGTTATAAGATATTAATGGGAATAAAATTAAGTGTGAAATAAATAGTAAAGGAGATAATTGGTGATGAATTTCTAGCGTGAAAAATGACAAATGGTGATTGATTGGAGTTAGAGAAATAAATATATAATTAATTAATAAAATATTTTTATCATTTTTTTGATAATAAAACTCTTTTTTCACAATAACTTCTTCATGTGACCTCGGTTTCACGAACCGTTAGTGACAGTGCGACCCTGACTACGAGACGAAAATTATGAGTCCAATATTGGATGTCTTTTTCGGGTTTTCGGATTGGTTACCCGAAACGCTCATGAATTAATAGATTTAATATTGTTATTATTACGGGATCTTGTATCCAACGTATCTCCCTCATACGGTATCGGATTGACGATCCGTTAGCGACAGCGTAACCCTGAAATTATGACGGTAATTTTAAGACCATTAATGAGCTACTTTTATGACTCATGCCTCGGGTCAACGAAACAACACATATTGATAGAATTATCATTATTATTAAAACGCGTGGAAACCGCGTGATGTGTTGTGTGTTAACCAATCAAAACATGTAATGTATGTACGGTCACATCGTGTATTCATTAATGCACGCTGAATAGGGATTTACCTATTCGTTGCCTATATAAGAACGATGTCATGTTTTATCTTCCATATCGATCGCTTCTTTGTCGCACGACGACGCTCTTGGACGATCGAAAAGTATTCCTCCTCTAACTTCTGTGTCCGTGCTCCGAATTACGATCCGTCAGCGGCCACAGGATCGTAGCGACGAGACGAAGCTTCTAAGCCCAGACTTGTCACCTTTCCTTCCGACCTTACTTCTCCAGCTTCCATCCTAGGAGGCGTTTGTCGGGTTTGGCGAAGGCGGAGGACACCGAAGGACATCGTCGGAAGCGACGTGATCGGGACCTTTTGAGGTAGGGGTTTACCTTTGTCTCTCTTTTTGGTGTAACATGTGGGGTGGGATATTTTTATTTTGTTCCATGGGATGCAGTTGAACGTTAAATAAAGATAATAACCGGATAAAGAAGGGTTTGGGGTTTTGTGCTGTTTCTTTTGCCTTCCAGTTTCTTTATCTTCTGATTGTGATTTTGGATTAAAAGGCCTTTGCCTACTGAAAATCAAGGCCGTTGGTGGCCTTTGTGTGCGAAATTGATATCTGAATTGTTTGTGGTTGGTTTTGTTAAAACATGGAAAATGGATAAGAATGTAAAGACTGGCTGATTAAATGACAATGAAAACCTTGTGTGATCACCCCGATTGAACAAAGTTGGAATAATGAACATGTTGGTGGTATGGTTGTTTTGTGGAAAATTCCTTTATTTATGAAAAGTGTTTTTATTATTAAAAGTGTTTTGAAATAAAAGGTGTTTTCAAATGCGGAAATGTTTTGTGTGTGGAAAGGGTTTTATGTGTGGAACTCTGAAATAAATGAATGATGGAATGTTGTATGGTTGTGATAATCTCTTGTAAATGAAATGGCATGTGGTTGCTTGCGTTTTACCTAACCTTGGTTGTGGATGGCAGGGATATGTTTGTGAAAGGTTTTGTCTGGATGTTAGTTGACCGGTAGTAATAATTTGTTAAACCATTGCATGAAACATGAAAACCTAAATGGGGTTGGGGGATGATTGTTTGGTTGTTGATGCATGCTTCGTGGTAGCAGTGCCGAGGCACATGCTGAGTTTCTCTTTTTAAGAAGCCATAGGTTGGGCTGTGTGTTTGGTATATGTATATATATAATTGTATCTTTGTGTTTTGTCGCACCACACCCATGTCAAGCACCTAGTGCCGAACTCTCCCATTTTATGGGAGAGGGTGTTCCCCCTTAGTTACTAGCTCATTCCTGCTCCTTCTTCCATGGGCTATGATGGCTTGAGGTGACCTTACACCCAAGACTCTTCGGGTAGGTCTCAGAGGCTGTGATGGCTTGAGGCGACCTTTAGCCCAAGACTCTTTGGGCAGGCTTACCTTTCCCAAGAACCTTCGGGATGAGGCCCAGGTGTCTGCGGGCGGGTTAGTGGTTGTGGCCCAGGTGTGTGCGGGCGGGATGCGTGGTTTGGCCCAGGTGTGTGCGGGTGGGAAGAGTGTGGTAGCGTCAGGACGTTTGCCGTTAGGAAGAGCAGCATCTAATTAAGTGGGAAATGGTGCGACGTACCCAATACTTTTATTCTATATATATACTAAACTTGTTTGTGTTACTTGTTGAGTGTGGCCAGTGAGGCTGGGTGGATAGTTTTTCCTTGTTAGTTTCTGGTTCTTCTGTTTTCTCACAGGACCTTAGGGTGTCTCCCTACTTGTGCACGAGAGCTTTAGGTTCTCTACTGAGTATACTTGTGTGCTCACCCTACATTGTTTCCGGTTTTCAGGAGGACTACTAGGGCCGTTCAGGACCCTACTAGTCAGGCAGTGGGAGCTGTGCAGTTGCTGTTTTCTTGTTTTTATTTTGGTACTGTACTCACTTGTACTTTGAGCTTATTTGTACTTGTACCTGTTTCAGTTTATTTATACATGCATATGGGACTGGTTTGGGTTTCTTTTCAGCACCTTTGTTATTTTTCCTTTTTGGTGGTTGACTTGTCCTATTTCTGATCCTAACTATAAAAAGGGTAATGCCTCCCATGATTGAAAAAAAAATAAACTCATACCCTTGGTGCTAGTCGCCACCCCGGGGCCTACTGGAGGCGGGACTCGGGGGTCATTATCTCTCTTTCACCATTTCCATCTTAGGAGGGGCATCTTTGATGGAAGGGGGTCGTGACAAATAACTTTAATAGGGAATTTATTAAATTTATTCCCATGATATATGTATTTTTTTGCATTTCCATATTTTCCATGGTTGAAAAACAATCATATGTTTTAGTAAGTAAATGTGTGTGTAATTTTATAGAAATTTAATACATAACTAGATACTAGAAATTTGATGTGGTTGTGGAATGGATTCACCTAGGTGTAATCACCCTTACAAGGGTTTATTTATCATTAAATATGGCATCAACCTAATGCACGATGTGTGGGCCTAAGATTATATACCCAGTGAGACACACCCAATAGATATGCTTGGAAATATTCACTTGCTCTTATTGAACCATGATAATTATTTTTTTAAAATTACTTTGGTCTCTTGACAATTAAAAATATTGAACCAAATTAAAAAATTACATGAATTACTTATAAAATCAAATTTACACTCTCCCCAATATATCACTGATTATGGTACTTCATTTTTATAAGGTACCCCATAGGTTGTATGTTTATTAAGGGTTGTTGTCCAAAACGGTAACATTATTCTACTGAGTAGGTATGTATATGATTTCTCAATTTCAAGTTATATTGATATAATTTATTTATAAAGAATTTGGTTCTATAGGGATCAATATAAAATGTCTCTATGAATATTATGGGTAATGTATTGGGCATAACCAAGTGATGGGTGAGACTAGAATTATATATCTGATTGATGCATCGACCGGTCTCATAAGAATAAAAAGGTTAGGTTTTGGTGTATACCTCCTCCACTAACTAGATAATTTCCTAGATTAAGTATTTTAAATTATGTATTCATTTATGACATTATAAATTCATTCTATATGAGATCAATTAATATTGTTATCCTTATTTTCATTTATTGTAATGGATATTTAATTCCCTTAGTTTTAGTTCATTATAGATTGATGTTATTCATTTATTCTTTCCATATATAATATACCAAGTTTAAATTATATAAGGCTAAACTATATAATACTAATTACTGATAATTTGATCTCACTATTATTTTTTCACGTTTCCCCAAAATACCAAGAGGAGGACAATGTGTAATTATTTGGGATTTAATGGAAGTAGTAAGAATGTTCTAGCCCATTGTTCATGTTATATATTTTATTTTGTTTCTTATTTAATGAATATATATAGTAATAAATGTATTAGATGTTTTTAGATTATTAATTACAACTTTTATTATATTCAAATAATTCAATTTAACTAAATCTCTAGGTTTGGGGAGTTTAGGATATTCCACTTTATGTTTTCAATAATTGTTTTCCAAGTTTTTCAACAAAATATATCATTTAATTTAAAATTTAATTTTATTATAATTAAAAATTGAATTATATTAAACATATTCCACATTTGGATTGATCATTTTGATATTTTTTAATAAGGTACATATTATAATTTTGGTGATAAAATAATTACCACTAATACTATTTCATCATTATTAATAAGTGTTAGGATGGGTAATTTAATGTGGCTCAAATTTTACTAAACAATTTTGATTCATAAACATCATAGAATACCAATTTTAGGTTAGGGATTCATAAACCCATTTCTTACCAACATTTCCACCCATATCCCTCCTTATTATCTTGAAATTCTATTTTTACCCCTTAAATAACATTCTAATCTAAAAAAATTTCACTCTTTTTCTTCAAAAAAATATCTCAATTCAATCCTTCTTAATGCCACACTCCTAGTTAAAATTTATATTGATACTCTACTAAATCTACTTATTTTATACCCATATAAAATTTTGGTATTTAATTGTCCCAATAAATTATATGGAGTCCTTAATTTCCAAATTATACTTCACCAAAGAAGATCTAAATTCTCAACATAATTATTACTTACACATTATCTAGCATTCATTGTCCTTATCATAAACTATCCAACAAAAAACTACAACCATATGTATATAATGTGACCATTATAAATAATATAATTCAATTTTAAAATATTGATTATATTAAAATTATCAATTCTTATTCCATTCAATCATAAAAAGGAAAATGATGCTCATGAGATTGTGAGGACAACCACATACATGAAATACTATTTTTTTCTTTTCTACACTACCATTCAGAGATGAATGAAGAAAATAGTTTACTAAATAGATATGTTAATTATTGAATTTTTAACACTTTATACCTAAATATTATTTATTCAATACATAATGTTTTTAATAATTGATCTTTCTAAAAATAACCAATTAAAACAAACATATCACGAAGAAAATTTTATCTATTTATATGTGAAAACATCATTTAAATTTAAAATTTTCATAAAAATCCTAATTAATTATCATAATATCATTTTAATTGTGTCCTTATACTTTTTTGATAATGATATTATAAAAAAAATAATATCTTCCATTGTTATATGAACAATGGGATTGTAGAATATTATTATTTGGATGACATAATAACCTACATGAAAAAGTATATAAATTTATAAAAATTATTGGATTGGAAATTTAATATTTGATATTAATAAGAAAATTAAGAAATTTAATATATATATATATATATATAAATCTTGAATTATTTTACCGTGGTTCATTTTTTTAAAAAATACATACACATGCTTGTCAAAAAAATTCTACAAGAAATATAACTAAAACATTCAAAGAATGAAATTATATGTTTATAAAATATCCAAATGAAATTATAGTAACTTTAACGATCTATAAATGGTGAAATCTAGGCTAATAATGAAACAAACCACCTTGATTATGAAGCCTGATCAAAATGATCTAGATTACTCACACCCCAAATTCATAATCAATAATAACTAATAAAATACATAAAAAGAATAATTATATATTAATTTTATAAAATGAAAAGGATATAAGAAATGAAATAAAATATTTGATTAATATAGTTATTTTTTATATAGCTGTCAAAAAAATTCCATTGAGATCAATAGTAATGGTAAGGGACTTTGGTAACTCAAATATCTTTCTTTCAGTTATGTAGTTTCATTTGAAATTCAACCATAAATGTTCCCTATATTATATTATATATATTTTAAATATTATGAAAAAATTTATCTCCCATGGTTAAATAACTTAATAATTAAAATAAAATTCCATGATTTGTTTTATTTTCTATGATATTATTTAACTTTTTCCTTTTATTTGATGATTTATATTAAATAAATATTTATTTCATGAACATGTTTTCACTTTCCAAATTTATAATTTTTTTTCAAAACTATTTAGGCATCAATTCATTTTATCTTCACTCCTTAAATTTAAAAATCTATTTTTTACACAATTTCTTAATTTGGTTTCCATTTGAATCTTTATCTAAAAAGTGATCTCATTTTAATGATATTATTCTTTATAAATCACCCTATAAATGTATTTACAAAGTTCTTATTATTGGTGGTTGAATTTGGTATCAATTGATATTTTTTATTTTTTATTTATGTGATAGTTATTCTAATCTAATGTGAAATGTTTTCTTATTTATGGTATTTAATGATGCCATGATTCTATGTTTTCATTAGTTACATAGTTGTATGTTTAATTTTTTTACGATGGGTGGGCCCTATATATAACGACACATACATAAAAAATATTACATATAAATATATGAATGTTAATATTAAAACAAAACCACTCCATAATCATATGGGTTTATTGTCGTTGGAATCCTGGAATCATAAAAAACTTGAAAATAAAACACTTAAATCTTCCAATGTTTATTCCTTCACAATTAGAACCCTTTATAACATATCATACTAAATACATTTATTCATTCCATAGGTAAAATAATAAGTCTAAAAAGGTGAGCTCAGATTATGAATAATTGTAGAAAATTAAAATATCAATCGTAACATAATAATAAGAGAATAATAACGTAAACATAACATTTGAAAATTATACCATGCACACAAAACATCATAATCTTGAGTCATGGAATAAATCCTGAAAATATATATGATGTAAATATTAAGAGAATAAAATATTCATATGAAATATAATTGTGTAAAACATATAAAATTATCACATTGTGAAAATGTATGAATATGAATATGTTCACTCTAAAGTTATGGATATGAATCCTTAACCTTTTATAAACTAATGGACATGAAACCAAGCCTATGCATAATCTTATAGACATGAAAGACATGTCCAAACACATATAATTTAAAATTAAATTAGGTTCATGAATAACATATTTAACACAAGATTTTTCCATATTTCCCCAATTAATTGGATGGAGATATAGGTTACAGGCACCACATAATGAAATTCATACATATCTCTTCCACAAGAACATAAATTATTCATTATATCAGAACTCGTGAAAAGAAATGAGTTTCGTAAATATCATGCCATATTGAACATAAACCAACCATAATGTTTATAAAGATATTATCCATTAATAATATAACCAGTAAATCAGAATTAGAAATACAAAATGTTATCATAGACTAAAAATAATTTTTAAATATCACTTCTAATAATTATTAGACATTAACATTTCCATTTTTAAATAATTTTTTATAGTGGAACATAATTGTAATTGAAAAAAATTCTATAAAAACAATCCTATGAAAATTAAATGAAAAAAACATATAATTAATGATTAATGAAGGTAAAAATTATTTTCATTCAGTATATATTAAAAATCATTCCTTTCATAATTTATTTCTGAAAAGTCATAAGGAACATTATTTAGAAAATATCAAAAAAAATCCATTGAAGAAAAATTTAAAATTATAAAATATGATTACAAATTAATTTAAAATTACATATTATAATATTAAATATATATTTGGAATATTTTTATAAAAATGGAGATAGAAGAAAACGATAGGTTTACGGGAAAAATTAAAAGCATAATAATTGAATGAACGTACATTATTAATATCATATCGTTGAGGTGGTCATTAAAATGATAAATTAATTATTTTTATTCACATTAATTACACATAAAAAATTTGAAATAAAATACTTATATAAAAAAAATTATTTTCACACATGAGCTTACTATAATATTATCAAATTTAGTATAAGTATAACCCAAAAAATGGAAATCAAGTTAATAATTCCCTTACCACTTTATAATTAACGTAATCATAAGCACCATAAATGTAATAAATATCTAATTATTCATTTAATAATACTAATAAAATAATATTATTGGTATTATTTGTCAAAAAGTATAATATGCATCATACATAAGAAAAAAATGCTGAATAAGGTGAGTATCCCACAGAAGTAAAAGCAGTAGGAGAACTCATTACCTCAAGATTCATTTTGGTTGTACGTGATTTAACCAATGATATAGTGGATTGAGAAATATTTTTAACATATTATAGAACTATATTAATACTCATAATATAATATATCATCCTATTAAAACATTTTTCTACACATTTATTAATAATATTTTGTTCATTTCACTATTTCAGGTGTTAATTGACATATTTTCTCATACGTGTTCTCTCACGAAATTACCAATACTTCAATATATTATATTTTAAAATAACATAAACAAATATATTAATGTTATAAATATAATATTTAATTATTATATATATATAACCCTTATTGAAGGTTGGGCATAGAAAATTAATCGGATGTTGTTCTGGAGATGCTAGGACGTACGTATGCAGGAGAAACAACATTATTCAATTAATGGGTGAGACTATATAAAATATGATGATTTATTAGTATTATTGAATCAATATAATTTCATTACTATCGTAAACATCCATTATTTACATCATTATAATCATATAATAATAAAGGTGATAAAAACTAACTACATCGTTGAATGAATAAGACAAGTCATACCTACACACATATGGTTCTTTCATATTTTAGATGATTAATAAAAGGTGGAATATGATCCCATTATAATAATAATGGCATATAATAACATATATAATAATTTATTAATTACATTGTCTTGTTGAAAAAATATTAATATGATGTGGAAGAAGAAATAATCTTTTAAGAGTTTATCAAGATGATAACATCTTCTTCAATGGAATTCCTATAAATTATTCTTAATGAAAATAGGGATGGTACTTTGGAAGTCTAAAAACCATAAGAACACAATTAAGGATGTTTATAAGATAAATTGGAAGATATTTTTTGATCTAGATGACTCAATGTGGTTTCAAGAATTGAATTAAGGAGTTCCCTTTCATAATTGATGTGAGCGGGAATTTTGGAAATTATGAAAATTTTAAATTAATATAAAATAATTTATAATTCCAAATTCTAGTAAATTGATTTTTAGAATATAAGATTATTATTGGAAGAAATCACCCCATGAAATATTTTCTATTAATTTTTAGTTCACATTATTACCCTTATCATTTAGTGTTAACACTTATGTATCCTCTTTAAATCTTATCGTGACCACATGGATTTGTCTCCTCCAAGAACAATATTGATACTAGTCAAGTAAAAAACCCATTCAATGTGTAATATATTAAATTTAAAACCCTTAAAAATAATTTTTTCTAATTTATTGTTTTATATAATTTTATATCATTTAATAAATTGTTACTTATTTTAAAATATCATTAATATGAATTTTGACACTATTCATTACATTAACTTTCAAAAATATCAATAAAATACTATATCATAGAACCAACATATTTAATACATCCATAACATATAAAGGTGTTATAATAATTATTTTATGACATTAACCATCTCATATTATATTTATTTTAATTTTTGTAATGTCATTTAATTGAAATGTTAATTTATTAAATAAGTATTAATTCATTGCTTTTTAGTTATTTAAGGTATATATTTCATCATTAAATATTAAAACTAAATTTATATGATTTTTATAATTCTATTATATTTCATAATAATATTTTTATTCTAGAATAACTTCTATATTACCCGATTTTAATAATGTAATACGTATTTAAAATATGCATGTGACATCTTTGAAATATCATTAAATAAAATAATACAACAAACATAATATCATCTACATTGCCCCTAAAAGACATAAATAATTAATCTTATTAAAATAAGTTTAATGATTTTAAAATGGACACTTATTATAATTCAAAAGCCACATTTTCCCCATGTGGAAACATAAGAGATATTTAGGTCAAAGAAAGTGACATTTTCTGAATTTCTTTGATTTAAATAATATACTAAAAAATTTCATGGTCAAGTTTCCATTAACCAGAAAAATTTATATCATTAGGTATTAATAGTATAATTAAATTCATCCATTAAAATTTGGGAATGTGTTAGTATAAGGACCCGGCCTTAAACCTTACAAAATATTGAATTAAATGAATAATTCACATTGAGGATCCTTTTAGGTTTAGAGTTTTAGAGAATTAGGACATAACTATTAAATCTCAAAATATTACAAAGTAGACACTTCTACAAAGTTTAACTTTTTTATTACAAAACATGAACTCTTAAAAAAATATTCATGTGTTCCATGTTAAAGACAACATTACTTTTCCGTGATCCCATTCTTGACCCTATTCATCTTTAAGTCATGTGAAAACATTTCAAAACATGGGATGAGCATAAACAGCTCAGTAAGGGTTATAAAACCAATAATGAAAACAGTTGTTCATAAATACATACAAATCATGAAATCTTTTACTTATGTCATGAAATTATATGATTTATTAAAGACACATAGAAATCATAAATCCTAAAGGTAACTTGTGGTATCCATATCATACTTACATAGTAGCTATCACAGCAACATAGGGAGTTACTTTGGAATACCCAAAACAGTATATTCCATAAAATATCTTAGGAGAAACATTCATGTTAACCTCCTCCACGTTACCCAATGCATTGGAGAGCTATCTCAGGCTCACCCGCCCTAAATTTATCATGGAACAACCCGTATACGTAAATAATTCCCCAGAACAATAAGATGATCATAACACATAACATAAGCATAGAGGAAAGATAATATTTACACATTGAAATAATAAAATATCATTTCAAGATATTGAAATAATAAATCCATTCTCAAAATCATTTTCAATACCAAAATACTAAAAAGGAGTATATGGTATTTATTTTTTCTTTTAAAAACATTCTGGTATGTTAAGGAAGCCAAAGATCAAATAATATTTGCGGTGGCGGAAATGTCATTGTCACTAATTATGTAAAAAAACATTCCTCTTTTGTCGTTTAGTAAAAATATTCATATAAAAAAGATTCCCTTTGAATAAAATGAAAAGTCAAAGGGTTTTATACACCGTATGAAATAAAGTCGTGTATAAAACTAAAAATGCCTCAATGAAAGGAGATTGAGATGAAGTCTCTTACCCCATGTCTGACTTGACCCGATCATACTTTAATCTCCTAAATAATAAACTAAAGTTGATTTATACTTTCTTAATCACCTTTTTCAAATTTATTATTCCTTTTATATCACATATTACCATGTTATAAACATTATGAAATCATTTAAGTTAATAACATTCCTTTTGTAGATATTTGGTACTTGAGTCAAAAATGGACTTCTTATAATTACATGTTGTTCATGTGGTCAAAGTTTCATTATATCCGGAATGATATTCAATACTTGGATATCATATATATCATATATATCCATCATATACATGTTTTAATAATAGTACATAACATTTATAGCTAAGAAATGAAATGCACCGTTCATGGAGATGGTAAGCCGTACGTACCCATGAACGCTACTTTCATTTCTATTTCTTATTTTAATGGAAATAAATCATAATGATACATAATAATATTATAATTCTAGTATAATATCATATATAATATCATTAAATCCATCCTTTATACATCCCACGTAGGTCATTAACGAATCAAATCACTTTAAGGGGGTGGTTGTCCGCATTTCCTCAAATGAGATTATCATATTTACCCACTATGTAAACCATAAAGGCGTGCTATAATTAGGAATTATAGAAGAATAATGAAATCATAAACATAATATATATCATATATAAATACAGTTCCATCATAATGGCCACCATGAGAGGCGGTAAGAGGTAATTGAATAATCATCATTTTGTGAGGCGTTAGTTTTCCATCAACAAAAACATTATGTTCTTCACCCATTAGATGGATGTGTGTGAAAGTGTAGTTAAAATACTTATCATAAAAAAATACTATTATATTTTAGGATACTGGTGTGGTTACATAAGAAATTAATTAAAATATTTTAGGGGTTGGAGAAGTAAAATAAAATAAAACAATTTAAGAGATATTGTTACCTTTAATTTGGGTAACTCCCTTTGGATTAAAACAAAGAACTTCTTGAAGTGCCTTCTTCCTTAGATAACACTTCTAGGAGGAGGGGAGGGATGTTGGGAGCTTAATTGGGTAGTTTTTGGATGATAAAAATGGCTTGAGAGTTGTGAGGAATTGGAAAGAAATTGTGTCTTTTTATAATGGAGAGGAGGGGCTCTTTAGGAAAGTGTGAAAACATTATTTTTTTATAAACATATCATCAGTTTCAAAAGGTCAAAAAATCATTAGAGTCGAGGATAATATGACTCATGGGAAATATAAAATCATCCAATAAGAATTGTACATGTTTTAGATAATATTTTAATCATTATAATCTTATTTATTTAAATCATTTATTAATGAGGTAAATAATGCATCACTATTGTGTCATAAATAGATTAATTTATTTGAGGTCTAAAAATTATAAAACAAATACTATTATTTATGAAATCTTCCTATCTTTCCAATGAGTATTTATTTCTGAAAATAGTACTTATATAACACCATATAAAAATTAATTACTAAAATATTTTTATTAATGTCAATTTTTTCTTTACATTAAATCAATTAGTCTAAAGTGTCATTTTCTTTCATAAGTGGCTCCATGGGGTTCCAAAATCGACCCAAGGATGCCCATGATCGTCTATTACTCATCCAATACGGTTAGGATAAGTGTTAAGATAATTTTTAATTATTATAATATTCTTTTTACCTTGAATTACCCTATTTACCTTTAACCGCGGTAAATAAAAGTCAAAAGTTACTGTTCAACAAAATAATTTCATCTTATTGAACCAAATTTTAATTCTTTATAACAACCATGTATGTTGTATTTTTTAAATTCAATTCACATAAGTTGTAAAATTTCATTTAAATGAACAAGATAGTTTTTTTAACTACCACTATGTGGTTTCACTATTCATCAAAAAATTGAAGTTTTTCAGAAAAATACCAAAAATTCGCCCTAACCTATATTTGATATTCCGAATTCAAAAATGATGTCTATTTTTCCAAATTCAAAACATATATGTGTAATTAATTAATTTTAAAATTTAATCTCGTTATCAAAACAAATAGCATGTTTTTTAGAAACAATAACTATCAAATGATTGATACTTGTTTATGTCCAATTTCAAAGTGAAATTAATTCCAATGACAAAAAATGGATTTAATGGTAAAAATATATTATAATTACACTTTAAAACCAATTAAAAAGATAATCTAACCTTATAAATAAATTAGATTAAAACATAGTTTTGAATTAAAATACAATATTTTCACTATTCATTAAAATATGTACATTATCATAAAAATTCCAAAAATTTATGCAAATTAAATTTTGATGTCCCCATTATAAATAAGGATTTTAATTGGTCATATTTAATGTATTAATGTAACCAAAACTATATTTAAAAAGGGTTCTCCATTAAAAGGTGATAAATTAGCCTTTTAATGTAAATTATGCTTAAAATTATATTAATTCACATTTTATGACTCTAAATTTTTATTGGATAATGTAAATACATTTAACCAACATGTATAATCATATTGTAGTTAGTTTTGTTGATTCCCTCTAATACAACATCTAGGATTTAACGACCATTTAAGATAATAATATTATATTATTAGTGTGCAACGTAAGATTTCAAAAAAACCCGTTGTTGCGTATCGGGTACGCTATCGAACATAGAAACCCTTTTTAAAGTAAAATTAATATTTAATTCACAAATATTAATAAATATGAAATGTGTCTTATTCTTCATTTACCTGGGTTGTTACATCCTTCCCCCCTTTTGGGAATTGCGCCCTTGCAATTTTTATTCACTTATCAAAATATGTGGGGGTATTTATCCCTAATAGAATTTTTAGATTCCCACATTGCCTCTTCTATCATATGGTTTTTCACACAAAACCTTTACCTGATGAATCACCTTATTCCCCAACACATGCTCTCTACGGTCAAGAATCTGAACTGGTTGTTCTTCATAAGTGATATTCTCTTTCAACTGAACTACCTCTGGGATCAAAACATGAGATGGATCTGGCATATATTTTCTCAACATCAAAACAAGAAAAAAATTGTGTACCTGGGAAAAACATGGAGATAAAGCCACTCTATATGCAACTGATCCAACATTCTCCAGAATTTCATAAGGTCCAATGAACCTCTGACTCAACATTCCCTTCTTACCAAAACACATAACACTTTTCCATGGAGAAACTTTGAGAAAGACATGATCACCTACCTCAAAAGAAAGATCATTCCTCCGGTTATCTGCATAAATTTTCTGTCTTCTCTGAGCTGTTCTCATGTTCTTATGAATCAACTGAACTTTCTCTTCCATCTCTTCTACAAAATCTGTTCCCATCAGCTTCTTTCACCTACTTCATCCCAAAAATCTGGAGTTCTACAACGATTTCCATACATTTCCTAAAATGGATCCATCTA
This sequence comes from Viscum album, assembly GCA_963277665.1. Lineage (NCBI taxonomy): Eukaryota > Viridiplantae > Streptophyta > Magnoliopsida > Santalales > Viscaceae > Viscum > Viscum album. The sequence goes on from OY728152.1 coordinate 1,991,675,881, forward strand.
TATACTATAATGAAAGCTGTTATTATATTAAAATTCTACCAAAGAAAGATGTTCGTCCCAACTTCCTTGGTAATCCATCGAGCAAGCAAGTAACATATCCTCTATGGTCTGAATTGTTCATTCTGACTGCCCATCTGAATGAGGGTGAAAAGCTGTACTAAAATTTAATTCAGTACCCAACGACTTTTGCAGGCCTTTCCAAAAGTTATATGTAAACATGGGATCACGATCAGATACAATGGAGAAGGGAACTCCATGAAACCTGACTATCTCTTTAACATATAACCGAGAAAGTTGATCTAGAGACAAAGTATCTCTAATAGGAATTAAATGACCAGATTTAGTCAATTGGTCAACTATAACATAGATTGCATTATTACATTGAGATGTCTCTGGTATTCCCACAAAAATGTCAATGGATATATTTTCCCATTTCCACTCTGGAACAATTAAAGGATGAAGCATTCCTTTCAGTAACCATCGCTCTGCTTTAACCTACTGACAAGTCAAACAGTTCACAGTAAATTCAGCAATATCTCTTTTCATTCCATCCCACCAGTAATACCCCCAAAGGTCTCTATACATCTTACTACTACCTAGATGAACTGAAAACAGAGAACTATGAGCTTCACATAACAACTTATTCTTTAACTGTGAATCAAAAAGAACCCAAAATCTCTTTCCAAGTATCAAAACAAAATCATTATCATTGTTAAAATCAGGCTACATACCCTTTTGAACAAACACATCATTTCTCTAAAACTCACTGTCTTCCTTTTGCGCTTTCCTAATTCTGTCTGATAGAGATGATTTCACTAGCACCTGAAACCAAAAAGAAGAATTTCCTACAACAACAACTTCTATGCCAAAGTTTATCAAATCAAAAACCAGAGGATCTCGTTCCAAACGTAACATGGTTAATGAAGTATTACTTTTTCAACTCAAATCATCAACCCCTTTTCTTGATTTTCCCAGATGATAAAGGATCATGAAATCATAATCATTGATTAATTCGAACCATCTCCTTTGTCTCGTGTTCAATTATTTCTGAGTGAATATATACTTCAAACTTTTGGGATCAGTATATATTTCACACTTCACTCCATACAAATGATGCCTCTAATTTTTTAAAGAAAAAAACAACAGTAGCTAATTCCAAATCATGTGTAGGGTGATTTAAATCATGTGGTTTCAACTGATGTGAAGCAGAAGCAATTAACTAATCATTTTTCATTAGGACACAACCTAGTCATTTCAACGAAGCATCACTATAGATAATAAACTCACCATTTCTGGAAGGCAATGCCAAAACTGGAGAATTCACCAATCTTCTTTTCAATTCCTGAAAACAATCATCCCATTCTTTTGCCCAGATGAACTTATCATCTTTTTGATTTAACAAAGTCATTGGACTAGATAACCTTGCAAAATTTTCAACAAACCTCAGGTAATAACCTTACAAACCAAGAAAACTATGAATCTCAGTTATATTTGTGGGTTTTGTTCATTCTTCAACAAATTTAGTTTTAGTATGATCAACAGTTATTCCATTTTTTGAAACAATGTGACCAAGGAATGGAATTTGTTGTAACCAAAACTCACACTTGCTGAATTTTACAAATGGTTTCTTTTATTTTAAGGATTGCAAGAAGACCCTTAAATGACTTTCATGGTCCTATTTACTTTTGGAATAAACCAAAATATCAACAATGAACACAACCACAAACTTATCCAATAACTCATTGAAAATTATATTCAAATGATCCATGAATACATTAGGTGCATTGGTTAACCCCAAAGGCATAACTAAAAATTCATAATAGTCATATCTAGTACGAAATGCAGTCTTCAGAACATCTGCTTCCTTTACTTTCAACTGATGGTACCCCGACCTCAATTCAATATTCGAAAAGTACTGATCTCCCTAGAGCTTATCAAACAAATCATCGATATGAGGCAAATGACACTTATTCTTAATAGCGATGTTAGTCAATGCTCTATAATCAATGCAAAGTCTAATTGAACCATCCTTATTTTTAATAAATAAAATAGGATCACCCCATGGTGATGTGTTAGGTCGAATGAATCCTTTATCTAATAACTCCTGCAATTGGTTCTTTAACTCTAGAAGTTCAATTTGAGCCATTAGATAAAGGGGTATTGAAATTGTCTTAGCATTAGGAACTAAGTCAACAGTAAATTCAACTTCCCAATCAGGTATAATACCAGGAAAATCATTAGAAAAAACATCAAGGTACTCAATTATGACTGGAACATCATTAATCTGAACAGTTCCTTTTTTTCAATAATATGTGCATGGTAACATTCATTTCCATATTTTTCTAGTTTCTCAGCTTTCTGAAAAGTTATCAACAGTAAGGGTTCATTTTTTTTACAAACTGAAAATCATTCTGAAAAGAAACCTCTTTAGCTATGCGGTCAATTTTAGCATGAAAAAAAATAGCCAATCCATTCCCAAAATAACATCAAACTCTTCTAGAGGCCAAACAATAAGGTTTTCAGGTTGATTCCTTCCGCACATAAGGACAAGAATGTTCTTATGTTTTATTTTTTTCTCAACATTTCCTCCAGGTTTTTTTACCGTATGTTCTGTATTAATATCTTCAGATGGAATTCCCAATTTACTAGAAAACTTCTAAGAAATAAAAGAGTGTGTAGACCCTAAATCAAACAACACATTGGCATAATCTGAACAAACAAACACTGTACCTGACACAACTTCATTTGATGTCCCATCATCTAGTGAAGTAGTTGCAAAGGATTTCACCACCACTTTCTGCCTGTATTCTGGAAGCATTCCTTCAGTTGAGTTCTTTGTTGGTACTCATTTGCATAATGACCCATTTCATTGCTCTTAAAACATTTTACTGACTGTAAATCAGATTTTGTCTTACAATTACCCTAATTTTTTCTGTGTAATTATGACCATTCTGTCCCATTTTACCACATTGGTATCACATACCAGAATTCAGTAGATATTCCCCAACATGATTTTTACCACAATTTTCACAAACTTTAATATTAAGATTCTTACCAGCAGACTTTTTTGTAGAGTTCTTCCCTATTGCCTGCCACCTCGACCTCTTATTCTGTTGTTTTTCAAATAATACCTGATCATCGGAAAATTCCATTTCCACCTTCTCTTCACAAGGAACAAGTTTTTCATAACTTTTTACCTCATGTGAAGCTAAATCCCTTTCGATACATTGGATTTAATCTCGAGTAAAAATGGATGATTTTACTATCAAGATCTCGTATGAAATTTAGAGCATACCTTACAAGTTGAGTGAATTTTTCTTCATAAGCAGCCACTGAGTCATCATGCTGCCTCAATTCTAGGAATTGTTTTTCCGTCCTATGATGAACCACCTTATGAAAATATTTCTCAAGAAACATACCTTTGAAGTCATCACAATCAAGAGCATCAATATCCTCACTATCCCTGATATTTTTCACCATTGACCACCACTGATCAACCTCACGTTCAAAGCAGTAAACAACAAGACTGACCTTTTGATGTTCTGAACAACCCATGACATCAAATGTCTTTTCTAGTTCTTTAATCCACCCTTAAGCTAGCACCAGATCTGATGATTCTCTGAATGGTGGGGGATGTTGCCTCCTGAAATGTTCCACTAATGACATGTTCCTATTTGGTTGATCAGGATGATCTCATACATGGATACCACCACCATTTATAGCCTGAGTCAAATGTGCCATCACTACAACAAAATGTTATGTTCTGATTCCAACCATCTCATGTTGCTGATTGGGAAGGATGTCTTCCTCCTGATGCTGTCCCAACATATCTGCCATGTTTCCTCTGCAGAAAACCATTTTGAACACAAAACATTCTTAGGTGAAGCAACATGGTAATCTGTAAATGCTATATGATATCAATATTAACATAAATTGCTTTATGGATATTAATTTAATAATACCTTAACTCCAAAATTTATCTAATCCAACCTCTGATACCAACTATAAGGACCCGACCATAAACCTTACATAATATTGAATTAAATGAATAATTCACATTGAGGATCTTTTTAGGTTTAGAGTTTTAGAGAATTAGGACATAACTATTAAATCTCAAAATATTACAAAGTAGACACTTATACACAATTTCATTTTTTTACAAAACATGAACTCTTAAAAAAAGAGTCATGTCTAGTTCCATGTTAAAGACAACATGAATTCTCCTTGATCCCATCATTGACCCTATTCATCTTTATGTCCCGTGACAACATTTCAAAACTAGGGATGAGCATAAAAATCTCAGTATGGGTTCTAAAACAAAGAATGAAAACATTTGTTCATAAATACATACAAATCATGAAATCTTTTACTTACTTCGTGAAATCATATGATATATGAAAGACACATAGAAATCATAAATCCTAAAGGTAACTTGTGGAATCCATATCATGCTTACATTGTAGGTATCACAACTACATAGGGAGTTACATTGGAATACCCATCACAGTTTATTCGCTAAAATATCTTAAGAGAAACATTCTTGTTTACCTCTGTCACCTTACTGAATGAATTAGAGAGCTATCTCGGGCTCACCTGCCCTAGGATTACCATGGAAACACTCGTATATGTAAATAATACCCAAGAACCATAACATGATCATAACACACAACATAAGCATAAAGGAAAGATAAAACTTCCACATTGCAATAATAAAATATCATTTCAAGATATTAAAATAATAAATTCATTCTCAAAATCATTTTCAATACCAAAATACTTAAAGAGAGTATATGGTATTTATTTTTCCTTTTACAAACATTCTGGCTTGTTAAGGAAGCCAAAGATCAAATAATACTCGTGGCGGCGGAAAGGTCGTTGTCACCGCTTACGTAAAAAAACATTCCATTTTTGTCATTTAGAAAAACAATTCATATAAAAAATATTCCCTTGGAACAAAATGAAAAGTCAAAGTGGTTTATACACCATATAAAATAAAGTCGTGTATAAAACTAAAAATTCCTCAAGGAAAGAAGATTGAGACGAAGTCCCTTACATCGTGTCTGACTTGACTCAATCGTCCTTTAATATCTGGAATAATAAACTAATGAAAATTTATACTTGCTTAAACACCTTTTTCAAGTTTATTATTCCTTTTATATCACTTATTACCATGTTATAAACATTATTCAATCATTTAAGTTAATAACGTTCGTTTTGTTGATATTTCGTACTTGAGTCAAAAATGAACTTCTTATAATTACATGTTGTTCTTGTGGTCAAAGGTTCATTATATCCAGAATGATATTAATTATTTGGATATCATATATATCATATAAATCCAGAATATACATGTTTTTATAATAGTACATAACATTTAGAGGTATGAAATGAAATGCATCGTTCATGGAGACGGTAAGCCGTACGTACGCATGAACGATACTTTCATTTCTATTTCTTATTTTAATGGAAATAAAACATAATTATATATAATTATATTATAATTCCGGTATAATATCATATATAATATCATTAAATCCATCCTTTATACATCCCACATAAGGCATTAACGAATCAAATCACTTTGAGGGGGCGGTAGTCCGCACTTCCTCATATGAGATTATCGTATTTAACCACTACGGAAACCATAAAGGTGTGCTATAAATGGGAAGTACATAAGCATAAGGAAATAATAAACATAATATATATCATATATAAATATAGTGCCATCATAATGGCCACCATGAGAGACGGTAAGAGCTAATTTAACAATCATCATTTTGTGAGGCATTAGTTTTCCATCCACCGAAACATTATGTTCATCACCCGTTAGATGGATGTGTGTGTAAGTGTAGTTCAAATACATCTCATAACAACATCCTAGTATATTGATGATACTGGTGTTGTTATAAACTAAATTAATAAAAATATTTTAGGGGTTGGAGAAGTAAAATAAAAAAACAATTTAAGAGAAACTGTTACCTTTAATTTGGGTAACTCCCTTTGGTTTGAATCAAAGGACTTATTGAAGTGCCTTCTGACTAAGTTAAGGCTTCTATGAGGAGTATAGGGATGTTGGGAGATTAATTGGGCAGAGTTTGGACAATAAAAATGGCTTGAGAGGTGTGAGGAATTGGAAAGAAATGGTCTCCTTTTATAAAGGAGAGGAGGGGCTCTTTAGGAAAGTGTGAAAACATTATTTTATTATAAACATATATTTGGTTTCAAAAAGCCCAAAAATCATTCTAGTAGAAGATAAGATGACTCATGGTCGAAATAAAATCATCCAATCCGAATTGGGCATGTTTTGTATAATATTTTAATCATTATAATCTTATTTATATAAATCATTTATTAATGCGGTAAATACTGCATCATTATTATGTCATAAATACTTTACTTTATATGAGGTCTAAAAATTATAAAAACATACCATCATGTAGAAAATCGTTTTATCTTTATAATGAGTATTTATAGACGAAAATAGGACTTATATAACACCAAATAAAAATTAATTACTAAAATATATTCGTTAATGTCAATTTTGTCTTTACATTAAATCAATTAATCTAAAGTGTCATTATCTTTCATAAGTGGCTCCATGGGGTCCCAAAATCGACCCAAGGATGCCTATTATTGGCCATTAATCATACAATATGGTTAGGACAAGTGTTATGTTAATTTTGAATTATTATAATATTTTTTTTATCTTGAATTACCGTATTTACATTTAACCGCGGTAAATAAAAGTCAAAAGTTACTATTTACAAAAAAAAATTCATCTTATTAAACCACATTTTACTTCTTGATAACAACCATGTATGTCGTATTTTTTAAATTCAATTAACAGAAGTGGTAAATTTTCATTTAAATGAAAAAGTCAGTTTTTTAAACTACCACTAAGTGGTTTCACTATTCATCAAAAATTGAAATTTTAGAAAAATACCAAAAATTCATACTAAGCTATATTTGATATTCCAAATTCATGAATGATGTATATTTTTTCAAATTCAAAACATAGAAGTGGAATTAATTAATTTTAAAATTTATTCTCGTTATCAAAACAAATAGCATGTTTTTAAGAAACAATAACTATCAAAAGATTGATACTTATTTATGTCAAATTTCAAAGTGAAATTAATTACAATGACCAACATTAGATTAAATGGTAAAAATATATTCTAATTAGAATTTAAAACCAATTAAAAAGATTATCTAACCATATAAATATTTTATATTAAAACATAGTTTTGAATTAAAATAAAATATTTTCACTATTCATCAAAAAAGTGAACTTTGTCAGACAAATTCTACAAATTTACACAAATTAAATTTGGATGTCCCCATTCTAAAGAAGGATTTTATTTGGTCTTATAGAATGTTTTAATGTAACCAAAACTAGATTTAAAAAGGGTTCTCTATTCAAAGGCGATAAATCGCCCTTTTAATGTAAATTATGCTTAAAATTAGATTCAGTCAAATTTTATGCCTCTGACTTTTTATTGGATAATGTAAAAAAATTTAACAAAAATTAATAATAATATTTTAGTTAGTTTCATTCATTCCCTTCAATACAAGTTCTAGGAGTTAACTACCATTTAAAATAATAATATTATATTATTAGTGTGCAACGTAAGATATCAAAGAAACCCGTTGTTGCATATCAGGTACGCTATTGAACATAACAACCATTTTTAAAATCAAAGTAATATTTAATTCACAAATATTAATAAATATTAAATGTTCCTAATTCTTCATTTACCTAAGATGTTACAGTTAGAGACATTTTTTAGTCCAAATAATTTTTTAACTTTAATTTCCCAATTTACCCTTTATTATGGTAGGGAAAAACACCTAGATTATTATTTATATTGGAAAAAATAAAAGGAAAATATATAGAAAAAATATCTGTTATGAATCCAAATATGTAACACATTTTTTAAAATTCAAATCATAGACTTTTCAGAATCATATTTAATATTAATCCCGTAAAACCTAATGAAAAACAGTTTTTTGAAAAAATGCATTTTTATACATAAAAATGTACTAGTAAAAAAAATTACTTATATGAATGATTAAGATGCATTTAGTAATATTATATATATAAGTATAACTTGAATTATTTTTAATCAAATTAAAATCATTATGAATCATTTTAATAAAAATAAATTAATAGTTTTATGAAAATCCGTATTTTTTCTGAATTCTTTGGAAAAAAAATATTTTTAAAAAAATACAAACTCTACGCCATTAGAAAATTTTGAAATATATATTTTTTAAGAATGATATTTATTTTTTAAATTATAATATATAAGAGTGTAAAAATCTATTTTTAAAAAAAGTTTACCATAAAAGGCGGCAAAATAACATTATGAAAAAATATAGCTTTATAAAATAAAAAAATGGATTTATCTTATCATATGACTTTGAAATATATTGGATGAATGTAAAAACATTTTATTTAATATACATAAATTTAATTAAGATCATTTAATAATATAAATTAATTTAATATATTATTATAAGACTCATTGAGTTCAATAAAAAATATTTTTTTATGAAAACATTTTTTTTATATTCAATTGGGTTTTATATTCGTTTATAATTAATCAGTTACCAAAAAATTATATAAACATGTGATTTTTTTCTAAATTTATTTAATCAATTTTATATGTATCATTACAATGGATATTCGATAGCTATTATATAAAAAAATAACATTAACAAGATATTATAGTTTTGTTAAAATAGATCTAGAGCATAATGAAAGCTATAAAATAAATGAAATTTAAAATGATTCATAGCATGAAATCATCAGTTGTTAAATTCTTCCCTCATTAAAATTATATTCACTATTGAAACTTGTTACTCAGTGAAAAATAGATGAAGATACCTCTACCTCATCACAACCTTAGGTTCCCATGTGGATTCCCCAATTTGGTTGTCTAACCAAAACTATTTAACTATGTTAGTGGTATTATTTCATAGAAATTTGTCAATAAAATCCTAAATCTCTTCAAGTTCCCCTTCATAAGAATTATATTTCTCTTGTTGTATGACTATTTATTTTAGTGCATGTGAAGGATTATGTATGCACTTTGTCTGGAGAGATAAATGAAACACATCATGAACTTGAGAGATATTAGGTGGAAGTCTCAATCAATAAGATACCATCTCCATATAATTAATAATTTCAACAAAATTAAATCCATTAAATTTTAAATTTCACATCACAAATCAACAATGGATATTTGATATTTTCTTTTTAGAAAACATATATTGTAAAAAGGGTAAATAAATTTTTAACTTAATATGTGGGAATGGAAAAAGAAAATATCACCACATAATGTGGATTCCAATTAGAAGAATATTATTTGAATGTAAAAATGTGTCCATTGAACATAATTCTAACTCTCATTTTTTGATGATTATGATAGAAAAAATGGTCATTGTAAGGTTAATTAACACAAAACCATATACCAAATAGGTCTAAAATTAACCACTGATATCATCAGAAATAATGATAATATGATAAAATTTTATATCAAAATCCTTTGAGAATTGTTTCTTACATGATTCTATTGGATAATAATAATCACACTCATTGGTTATTACTATATCAATTTCTTATTCATTTCTTACAATAAGAAATGATGTAGAAATTGTAATGCATGAGGAATTAGTGGATCTTAAGACCCATAATGGGATGAAAATCCATTCCTTCCCTCTCTAGGTAACATAAAAAAATTGGTATCACATTTTATCCAACACATATTAATATTCATATGGTTATTTAATACATTAATCTCTAAAACTACATAAAATTTTCAACATAAACAATTTTTTAAATGGTAACCCTTATGAACATTTCAAAAAAATTAAAATTCAGAACTTTCGAATGATGGTCACTAAATTTTCAAAATATACTTATAATTAATCCCTCAAACAACCTGAGGCGGATATTAATTTTTACTCACCAAACATGTAAATATCATTAAAATGTATTCTTAGAGAATATGTTAATAACATAAATTATCATAAATATTTAGTGAAAACAAGAATTCTTTCTAAAATTTAGACATTCCTCATACGATACATAATTAAATTTTATAAAATCAACCCATAGACCACTTTTCATCATATTATGAATATTAGACAGGTTTATCAAAATAATTACATTTATATAATAATACAAAATCATATATTTATCTCAGTATTATCCCAAAATCATGAATATATTAAGGGTTATATTTCCCTTAATCATGTGCTCTCAAAAAATATTATCATACTATTAAATCACTTTTCCACTCCTTCACAATCATTCAACATATCCTTTAAAATCCTTAATGAAAAAAATATTTTGAATAATACATATATATTTCATGATTTTTAAAATATAATCTTTGAATTCCAATACATTAATACTTCAATCATCATTCTTCATTATCGAAAAATTAACTAAGCATGATAGTATTTTTTTCTTAACACATCATTCTCTACACATGTCATTTATAGTCTCAATATAAAAATTACTCATACCACCTTGTTTATTTGGATCACAAACATTCCCCCAAGTAAAATATTTTTTAGATCCCCAATGTTCCACATTTATTGTATTATTCTATTGGTAATAACTTGGGAAGTAAAATATTATCATCCATTTCAATAACAAAACACTTCATTTTTACTTTTTAGTTACTCAATTTGTGTCGTTATTTACCTTAGTCAAAACATCTTTTTGTTCCACTATGACATCCACTTGGGTGTTTTTTTCAACATTATTGACATGTAATAAACTGAATCTTTTTTCTTCCATAGTCTATAATACCAAAAATCTCAATTTCATTGTGTACTTTTTTATGTCTAATATTTTGTTAAGGTAAAAATTGTTAATCATGTCCCATGAATAATGATTAAGAATAATCACAATGTCCTTCACTGAAGTCATTATTCAATTTTATTTCTAATAAGAAAAATTTCCATCACATTCAACATTAACCCAGTCCTATTTGGTTACCGCCAATAAATAAATAATTAAAATAATAGTGTGAGAATCATTTATCATAACAGAAAACCATATAATAAAATTTCAATATAGGATGCCTTAGGTTTAATAGTAGGTTATTCATTATCATTACAAAAACTATATGATTCTAACCTAGGCTTATCCTTACTGTTCTCATTATGGTTTTATCGTCATATTTTCCAAATGTTAACTAAAATTTTTTCTAATACCATCAATAAAGCCCATTTATGTTCGTACATAGATATAACATCTAATTAAACAGAAAATTTTTTATAGGAAAATACCTTTTATAATCATATGTGTTTATTTTATTTATAAACAAAGAATAATAAAAGACATGTTCATAAAAAAATATTCATCTTCTCCAACATATTTTTTCATAAATAGTACCCTTTTTGACATACCATACTTAATACCTATATTTGTATCATGGTGAAAAGAAACATAAGAAAATGGTGATCATAGATTCTCAGTAAGGGTAATAATGGAATATATAAATCATAAAATATCCATAAGGGCATATGAACAAGAAAAAAACATTTAAAAATTATACCCATTGTCGTATCCCACCACGTATTCCACTCATAAATTCCCTGAGATGGTGGCCACAAGAACTCAAGCATGCCTCCCTAAATGATAGATGCTTCAGACTAGTAACAAGGGCCAAAGGTGTGTACATCGGTATTGTAATGACCCATATATTTATAGAATAATAGTTTTTGAATTATATTTATACTTATGAATAAGATATTAATTTCACCATAAAGGGGACACTTATTATGATAGTGTAGTCAACACACAACAACAATTTCTCGGAAATATTTTGTTGCACACGACCTTGAGTTATACTAAAGTATAATATGATAATATTATTATTTTAAATGGTAGTTAATGCATAGTCATTTTATTTATGGGAATGATCATAACTAACTATATTATGATTGTACATATTTATTAAATGTTTTTACATTTATCTAATGAATGTTATAGGCGTCGTATAAGAATGAATCATATTTTATGCATGAAATGCCCTACTATTTTTAAATGGTTGTTTTACAGCCTTTTGATGAAGAACCCTTTTTAAATATAGTTTTTTCACTTTTATACATTTTATTTGAAAAAATAAAATTCTTATATTAAATAGGGACATCAAGATTTACATTGAATGAAATTTGGGTATTTTTCTGATAAAGTTCATTTTTTAATGAATAGTGAAAAGTATTACATTTTAATTCTAAACTACCTTTTAATAAAATTTATTTATATAGATAGATTGAAAAATTAATTGGTTTTAAAGTGTAATTGGAATATATGTTTATAAATTAGTCCAATTCTAGTCATTATAAGTAATTTCACTTTTAAATTCGAATAATCACATGTCAATATTTTGGAAGATTTTTACTTCATAAGAACACGCGTTTTGGTTTTGACAATGAGAATTAATTTTAAATTAATTTTTGAATATTCTGTGTTTTGAATTTGGAAAATGGATTACGTATTTTGGATTACGAGATACAAATTTTTTAAATATGTAACTTTTATTTTTAGACATTATGAATAGTAACCTCAGTAAATATTTTATTTATTATGGTTAAAGGGTAAATATGGTAAATAAGGGAAACATTTATATTATACTAATATTAAATTACCATAACACAAGTCATAACCCTATTGGATGAGATATTTCCAACCATGGTAAACATGTGGTCAATGTTGGGACCCCGTGGAGCCACTTAAATGTGATAATTACATTTTACAAAAATTAATTTAAAATAAAGTAAAATGTAACAAAAACATGTCTCTTTTCGTACAAAAATTCTTATATTGTATTATATAAGTGGTGTATTTGACTAGAAAAATTCATTAAAATATATAATGATTTCATACATCATTTTATTTTATTTATAATTTTTATACATCAAATAAAAAAATTTATTTATGATAAAATTTTGATGTAGTGTTTACAATATTGATGAATGTTTTAAATAAAAGTGATTATAAAAATTAAAAAAAAATAATTTTAAAATTTTTATGCCGTAAAATAATTTTAGGGATAATTATTACTTGTTGTATTTGAAATAATGATTTTTTTTCTAAATAATAAGTTTTTTTTTTATTTTTCAAAATAGTCATGATATTAAGAGTATAAAAATTGACATAAATGTGTTTTTAAAATAAATATAATTTTATTAAATGATCTAATAGTACTAAAAATATAAAATTCATAAAAATGATGTAGATATGGTTTTAAATTTCACTAATTAACCACGTTAGGTTCCATCGGCTTTTTATTGTTACTATATTAACCATATATTTTGAATATACAAGAAGATATGGTATGTGTCAAATAAGATAACTAAGGGTTTTTGATAAATGATATGGTTAAATTTGAAACCAAACCGTGTCTAAAACCTATTATTTTAATGTATTTTGAACAATACTCATATTAACTTCTAATTAAATGATATTTGGGCCTTTTTAAAATGAAATTATTTTTATAATAAAATAATCTCTCAATACCTTTCTAAAGTACCCATCATCTCTCTTATGAAAGGACACAAACTCTAACCCTTACTCACACCTCTCAATCCCCCTTGGTTCATCCAAACTATCCAAAGTAAGGTCCCATCAAAACAATATTCCTCCTATAATCCTTACCTTGGGAATATTTCAATTCAAGAATACAATATAGCTTAAACCAAAAGGAGTTACCCGATTTGGGGTAACGTATTCTCTTTAGTTCTTTTCCATTAATTTCATTCTCCAATCCCTATAATCTTCATTTTCGTTGATTAAATTACAACATGAGACTCCTAAATATACTAGTTTGTTGTTATGAGAATTATTATAACTACACATACCCACACCTCTATCTAATGGGTATAGAATATATTATTTCTCTAGACAGTGAACTACTACCTCACGAAACAATGATTGTTTATTTTTATCCTACCACTCCTAAAGGTGTCCATTACAATGGAACTATATTTATATATGATATATATGATATTTATTTTATATCTTTACTTCTTTAATTATATTATATTACATACCATTATGATTTTCATGTGGTATAAATATGATAATTTCATTTGATGAAATGCGGACTACCACCACCTCAAAGTGATACGACTGATTCTTGCTATAAATGGAACATATAAAGGATGAAATAAATGAACTTATGTAACATATATAACATATATATTTTAATATAATTATAATATAACTATTTATCATTTATTTTTATTCCATTAAATATGAAAAGATAAATGAAAGTGGTGTTCATGCGTACGTACGACATACAGTCTCCATGAACAGTGCATTTATTTTCCAGTATCCAAATGCTATGGAATACTCTAAATACATATATATATTATATATATATTATATAAATTACATTTAAATCATGAATATAATTCTATAGATTATTTACTTTTAACCACAGGGAAAATTTATAAATATGACCAGATCATTTTTTACTCAAGTTCCAAACATCGACAAAATGTCCTATATGAACTCAAATAGTTAACTAATTGTTATAGAAAGGTAATAAGTGATATAAAAGGAAAAATAAACTTGAAAAAAATTATGAAGAATGTATAAATTAACTTATGTGTATTATTCAAGATATTAAAGGATGAATGATTCAAGTCGAACATGAGGTAAGGGACTTTGTCTCAATATCCTTTCATTGAGGAATATTTTGATTTAAACTTGACATGATTTTATATGGTGTATAAATCCATTTGACTTTTAATTTTATTCAATGGGAATATTTTTCCATGTATCGTTTTACTAAATGAAATATGAATGTTTTTTAACATACATAGTGGCAACAACCTTTCCACAGTCAAGAGCATTATTTGATATTTGGCATCCTTAACAAGCCGTGATGTTTTTAAATGGAAAAAAAATCCGTATACCTTTTTAAATAGTTTGTTATATAAAATGGAATTGAAATTGGATTTACTATTTCAATATCTTGAAATTATTTCTTGTGATTGGAAATGTTATTTTTTTGATTGAAATTTTTATATTTCAAATCTTTTATGAGTGATGATTATATAATGGTACATGGAAATTTGATGGGTGGTTAGGTGATAAACAAAATGATGGGTGGTTCAATGATAAAACAAAGATGGGTGGTCACGTTATAACCTCTAATGAATTGGGTATGTAAGTAGTCCGTATTTCTATTACATTTATAAGAACGATTTGTGGAAGTCAACTATAAGATTATTCTATTTAAGTATGATTATGTCCCAAGTTTACCTTTTATATGTTATGTGTGATTTCAATGGGTTTTATGTAAATATTTTGGTTTAAAATGGTATTAAATGTGAATATATTTAGTGATTTGTTTTTTCTACGTCATAAAGGTCAATGGAATTATATTATGATGAAGTAATCATGGTTTACATGTTGTTTTGAAAAACTAATAGTTTTCATTCATTATGTATCCCATACATAGATTTTTATTCTCAGCCCAAGTTTTTTGAAATGTTTTGATAGGTCATAAAGATCAATAGGATCAAATATGGTATCAAGGAAAATTCATTCTATTTAAATGATGGAACTAAAACATGTCTCTTTTCAAAGAGTTTCTATTTTATAAAAAATGATAGTTAGTAGAAGTGTCTAATTATAATATTCAAGATGTTATGTATAAGTTATGACACAATTTTGTAATCCTCTAATCTTGAAAATATCCTCAATGTGAATTATAAAATTAATTTATGATTATGTAATGATTAAAGGTGGGCCTTATAGTTGGTATTAGAGATTATTTTAGATTAATTTATCAATTAGTGGGTTATTTAAGCATAAGTGATATAACCATAATGATTAACATATTAGAAATAATTATATTTAGTTTAGATAAAATGAATGTGTTTAATAATACATGAATAATTACATATTTGTGTCTACCATCCCTATAAGATAGTATCTAATGATTTTACTGATATAATCACACTAACGATTTTGGTTTTAGTAAATGGATGGATCTAGTAGGATCAAAAGTAACAATGGATGTGAAGTAATCTATGGTGGTTTTCTGAATAGTCAACAGAATTAAATTGGATATGCATTTAGAAATCATGTGGTTATTCTCAACCAACTATATAGATTCATGTTTTACGACATGAACCTGGGTGATTTCCCAAAGCATCATATATGTGAGAAATGAATATCAATGGATGTTCATGTAATAATCTCAAAGGTAAGTATATTCACAAACCTATGTGTCAAGGATGTGGAAAGAGACAACGTGGAATATACTTCAATGGGATAAAAATATGTTATAGATGTTGTAATGAAGGTCATAAAGCAATAATCTCCCATTGAAAAAGGAAGCCTTTAGTTGACTCGATCAAAGGGAATGTGGTTATTTCTAGGGGATCAATTGAATGATTTAAATGTACTGTTACAGGATATTCCGCAAACCGATATCCTATAAAGAGGTTTTGGGAATGTGATTATCGGGACCATACAAATATATGTTTACCAATACCAAATTCTATTCTAATTGAAGATGAGGAAACATAAAATTACATATGAAGGAATGGATTATTTCATAGCTCGTGTTTTGACATTATTAAAATCTTTGGACATTAAGCATGGATTTTTTTTATGATTGAAGTATTGTTATTTAAATTGAAAAAATGGTAATATAATCATTAAGAATGCTAGATGATTAAGATGTCTACATTTTATAAATTGAATTGGTATGATAGATTTATATATGATGAATTGTTTAAAAGTATTAGTGATATTTTTTAATGGGATTTTATGGGAAGACATTTCTCATATCTATGTAACCCTGAATATTTTTATTTAAAACTTATATTTGAGGACGAATTATCTTTTATTTTGTGGATATAGTTATAAAAACCATTTGAGATTATATGATCCGTGAATTTGAGGCAATTACAAGTTATTACTTTTTGGGACACAAAATGTGTGGTATGAAATATCCTTTGAGGTTAAAACATGTTATAGATATTTTTAATAATTTCATCTCATTTTGTTAATGTTATTAGAATCATAATATTTTTAAAGGAAAACATGAAGATCATGTGAAAATCATGTCAGACAAAGCTGCGTAAATCGAACCCACAACCAAAGTGCGATTGGAATTAATAGCCTACCACTGGACTACGTAAAGTCCTTAGTTAGTATGACTAGTTTTTTTAGTGAAATGAGTTTATGGATCAAGAATAATCTGATTTAGGAACATAAGTTTATTCAAATGAATATTCTTAGTATAGGAAAATAAATGTTATAGATGTTATTTTGGAAGATGTTACCTATTTTGGGAACATTATATGCCTACTGAAAATAGAGTACAATGGGACTTCATTTGTGGAATTAAAGATGAAATTTAATTATGGATGAATATATGTTTATATTATTAGAATATGGTGATTTCAGTTACTTATGGAAATGATTAACCTATATGTTGATTCTAACACCTTTTATGTGTCCAATTTATCTTGAATACTCGTCGTTTGGAGAAAATATGAGTTTGTGGTCAAAATTTAGTAAAAGATAAAAGTATACATGATAAGTAAGTATGTTTTTTATGTTCTTAGTCAAGCTCATAAATAAATTCCACAAGTTTATGGAAATGATATTAAAACAAAAAATATTAATTTACTTTTCCTACTACGAAATCAAATACTGTTAAAGCCATCACAAATCTATGGTTTTCAGGTGGTTAACTTTCTCCAAATCATATTTTCTATCACTCTCCATCCGAACATTATGGTTTTTTTCTCTTCCATATCCTTGTTTTCCGACAGGGAACCATAGTATGTGTTATATCATTTGACATTTGTACTTCCCTTTAATTCTTTTAATGTTATTGTTTTATTTACACTTTTTATAATGTGGGAGTTTTAATTAAGTTTCCATGCAAAATTTTAAAATTCGGAGGACTCAATTTCCAAAAGTGGGGAAGGATGTAACAACCCAGAAATTTTAGAATAATATTCATTTATTTTAATCAATAATTATGTATAAGATATTTATTTTACCATAAATGGGTTTTTTTTCTAATAGCGTACTCGACACGCAACAATAGGTTTTTTCGAAATCTTACATTGCACACAACACTAATTTATACCGAAAAATAAAATGATAATACTATTATATTAGATGGTTGTTACTCATAGTCGTTGTATTTAATGGAATGATCATAACTAACTATATTACTATTTTTCATATTTATTAAATGTTTTTAAATTTATCAAATGAATACTATAGGATTCAAATAAAAATGAATATGATTATAATCATGAAATGCTCTAAAAATTTTAAAAGATCTATAGACCACCATGTGATATAGAGGCCTCTTTAAATCTCATTTTTGTCAAATTTATATGTTAATTTTGACAAAATAATCTTTTTATTTAGAATAAGGACCAAAAAATTTACTTTGGATGATATTATGTTATTTTTCTAATAAATTTCATTTTCTAATGAGTACTGATACATACTGCCTTTTAATTCAAAACTACCCTTTAATATAATTTATTTATATAGATAGATTATAATTTTAATTTCATTTAAAGTTTAATTGAATTATTTTTTTATCATTTAATCCAATTTTGATCATTATAATTAATTTCACTTTGATATTTGACATAAACACGTGCCAATCATTTGGTATTGTTTACTTCATAAAAACACACTTTTTCGTTTTGAAAACGGGAAATGATTTAAAAATATTTTTTATACGTTGTGTATTTTGAATTTTGAAAAATGGATTCCATAGTTGGAATCAGGAGTTCAAAATTGTGTAAATTGGAATCTTATATTTTTAGGCATTATAAATAGTAACCTAAGTAAATATTTTATTTACCATGGTTAAAGTGTAAATACGGTAAATAACAATAAAAAATATTATTATAATAAAATTAAATTATCTTAACACATATCCTAACCCTATTGGATGAGATATTTCTTACCATGGTCGACCTTGGGTCGATGTTAGGACCCCATGAAGCCACATGGATGTGAATATAGAATTTTATAAAAATTAATTCGAAGTAAAGAAAAATGTAACATAAACATGTATATTTTAGTAAAAAAATTCTTATACGAGTTTATATAACTAATATATTTGACTATAAATAGTCATTAGAAATATAAAATGATTTCCTAAATCATGGTATTTTGTTAGTTATTTTTAGACATCAAATAAATATACTAATGTATGACAAAATGATGATGTATTGATTACATTATTGATGAATGTTTCAAATAAATGAGATTATAAAAATTAAAATAAATTTATTTTGAAATTAATTCTTTTATAAATAAGTTTTAGATATTATTATTACTTTTTATCTTTTAATTAATTTTGTTTTTTAGATAATAATGTTTTTATGTGTTTTTAGAAAAGTCATGATATGAATAGTATAAAAATTGATATAAATGGGTTTTAAAAACATATTATTTTATGAAATGATATAATTGTCCTAAAAATATATGATTCATATATATGGACTATAAAACATTGGAAATGTCTCTAATGAACCAGTTGAGGTTATATTGGTTTTTTATATTAATTATATTAACTATATTATATGAATATAATAGAAGAGAGGGTAAGAGTCGAATAAGTTAACTACGGGTTAAAAGAAAATGATAAGGTTAAATTTTTAACCAAAACATGTCTAAAACCTATTGTTTGAGATTATATCTAAAAATCCTCATCTTATCATCAAATTAAATGAGTTGTGGAACTTTTGAAAATGAAATTCTATTTACAATAAAATAATATTTCAATTCCTTCCTAAAGTTCCCCTCCTCCCTCTTATAAAAGGACACCACATCCAACCCTTACTCACACCTCTAATGCCCCATTTACTCATCCAAAATTTGCCCAATTAATATCCCAACATCACTATATTCCTCATAGAATCCTTACCTTGGTAAAATGCAATTAAAGAAGTAAATTTAGCTTAAATCAAAAGGAGTTACACGATTTGAGGAAACATATTTTCTCTAGTTCATTTCCATTATTTTACTTCTTCAGTCCATATGATCATATGATTATTTGATTCCATGAAAACACCATAATAATAAATATACTAGGTTGTTTTATGAGAAGCATTTTAACTACACTTACACACCCCACTATCTAATGGTTATAGAACATATTTTTTCTCTGGACGATGAACTACTGCCTCAAGAAACATTGATTGTTCCATCATCTCCTACCACCTCTTATGGAGAAAATTATGATGAAACCGTAATTATATATGATATATATGATATTTATTTTATCATTATACTTCTTTAATTCTCAATTAGAATATACCATTATTCTTTTCATGTTGTATATATACGATAATTTCATTTGAGGAAGTGCGGACTACCACCCCCTCAAAGTGATATGGAATGATCATTATATAAATGGAACATATAAATGATAGAATAAATTAAATTATGTAATATATAATAAATATATATTATACTATAATTATAATATACCTATGTATCATTTATTATTCATTCCTTTAAATATGAAAAATAAACGAATGTAGCGTTCATGCGTACGTATGACTTACCATCTCCAAGAAAGATGCATTTCATTTCTAATATATAAATCTAAGGGATTAATATAAATACATATATATAGGATATATATATATGATATGTATGGAATCTAAATAATGAATATCATTCTTGAGATAATTGAACTTTGACCACACAAACAATTTATAATTATAACAAGTTCATTTTTTTACTTCAGTTCCAAACATTGACGAAATGTTCGATACGAACTCAAATAATTAACTAATTGATATAGTAAGGTAATAGGTGATATAAAAGGATAAATAAACTTGAAAAACGATCTAAATAAAGTAGAGATTAATGTAAGATTAATATTTATGAAATTAAATAAAGAACGAGTCAAGTCTAACACAATGTCAGGGACTTTGTCTCAATATCCTTTCATAGAGACATATTTTGATTTATAGACAACATTATTTTATATGGTGTATAAAACCCTTTGACATTTAATTTCATTTAATGGGAATTTTTTTATATGTAAAATTTTAGTCAATGACAAATGAAATGTTTTTTTAACATACACGGTGACAGTGACCTTTCCTCCGCTGCAAACATTATTTGATATTTGGATTCCTTAACAAGACATGATGTTTTTAAATATAAATTAAATTCCATATTCCCTTTTTAAATATTTTGGTATTTAAAATGGTTTTGAATGTGGATTTATAATTTAAATATCTTTAAATTATTTCTTTTGATTGAAAATGAAATTTTTATGATTGAAATGTTGATATTTAAAATCTTTTATGTGTGATGATTATATAATGGTTCTTGGATATTTGATGGGTGATTATGTGATAAACCAAATAATGGGTGATTCTGTGATAAACCACAGATGGGTGGTTACATTACAATCTCCAATGCATTGGGTATGGAAGTCGATCATATGACTATTTTATTTGTATGAATTATTTGTGGAAGTATAACATATGGTTAATCCATTAATGTATGATTATGTCCCAAGTTTACCTTTTATATGTTATAAGTGCTTTCTATGGGTTTTATGGTTATAGTTTGGTTACCAAAGGGTAATAAATGAGATAATATTCAATGGGGTGTTTTTTCTACTTCTTAATCCTAAAATGATCTTCAATGTGAATTATTAACTTAATTAAAGATTATGAAATGTTTATGGCTTGTACATATAGGTATACTATAGAATCATTGATCAGGGTGCGAAAAAAAGAAGATTGTAAATAAAAAATATCATAAGAAAAAAATACGAAGTAGTAGAACCAACATGTTAAACCAAGAAAGATAGATAAAAACTAGTAGAAACTAAATATAAATTGGATACCAACTGATAATGACATTCATGAGGCTATAGAAATTAAATTACAAGGTGAGATACATGGGTATACGACGTGCTAGACCGAAATATTCAGAAATGAAAAACTACTACTACAGTCATCTCGAGCAAATGATCAATCCTTTTCCTTATACTCCAACACATAATAATAATTATGCATATGAAGTTGTTCACTTCCCATTGTCTATACCTAAAATCATGATTTCTAGATGAGTACCATAGGAGACCCAAGTTTGATGTGAAATATTATCTCAATATTCCAACACAAATTGAATCTAGACCATTCCATTACATAAAATGTACAGATTAAATTGTTTTTATAATTGATAAATACTGTGAAATAAAAAAATATCTAAATACTTCAATCTAGTAACTGTTCCTAAATGGACACCCACCTGATACCACCGGCTTCAGCATAAGATGAATGTCTAAACCATGAAAATTTTACAAGTGATCAGTTAAAAACATAGGCTATAAACAATTATGAAACCATGGTACGTTGTCCCCATGATTTTGATTTCCCTTGAGGCTCACATCCTATGACATCATACAATCATACACAAAAAAAATAATCTCTTATGATGCAAAAATGAAACCTATAAAATTAAAATATTGAGTTCTGATCCTTAGCAAGGAGATCTATAGAGATTCCCAAGGGTCACTACTGGAGGCTCTTATTCAGCCAATGCCACAAAGTCCATCAAAGAAAACCTAGAAAGGAGTCCCTTATATCAATAATGACATTTTTACTCCAAGTATGTACAAAATGTCTCACATTAGGGACAAATTATCACTTAAAGAATCAATTTTACATCCCTCTAATGAGTATGACCATTGTTTCTCCCCTAGGAAGTCAAAGCTACTCATGAGTACAAATAATCTTCCTGGAGAGCCAGTACAATTTAAGCCAAAGTATTACTCCCAGTGCATTACGCTGATCTAATATGAGCCCAATGAGTCCTTAAAAAACATCCTTAATTTGATATCCATGTTATATCCTATCCCATAGTAGTTGAGGTGTAACAATCAAGGTTTAACATAAAAAATAATATTACATCAATAATAATATCAATATCAAATGATATATGAGCTGGACTTGTATTACAATTTGATCTAATCAGCCATGGAAAAAGAACAATGCATCAATGTGAGTTCAAATGAGCATGAAGTAGAAGATGCATGTCATATATATTCAAGTAATCCAGACATAAGATTAAACATAATCAAAAGTATCTAAGGAATTCTCACGAAGCACAGAGCATGGGAATTTAATCACCTTTCATAATCAAATAATCAAGAGCAAAGGTGTATGGGCATAAGAATAATGATAAGACGGTAAAAGTAAGGAATACCAATTTATCTTAGTTCAATTTGTAGATTTATGTCAATTAAAAAATGTTAAACACACAAACATAGACACATGGTGGTTAAAAATTTAAGGCATGTAAAAAATGGCCATTAAGATTGGAACAATCAAAGAGGTTTCCAACAATAAAGAAAACAACACACTTATATCTTTATTCAGAAGGTAAAGTCACCAAATCCATGAGGAACCCATTAAATTAATATAATAAACATATATGAGTTATTTACAGAAGGGACTATCACATGGGACAATGGTGTCCCATTTAAAAAGTAATGTAATGATCAGGAATGGCCTAGACCCCCTACCCCAATGTATTTGGGCTCCACACTTCCATTTTTCAAGAAAAGATCAAGATACAATGAGGTATAATATTATAATCACCCATTACCCTAAAAATAGTGATAAATCAGTCACACCAAAGTAGTAAAAAAGGACATATGAAAAGAAAAATGAATGTGATAGGATATTAGAGCTTACCTCAAGCTTTCTGTTTCTTTTGACGAAGAGAGGTTCATGGATTAGATTATGGAGCTATCTCAAAACCTATAGAGGTGAAAGAAAGAGGTTTCATGATTGAGGGTGGAGGATAAAACCATTATAGATGAAGGGATAACTAAGGTGGAATATAAAAGTATAATTAAGGATCAAATGTGGACTTTACCCATATACACATGGTCATAAGGTCTCATAGCATTGTTGGTCAAGTTGTGCGCCAACCATTATTCAGATTCTGCTTCATCTGGGAACCCGCATTGCATGGTGCATTGTTTTTCTATCCATGAAAAAACTGTGTAAAAATCTTCTATCTTGGGTGTTTAAAAATTCCCATATCTATGATCCAAGGGTCTCACGAAAAACTATGATTCCCCCAACACCCCATTTTGTGCAACTACATAGTTTTGGTAAACCATGTGGGATGAGTGATATTGTTTATACAAACATTGTGGGCATGTCTACCTATTTCAATTTTTGGTCTCCAAGATTTGTACTAGCCCTTAACACAACCAAAACCTCCTTAACCCTCATAGGAATCAAAAAATGGAAAAAAAAAAATTAAACCAAAAAATTTGTCCATACTTTTGATAAAATCCAAGATATTACGACCTCCTCTCCTTAAGACAACTCATCCTAAAGACTACCTTATATGGTTGGAATGATTTCATCTATAAAATGTTCTATCCAATATGAATAAACATCATCTTTCCACTCCCATGTCTTATCCTTTACACATTCATGCTTCTATAGAATCTAGACTAGAGGAACTGACCAGCCTTAAAGAGCCTTCTTGCTTGAATCAACAGTATGTATTGGATGCTCAATGAAGGATTCATCTTCCACCTGCTCGATATCCTTGGGTTCAAATGAATAAGATAGGTCTACCTGATATCTATGAATCTATGATACATGTAATATTTCATGCATGTCACAAAACATATCAGATAACTAAAACTAATAGGCTATCGTCCCGACTCTCCCAATTATCTTGGATGTCCTAACTATCAGGGTGAGTAATTTTAATATATCCATATTCTTTTATCACACAATCAAGATATACACATAGAAAAACCATATGTCCCACCAAAAACTCATGGATAATATCATGACTATCAATATGATACTTCATCATGAACTAAGACGTTGTCATTTTCTTCTGAATAAGTTCGACATTATCTAATGTCTCTTGAATGAGATAAGGACCCAACATAGCCACCTCTCCTGCCTCTAGCCATAATATATGTGAATGGAATTGTTTATCATAAAAGTAATTTTATATTTCTATATAATTCATTTCATAAAAAATAAATATGTAGGAAAACTCAACCAGAGGAATTTTTTTACCATTGTTTCTTCTAGAATTTTGGATGACCTCATTTATTTAAGGTACAAACATTCCAAGCAGTTTCTAATGGGTTTGTTCATAGAACTGGAAACATCGAATGATTCTATATCCATTTGGACCTACTTTCCAAAGGTAGGTGCTCACTAGTTATGAACTGATGAGGCTTAATAATTTGCATTAGTCGAGAGGATGGGAGGTGGGACTCATCACACCCTTTTGGGGGAATTATTGTCTACTTCGGGACTCTCTATATAGATTTATGTTCTGTTCGTGAATCCTTATTAAATTACCAAGTATGAAAATGAGCTTTCCTTTAGATCTGACAATCAACGATTAGTATATATGAAATTAAAAGAATCTTTTATATGTATTCGATGTTCTTCATTGATAGAGAATCATCATTATTTGTAAGAGATTCTTAGTCGAAGGTATCTTTCGACACGTTATATAGAAATCTCTTGGTCATTATGATAACCATACTAGTCTTAATGCCAGTCAGTGGGGCACTTGAATTTTATTGTCATTCAGAAGTATATAGATTATTTCAGAGTTGGGATCATACCCACAGATGGGCTACCTATGTATACATTGTTTTAGAAAAGGAATCAGAACCCACATAGTTCGAGTAATGAAGTATGAGGTTTATGCATGATTGTTGGATCAAAGAAAGATGTCATAATTACTTTTACACTCTAAGATCACGTGATCCATGCTCAGTTTGAGAAACAAGAGGTATTGGTAAAACCAGACAATAGTTCCATGAAAGATGTAATTATAAGAAATGATGTGGGGCTTATGTATATATGACTGACTAGATAGACGAAGATTAGGATTTACTTCCTAGATGAAATCCAAGAAACAAGGTCCATAAAGGTATATGTGCTTTATGGAGATTTGTATACTTAACTTAGGACTTAATCTTGATAAGGATTCCCAAATTAGAGAGGACTTATGATTGGGTTTTACTCCTGAGAAGGAAGCCCAAATCAAAAAAGTAAACTATGACTGGTTAAGAGAAATTATGGCTAGGGATTTCTCTTAAAGAAGAGGCCCAGGTTAAAGGGAATTATGACTGGGGATTACTCATGAATAGGAATCCCAGGTTAAGGGAATTTGGATTTTGGGAACATGGGGCTTACTCCTAAGGAGGATTCCCATATTAAATGAATTATGGTTGGGGCTTACTCTGGAGGAGGATGCAAAAAATTAAGGGAACTTGAAGACTGGGGCTTACTCCTGAGAAGGAGGCCTAGGTTAGGGGACATGGGTCTTACTCCTAAAGAGGATGCCCATATTTGGGAATTTAAGATTGGGACTTACTCTTGAGAAGGAAGACCATATTGAGGAAAATTTTGACTAGGGATTACTTCTAAAAATAAGGCCCATGTTAATGATTATCTCATCTTTAAAGGATGAGGTTGAATGAATGAAATATATAACCTTAGTGACATAAAGATATGTAAATTACTAGGTTTTGAGAAATGTTCTATAGAATTCCTTTCAGATAAGGAAGCCAACAAAGGAGCCATGCCATAAATGGCTTTGAAGATGGTTATGAGGGATAAATCTTGAAGAGGAGATGTGGATTTGAGATATCAAGTGAATAGGTATGAGGGGAACCCAAAAAGAGAGAGGCGCACAAGTCCTGCGTGGGTGCGCACGTCTTGGTCGCAAAAGTATACTTGCGTGACACATGCGTACTTGCGCGACAGTCAACCCTTAGGGTAATACTTGGGCGAGAATTGGCTCAATCCTTTTGTATTATCCGTAAAGGCTTCCAAAAGAGTGGCGCGCAAGTTTTATTGAATGTATAATGCAGTGTGTAAGTGTGGATATTTCCCTTAAGGGCTGGCCACTTAGGTACGCAAGTGTTGATGAGTTTTAACACTTAGGCCTTGTTTTTTCTGTTTAGAGATTCCATTCTAAGAATGAAATTACCTTAGAAGATTTCAGAGGACTTCCAGAAGAGACTAGGGCGCTGGGAGCTCGAATATGAGTTTTGGAGTTTTTTTCTTGTTTTGAAATGGGGGGCCCACAAGGGGTATTTATAAGCAACTGAAGACCATGGGAGAGAATCAAATAGAGCGTGCAAGTCACCTGCGCGACAACTATGCGGCGCGCAAGTATACTTGTGTGACCATGATGAATCTTACGCGGCCCAAGTGGGAATAAATCCTTCTTCATGACTTTGTCTATTTTTGTTGTTTCTTAAAAGGATGAATCACTTTGGACTAAAGTATTTCTCTTTTTTAGTCGTTAGAATTTGTGATGGAAAGGAGCATCAACAAAAGTCCCCCCTCAGGGTTGGATATGAAAGAAATGAGGATGTGACTCTGAGGTAAAGAAGAAAACCATGGAACATGCGGCACGCAAGTGTTGAGCACGCAAATGGTGGCGCACAAAGGTGAGCCGCACAGGCTTCCCCGCACAGTGGTGTGACCTTTCCTATATATAGGCGGTCATTACCCATGCAAAGCACTGAATCTGAATGCTTCTGAGCTCTCATCACGCCAGTTTCATTGCGCAAGTTACACAGTTTTCCGCTACTTCCTTTTGTGTCACGCTGCTGTAGAGGTATTTGGACATTTGCGGTGATACCTGCACTCCAAAACATGCACGAAACAATTATACTTGCATGCCAACTTTGGGACTTGCGCTCCTTAATTTCATAGAAACTTTTTCAGTTTTCTTCACAAATTTTATGAAAAATCAAATTACTTATGAGTTACTTATTCAACTTTTGTGCAGATTAAATGGATTCTAGAAGAATCGGAACTGCTGATGAACTATCCAGCAAATTAATTGATGATATGATGAACATTGTAGGCCATGATTATTATACTATAAGCGATAGCACTCTTCCATATTTTTCCATGTACCTAATGAAGTATCATCTTGAATTCCCATAGAGTATTTATCTACCTTTGTATGTCTATGTTCATCTGTGTGAAATCACCATTCTAGAGGCAAAGAACTATCTCTCAATTTCTTGGTTTCAGAAGTACATCAATTTTTCATTAGAAAATATCTCAAGTGGAGGAGCATTTATAAATACTGGAACAATGGAGAAGGCCTACATAATGTATCATAGCCCTTGTACCTCAGATCTGAAACCTCACAAGCCTGAGATGCAACCACATTATTATCCCTCAATTTTCTGAAACTCTCAGATGGATCAATCAAAAGGCTGGAAGAAGAGTTAGGACTTTTGTCCTGGAGGAGGTTTGAAGCCAACTTGGATGTGGGCATACTGGGTGCGACAAACCTATGTAGATTTTGTTGAGGATTTAAAAGGAGATGCAATATATGAAGTCGTCTGGGTTGGGAAAACATATGTATACAGTAATGATGACTTTGTTCCAGAGATACTCTTCCATTGGAGCCCAGAAACCAATTATTTCCCTCTGAATCATGAAGAATTAGGCATCAATCTGTGGTATGTCCACAAGATCTTGGGGGATCCAATTCTAGGGGACATTTATGATGAATTAATCCCCCAAAGGATACTTGGAATGATTCAGAGAAGACCCCTTCTTTGGCTCGGGAATTATTGAAAATATTTCACAATCCTAAGAGTTCTGAGACCTCCTTAACTCATTCAAGAAAGGATATTAATCCCGAGGAGTGGATGAATATGTTTCTTACCAAGAACTAGAAGATAGATCCAAAAGAGAAGGGATCAAAGGAGAAGGGGCCCAAGGAGAAGGGACCCACCTATACCCGTCCTACCACCTACCCCAAAACAGAGAAGAGGGGTTCTCCTGGCACATTCTGGCTGACTCTAGAAGCATGTGAATTTGAGAAGTGGGGATACAAATTGAATCATAGAATCCCAAAAAAGACTTGTTTGGCGGGCTTCTTGGCCTTGTGGATCAGTGTTTATCTTTTTCTAGTCAAGGATTCGAAGGGATGCGTCTGGCCTGGGACCTTCGTTGTTTCAGCCAAGTTGGATGAGGGGAAAATGGTTGGGTTGGATACCCCCATTTTAGAAATGATTCATAGGATCTTACTCTATGTATTCATGGGTAAGTCTCCTTTGTGAATAGTGGGACCATGCCAAGTTTTGTGGGGATGGATTGACACTCACTTCAGAACATATAATGTACAGAACAAAGTTCAGATACCCAGAAGTTCATTCAGAGCATTAGTGTAGGCATTCTCTGGAATTGATCCGCTAGCTCTCAATTACTATTACATGAAGGAGAGGGTGAGCATGTACGAGGAATTCAATTTATTTCCTTATGGAAACCCACCAACCTGGTGGTTTGTTGATGATGGAACAACCAGCCTGGAATTGAGGGAATACATGATAGACTATAAAGATGGTGTACTGCCCACCAGGATTGACCGGGAGATTATATGCGAGGCCTATGCTCCATACAGATTTTTGTGTCAAAAGTGTTGTAGAAGACTATTGTATCTCCCCCTATTCTTGTCAGGTCAGAGCAACATTCGATGGTTTCCTGACAACTATGGTTACTGACATCAAGGGAGAAGACCAGGGCAGTGTTTGATCTACAAGGTGATAAAGCGGCGAGTAACTTAACTACATGGTATGCCGAGAAGTGGATAACATCATACCCTATGTTGAGTCACCCGGTTTATCAGGTGGGGAAAAGGAAAAGAACCATAGAGAAAGAAACCCTTCATCTGGAAGGTGATTCCTCTACACCAATCGGAGCTGATTTGTCGGGTTCTTCACCTAGGGCCGACTCGTCGGATTCCCAAGATGGGGATGATGAGGCAAAACATGTGGAAAAGCGGCCTCGTGCCATATATAATCTCCCTGTCAAAATCAAGACACCAACTCCATCGTCTCCTAGTGAGTTACTTCATTGAGGAAATTTAATCACCATTACTTTATAGAGCAACAAGTCTTATTTTCTTATCCTTTATCTGTTGTTGCAGGACCTGGGAAGAATCTGAAGTCTAAAATTGTAGGACCCTCCTCATAGCCTTCTAGTAAACATGATGAATATCTACGACCAGAGGCTATCTAGACATGGTGAAGTTTATATTGCGGGGATGAAACTGCCTTGCTGGATCTATGCGAGGGGCTACAAATCCCTGAAAGAGGGAATCTTTGGGCTTCTACAGATGTCCGTTATAAGGATAACCCTGATGAAGTGCAGGCTTATATCAGAGAGCTGGAGATGCTCATATATGCCACCGATGATTCCATTCCTGTCACCAAGCGGGTGAAAGAAATGATAAATCTTGGTGCCACTGAGGGTGGTTCCGAAGATGAGGAGTGGAAAGATTACATGGCTCCTGAAGATGTACGTATCTTTCCTTATTTGTTTTGCAACATGATTTTAGTCAACAATTTCTTACTCAAGGAAATTATTTTCTTTATCCTGTAGCTTTCAATGAAAGGAACTACTAAGGTTCCTTCACCACAGTATTGCCCTGGTGGTACTGCCATCGGGGCAAATGAATCTTCTCATGAGCAGGGTGAAATATCACCGAGCCAGTAAGCCTTGGATGACGAATTAGAAATGTCTTTTCATTATCCAATTACTGTACCTATAGATGATGATACCCTCACTCCCAAAAATCCGTATATGCAAAAGCATCGAAGGAGGAAGTCCGTAGCTAGACGCTTCATCAGTAGTGGTAAGTCTTTCGAATAATCATGAGTTTTAACACATGAAAAGATTACTCATACTTTTTTTGATTGTATGGGATTCTTCAATTTCCCCTTTGAGGGAGAGGACTAACGCTCCTCTAATAACTATAGTGGGTGATGGTGAACAATCATAAACTCATGCTGGCTTTGCTGCTCCTAAAGAGGAACCATCATCTGTTCCCAGTATCACTCCTACTACTATTGCAATAAGAGAAGAACCTGCTTCTGGTAAGTTTAACAATGCATCATAAAATGTTGAATGAAACATCGACTGACTTCCAATTTGTGGTACTTTAGGTTCAACCCCTGCACTAGATTATTTGGCGGACATTGCAATTGATGACGCTATTTTATCTAAAGAAGTTGTCCAGGGTCAGAGGTTGTAGAATGAAGGCCACCAAGAAGACATATCTAATTCTCCCAATGGTGAGATTAACCAGGATTATGAGATTAAATTGGATGAAATGATGGATCTTGGCTAATCTTTTGAATATTTTTTTGATCATGTTAAATTACCATGTAATTTAGAAGATTATGGACGTGAGTGTTATCCTTTTTCCTATTAAAAATAACTTCATATTAAATCTCTCATCATGATCAGTTGAAATGTGTAGTTCTATTTGAGAAAACTGCTGAACTGCCGATGCCTGAAGGGGGTACAGAAAACCCTAATATTGCAGAGACATTAGCTCAAGTGGAGCATTACCTGGCAGAGCTTCCTGAAACTCGACATGGAAATCCTGTTGAAGCTAGTAAATATGGGAAGAAGCCTTCTCAAGTTACCGATCTACTATTGGGTAAGAGATAACAATTTTTGCGACTCTACTTAATTTACAAGATAGCCAATCATCTTTTGTTATCCTTTGAAACTAACCAAAAAATTCAACTGATTTTGTTGGGCCATCAATATCAGTGGATAGATCTGGAGGTGAAGCCTCAACTTCCTCCCCAATGGGAATAGAAAGTGAAGAAACACGGGTTAGGGGGGAAGGAGCAGAGAAGGTCACTTACCTAAGTGCGTTAATCCCGGATTATATTCCCCACTGTGATAGTGATGCTGAATCATACCCGGAGATACAAAAGGTGCTCCAATTTTCACAATGCATGGCATGGCAGAACATATGGAAGATCATATCTGAAGTGCCTTTAGAAGAACTATCATCGAAGATTCCCCGAATGTCATCCCTGTTTGTCATGTTGGGACTTGGCAGTTTTGGATATCAAAAGATCCATGCCCCGGTAAAACAATTCATCTTAAGAAGGGAGCTAGAGAAGAAGTACCATCAGGATTTGACCAGAGTAAGGCTGTCATCCAATATCGGTGAATTTGAGGCTTCAATATCCCGAGCTGAGGCTGATCATGATGCCATGTTGAAGGAGATGAAGCATAAAATCAAATATAAAGTCATCTAGTAGATGAACCTTTAGCAACAGTTAGATGCTGTTATTGGGGATCTTGACCAGCTTAATAATTCATTGGAATGATTTCAAACAATTGGTATGAAAGCCATTGCAGATGCCAAGAAATCACTCCATCAAGCTGAAAAGAGTGAAGCTGGTCGAGTACATGAGCTTCAAGTGGCTTCTGATGAAGCTCGGGATGCCGTAAATCAAATGAAGATTTATGTTGACAGCCTTTTGTAATTCTTAGAAAATAGAAGAGACTTTAGGCTGTGGACATCCTTCTAACTCTTGTGCATCAGTTAAAGACACTTTCATCTTCAATCATTTGTGAATGCCTTCTTTTGCAACCTGCTTTAAATTTTTACCTAAGACAATGGGCCTAGTAAGCATAGTTTGATTTTTACTAGGATTATTATAAATAACCCTACAAACTTTGAATAATTTTATTTTCTCAATATTACCTAATTCATACAAAATGTATATTTAGTGAGATGGAACTTGACCTTTTTTCATAGTTCCCTTGTCTTTTGTAGGCAGTTTAATGTCATGCACATCAGACATAAAATGAAAGGCTAATGTTTAAGGTCGAAATAGCTTTGACCGAATGGATTTAAATTGGCTCAATTATTTTACAATTTATCTGAAAACATATTACCATATACTTGTAGGGAGGAAAACATGTAAAATATGACTTAAGAAAATTTGAATCTGAGTAATATTATGAAAAAGGGCTAAAAGTTATTAGAAGAATTACTTCCCAAAAATGAAGTTAACACTATTCAACAAACCCGTTAGGGGGTTGAATTATGCAGGGCCCCTTAAGGGCATTGACTGTACAGTAAAATAATAGCATCTTTTGGCTGATAGGTCTGTTATGTAGACTACTTATGCAAGGTAGCCTAAGGGCACGTGCTACATAGTCAGGAAAAAGAACTCTAAAAAATTTACTTTTCTACTCTAAAAAATCCAGTGGAAGTTCATGGAGATTCAAATTTTCCAAAGCATAGAGTTTTTTGTATGGAGAGAGGTACTTGAATATGGAAAATATATTTCCAAAAAAGATTGTCTAAGAACAAAATAAATGTCACTCCTAAAAAGGTATGATCCAAACATAGGGAAGGAAAATATAAACCATAGACTTGAATGCTTTCAGATCATGAGAACGAGTATGAGAAAAATATGTTAAGGATGCCAATTTTTTGAATCCCTACAAATTGTTATTAAGACAAATAAGGACAAAAGAGGTTTTCCTCCCAAGAATGAAGTTACCACTATTTGAAAAACCCGTTAGGGGGTTGAATTATATAGGGCCGCATAAGGGCATTGGCTTCATAGTCAAATAATAGAATCTTTTGGCTGATAAGTTGGTTATGTAGACTATTTTTGTAAGGACACCTAAGGGAATGTTCCGCATAGTCAGGCAAAAGAACTCTGAAGTATCAAACATTTTATGACTAGTAGTCAAGAAAAAGGTTATGGATATCTAGAAGTATTTAAGGTTAGGAATATGACACATGAAAAATAGGTATTGTCTAATGCCTGAAGGAGATACATAGACCAATACTGACCATAATCTTGTTGTGGGTGGGTCTTGAATTGAGGTGCTGGACTTCACAACGTATCCCATATGGATTGGAATCAAGCCATACATAGTTATTGAAATACATTTTAACATCATGTGGGGTGAACGTATTGGAAGTCTTAGTTTAGGGTCATTGTAGACACTGAAGAAGTCTGTAACTCCAAAAGGAAGATCCGAAATGACGAAGAAAAGTCATATTCAGACCCGGAGGCTCGGTCTGGAGGGCCCGAAAGTGGTGTGCGAAATTAAGGGGGACTTGTGCGAAAAAGTTTTGCCCGCGTGAAGGAAGTCTGGGATTCACAGAAAGGCACTGGTGTGGCGCACAATTTTGCGCTCCCGGTTCCACGCGGTGCGGCCTTTCACGCCAACCGGTCCTAGGGTGGAAGATTTCGCACGCCGCCCGGATTCCATGACGGATGCGACCTATAAATAAAAGGATACCCCTTCTGTTTCGGGGTTGTAGAATTTGGACCAGCTCTCGTGCACCGAATTGGACTCCTGCGCGCGCAATATGACTTTCAGGTATTAACCCTTTTCCCATAGTCTTGCCCCAGGGTTCACCTTTGTGTGCAATCCCACCCGCTTAAATAAAATTGCAAACTCTCCCGGGTTCCTCCTTTGCACGCAATCACTTCCATTGCATGCACTCCCTCCTTTGCGGGTAAAACTTAAGTGCGCACGATCTCATCATTAGGTTTTTCCAAACATTAGGAATCGTTCGTTGCCTCCCGTGCGCAATCCAAGCCCGTTGCGCAAAATCCCCCTAGCCGCGCATAATCCCTATGCCCCAATTGCGTTCCAACCCGGTGTTTTGGGCACAAATATTCTCTTTACGTGAAAACCCTAGGACCCCTCACCTTTACGCCCCTCGGGGTTCCTCCTTACCAAGGCACCCAATGTCCTCTATACCGGGCATGTATTCCATGCGTTGTTTTCCCGTACGGCCTTCCAGGCTCGTACGATGTAACCTCAAGGTCCCTTGGGTGGTGTTTCACGTTGCATTGCTTTGCCTTATGCTCCTTCGCATAGGCACGCTAATGGCTGTTGCATCTTTGCATAGCCACGCTAACGTGGACCCCTCGATGGTTCTCCCTACGGCCCCCTTCACTATGGCCATGCCGATGCCTTCCCTCCCACAAGGGGTAGAGGGTGTTGGGCATGTAATCCCTAGGGGTGAAAAGCGAACCACCCTCGTCCGAGCTGTAGGACATTAAACTGTCAAGCACCTCCTCCTCAACACATGACGTTAAACTAGGATCTAACCTCGTGCCTCGCACATAGGGTCCCCCCCGACTCGTACAATCTTAACACTACTCATCTCCAAGGGAATGGAATCTTCCTCACATGGAATGAGGTCCTCCCTTTTGGAGTAGCATATTTCCACAGGGGAAGGGTTGCCTTAGAGCGTAAGCCCCTAGCCTCTCTTGTAGGTAGCACCCATGCACCTCCATACTTCCCCACCGCCAAGGCCAGGGGAGGGTGTGATAGGGAACGAGGCATCTCCTTTGTTCAGTAACAAATCCCTCTCCCTCTATGGTTTGTCACGCCAAAGGCCTCCATCTTGGAGTAATCCCCTGGAACTAAGGGCCGCTCAACATGTAAGCCCCTCTCCGCTTCACACGGACTCACCCTTTGCGACGTGATCATCGGGTCCCTACTGCCTCTTATTTCTCACACTGAGCATGACTCACGTGGGCTTAGAGTGAGCATCGACCATGAAATCAACTTCGGGCAACCTCAGAGTGTTATCCCCATCCCGGTGAACTACGAGGACTTTGATCTGTGCTAAAGCATGGTACATAGGAAGCCTCCACGAGGTTAAAGCCCACCACCCGGTCGTTCCGACCTCTTCACGTTGGTTCTCCAACACTTTGGGCTGCCTCAGAGCGTAAGGCCCAAATTACCCATCCATAATGATGTTAAACTGTATGCCCTCATCCCGCATGATGTTAAACTATATGTCGTCTCTCATGACGTTAAACTGTATGTCGTCCAGCACGTTGTTAAACTGTCTGCCTTCGCCCCACATGACGTTAAACTGCACCCACCGAACTACGTGGACTTTGATCCGTGCTAAAGCACGGTATGTAGATAACCTCCATGAGGTTTAATCCCATCACTTGGTTGTTCCTATCCCTTAGTTTCGGTTCACCAACCACCATTATGGGCCTCTTAAGAGCGTATTCCCCATATCCATCCATTGTTGGCCGCCTCAGAGCATAAGCCCCATATCCATCCATTCTGGGCCGCCTCAGAGCGTATGCCCCATATCCATCCATTGTGGGCTGCCTCAGAGCGTAATCCCCATATCAATCCATTGTGGGCCGGATTAGAGCGTAATACCCATATCCATCCATTCTGGGCCGCCTCAGAGCGTAAGCCCCATATCCACCATTTTGGGCCGCCTCAGAGCGTGAGCCCCAAATGCCCCCATCCCGCATGATGTAAAACTGTATGCCCGAACTATGTGGACTTTGATCCATGCTAAATAATGGTATGTAAGAAGCCTCCACGAGGTTCAATCCACCTTTACTCCATCACCCATCCTGATTCTTACCCAGGCCGCCACATCCCAGTGGGATCATGCCACCTCATTCCACTCCACAGTATCCGGGATGCTGCCCACAAGCTGGCCCCGATACTGGTGTTCCCCCCAGGGGGTTCTTCAATATGATCCTCTCTCAGTGTTCTGATCAGTCTGATCTGTCCCCGCAAGAAATTAAACTCACGGCATACCCCGTGTTAAATATGGGAAGTTGAGGAAGACCTCAGATACCTGCCTATGGCATTCCAGTTCCCCACATTCGATGTGGGATGCATCGGGCTTCCGCGCCCTAGAGAAGCCCAATAATAAGGGACAGAAGGAAGACATTCCAATCCCCCTAGCGTCAAGACATGCCAACGACACTCTCGCATGAACATTCTCCTCACTGAAGGTTTCTTCCCCGATCAGACCCCTTTGAGTATCTCGAAGAAATCAGCGTAATTAACTTCCATCCATAACGATATGGCGCTGGGAATGAGATTCAAGAACCCATCTTAATTCTATAAGGGAAAACTAGACTAGGTGACGACCTCCGAGGAGGAATCAAAAGAAGGAAGAATTGACATCCCATCATCCTGGTTCTGATCAAGGAGCAAACTTCCCTGCACAAGGAATGGATGGCGCCCACCTTTGGAAAGTGGGAATGTGGGGAAACAAGTCATGCGTCTTCCCCTATGTGACCGTTGCACACGAGCACCCCGTCGGAAAGCGTCGGAAACAAAAAATGAGGAACCTGACGTGAATCTCTTCTCCTCAATATGGGGACAGGTAGCGTTTGGGGTGTCGACAGATTAGCATGCCACTAGGTCCGGGGACCCAGCACCAGGACGTGAAACCCGCCAGGGGTTGGGGTGGTCAGGATGTTGACCACTCCATTCTGCGACGTCGTCATCCTGGATCCCTCTCACCGACCATAGAAGATGGAATGACACTAGACCATTGGTTGTTGATTCCTTTCCTACTAGTGTTAATGGGTTCATCTCCATGCTTTCGGGAATCAGATCGCTGCATCCGGAGCTCGATCGCCACCTGCCCATTGGCGCAGGGGCAGGGGCAGTACCAACGCGGCCACCCCGCGCAGTATTTCCTTTTCCATAGCTGCTCCAACCGCCGCGACTTCCGGGCGCCCACAACCACTCTCCCCGTCAGAGATTATCCAACGAAGGGTGATCAATGACCTTGTGCGTAGGTACGAGGAGTAAGGGGTCATCCCGACCATAGACATGGCGCATTTGCATCCCAAGGTAGTTGCACCTCACTGCCATCGCCACCCCCAAGGGCCGCACAGGGATCTGCTCCTTCCCACACCGATGTTCAACCATTTCGGGAGCTTATCCACGGAACGCCTCGACACCTCCCTTCCCTATGCTGATGAGGTGGGGTATGTCTGGGTTCACCCAATCGGGGACCCACTCTGGGGGTTCACGGAAAGGGACCCTGCCAGGCTGCATTAACGCCGCTGCCTGACTCCCCAAGTTGAAGAGCAGGAAATCTGTGTGCCTGCACCACCGGCTTCAACCCATCTGAACCGACGCCACCGTCGGGCGCCAGCGGAAGAGGATGCCCGCCCTGGGGCATCAACGTCAGCAACCACTGTGGCCCGAGCCACTGCTGACTCTTGTCATCAAAACCCCCGCATACGTTGAGCTGGGGCAGTTACATGCCTGACCCGGATTGAGGCCCTAACCGCCCAACATGCGGGTCGGGTCGACTCTCCCAGTCGCTAGCACAGGAAATGGCCACCGCGGACCAATTCACGGTAGTTCTATCTAGCGTGAAGGCCTACTCATTTCCACCGATCTAGAAAGCAGAAGGCTTCCCCATGACAGCTATGCTCCGGGTATGAGGTACGAGGTCACTTTCCCTATCGCTGGCCACGAGTATGGAGCCATTACATATCCGGTCGCTCACCCGAATAGAGGTCATCCCCATGTCCCTTTAGACATTTTCCCCGGTGCTCCTCGCACCCCGGCCTCCAGTCCTCTCGGCCCCATTACCATTACGGCGAGAGGACTCCAGGTCGGAAATGAGCCTCTCCCTGAGGAGCCACCCATGGGCAGGAAGGCGGGACGTCGTCACCAAAGGGGAAATGCCAGGGAAGGCCGGATGGAAATCAGACCAGTCTGTTTCTCAGACTTTGGGGTGGAGTACGACTCGGTGATGGAGCCCTCCCCCCGGTCCTATGAATCAAGAGAAAGGATAGGGACATGGTGCATCAGTCTTGTACTCCCTGAATGCGAGATCCATATGATCCTCTCCTTCCTCCGAAGGTATATCTAGGAGGAGAAGGACATGGCGTACCCCCAAGGATCAAACCTGCAATTACCGTTGGCCTCTCCGGAAGCACCTTCCACCTCGGTCAGAGAGGGTGGAGATATTTTCTGGGGACTGACATAAGATTTGTGACATGGCGCACCCTCGAAAAGTGTCGACACTGTGACAGGAGGCCCGTTCGCCGGCCCATCCTATCATGACGTGACATCCAGGACACTACAGCCCTTGGAGGATGACTTTGGATTCGGCGACCAATCAGCATGCTCACCGTATTCTCTGCCGGCCAGCCCACAGGCCCAGCAGCCTGCCTCGGCACCGCTTCCAGTTCCCCGGGCATTCTCAGTTGATGAGTGGGGCCAGCAAGGGTCAGATCCTGAACATGATCCATGGTGCTTCTGGACCGTCCTCACAGCAGGTCATTTCCTCGAGAAGTTTTGGCCGGTCGTAGGATAAGATTTTCATATACCAGAATCACTCACCCCGGCAGAGTTTGAATGTTTCCGCGAGACTCTCTAGGAAGCTCACTCCCGTCTCCACCACCAGCAAGTTCCCTACCCCGGGAGAAAATCACACCTCGAGGATATCGGCGAGCAATGTCGTCAGGACGAACTGGCCACGCTCCCCGCGGTTCGGCACTCCGGGTCACTTGGCCACTACAAGGCCCTCCAACAACAATGCATACAGAGTTTTCAAGTACTCATCAAAGTTATCGAGGAAGCCACCCCCACGCGCACATCGATGGAATGGGGTAGTACGGTTCCCTTCTCTTCAGTATGATTCTCCAACAACCCGACTCACCAAGCAGTTTTGAGGGCATTCCCCTGAGGAAAGTAGCAGTCAATATGGCCGACCTGTCTGAAGAGGGGAAAGGTTTGGAACTTCTCGATGGGGACTCACCCCCAGAGGACAGGCCGCTACTGGACCTATCTGGGAGGATTAATCATCAATAGAGAAACCTCCTTGGTCTCCCTGCACCCACAGAGGCGTTAACACTGAGCCGGAATATCAGCAAGGGTAAAGAACACATTGGGGCTATCAAGATCGGCGACCCATCTGCCTTAGTGTAGAAGGCAGAGGAAGATCCCGAGAAGGCCACGCTGCGCCAACATCTTGCTGAGCAAAAGATCCTGGTTGATGATCTTCTGGATGCACACATTGCAGAGTGGTGTCCTGACTACGGTGATCCTAGGCCGAGAGAGCAGGGGAATGAACAACTACCCCTTGATGAGATTTTCCCGGGCAACCGCGATCATGTTGTGTTCACCGACAGAGGAGAGGCTGGATCTAATGGCAAGAGGGCGCGATACATTTCGCCGAACCCTCATTGGCGGCGTGATCACCCAATGTACCCCGCTCAATTTCCTCCCGCTGCCCCAAGAGTCGCTCCACCAGCCGTCTCGCGAGTTGTAGAGCTTCACTACCGGATTGAAGAGCCTGGCAATGCGCTTGTGGTTAGGGATCCCCGTCAGGACAAGAACCCATGTCCAGACGATCCAATGGGGGCACTTATCGCCCGGTTGGAGGCTTTAGAAACTCGACAGGTGGTAATCCCACCGGACGGCAA
Organism: Viscum album; assembly: GCA_963277665.1. NCBI lineage: Eukaryota > Viridiplantae > Streptophyta > Magnoliopsida > Santalales > Viscaceae > Viscum > Viscum album. The sequence goes on from OY728152.1 coordinate 1,991,716,002, forward strand.
GCCATACACAGCATGGGTGGAAGACATGTCGGCCCTGCCATGATTTGGGAACCCCACTTTCTCCCCCTTTAATGGGACAAGAGACCCGCCACAACACCTGGCCCACTTCAACTCGAGGTGTGGGCCTATGTTAGGAAATTAGGTGCAGGAGGAGGCCACCAAGATCCATTTCTTTCTTCAGAAACTTGAAAGGCTAGCATTCGTCTAGTACAACCAGCTCCCTGTTGGATCTTTGACCAGCTGGGAGGACCTTCATAGGAAATTCCTCTACCAGTTCAGTTCCATAACCTGGAATTCGAACATCGCAGTCCTCTTCAAGTGCAAGAATAGTCCTGATGAGCGAGTCCTGGACTTCATCTCCTGGGATAAGGGCCTCACATACTCCCTTGACATGCCACTAACTCAGGATAAATTACTAACAATATGCATAGGGAACGTCAAGGTAGAGCTGGTTCCTTCTCTAATGACTCGGAATTACCCCGGAGGGTTCCCAGATTTCTCTGTCAAGGCTCAGCGCCTCAAAAAAGCCCTACAACAGGCCAACCAGGTACGCCCGCTTCCTCCTCTAATCCCTGCAAGGAGAGCTTCCAGAGCCGAACCCGCTGCTGTGGCCCACATAGACACCCTCGGGCAGCTAGAGTTGCTACCAGTGATGCCAGATCCGTATCCCCATATTGGTCCACCCCCACAGGCACAACCTCCAGATTAGCAGCGACCGCCTCAAAATTGGTAGGCGCCTCCGCGTAACGCACCGCCACCACCTAGGCGAGATAATCTGGTTCTGCCTCATCGACATGCTCCTCCAAACCCTCGTCAGGGCCAACCTCCAAGAGCACCATTTCTAGACAAAATGAATCGGACATACTCGTTCGATGAGGCTCAGGTCCCTGGTTATTTCCGTAGTGCTTTGGAGCATATAATTGTGTGGCTGCCTTAGTGCCGGAAGCCGGAAGAGGCGCATCTCACTGATCACCCCAACCACTACCATTATCACCAGACCTTGGGGCACACCATCTAGCGATGCTACATGTTCAAGGACTGGATCCAAGACTAGATTGAAAACAATATAGTCAGGTTGGGCCTAGCCCTGGCACAAGTATCAGTTGTCTTTGTGAGATCATAGGGCGGTGGCGGCAACAGGGATAAATGGCAGCAGATTTCCGACCGTGGGTCCCGGAAGTATAACAACTAGATGGCCCACAAGACGGTCGCCCATGCCCATGGAATCATCTGCATGCACCTGAATCATCCAGAGCCCTCAGAAGCTGCGGTCACTACGTCAGCATCATTGTCCCAGCTTGCCTCTTCCCAGAAGAGAAAGCGGCGGTAGCGCAAGAAGAAAGAACACACCCTTCCAATGCCATCGTCATCCCGCACTCTTGGCGACTTCATGCACCCGGAAATGGGAATCCCTCTGAGACTCTGCCAGGTAATGGATGATTTCTCGAGTGATAGTCAGGGGAACGCTTCGGTTAACACCGTAGAGTTGGTGAAATCCTTTTTAACTCCCAATGATGAGGAACGCCAGGTGGACTTTCCCAATGTCCCCAACCATCACCGACATCGGCGAAGCCATGGATACATGAATCTCTGGGGAACGACAGTCATCCAGGCCATGCACGCCACTGAGACTAGGTAGCAGGCCCAAATATTGATCTCAGCACATGCGACCCCTTTATCTGGTGTCGACAGGTCCGCCTCCACCACCGTTAGTATGGCTGGATCAGGCAGAACCACCTCGACCGTGCCGCGACCAGCTCTGCCCTGCTACATGCCAACCCCAGCCTTCCGATCCTAATCCGGCAGCCACTCTCCAAGCTTCGACTAGTGAACAACAAGATGTGCCTAGTACTAGTCAGCCACTGGTCCCGCCGGCAGAGCCCGTCATGCCTCAAATCGCAGAGCGGCCTCCTGTAAGTAGGGGATCGTGTTCGGCCCAAAGTATAACGTCCTGAAGCACCTGGTCGACAATCCAGCAAGTCTTTCTATCCTTGAGGATCTTCTCATATCATTTGAAATGCGTCAGGTGCTCGTCGAGGCCCTAAGGTGCCCCCTCCAGTTTGAGACGGAGGTAAAAGCTGCAGAAGCCTTCCATGCTGAGGCTATTTAAAACACTAAATGTCAGGAGGTTATCTCATTCTTCGGTGAAGTTGAAGACCCTCCCATACAGGGGCACATTCTCCCACTGTACATCCCTGGCAAGTTCAATGTCGTGGAAGTCCTCCGCTGTCTTATTGACATGGGTTCTGGGATTAACCTAATCCCAACTCGGACACTGTGGAAGCTGGGCCAGTTTGAGGATGATTTAACTCCCTCTGACCTCAGGATCCATGGGTATGACAAGACCGAGAAAACTCCACTCGTCAAGATTCCCTTGAAGACCCAGTTTGGTGGTTTAATTACTAGCACCGAATTAATGGTTGTCTCCCAGGACACCACCTATAATGTGTTGATGGGTAGGTCATGGCTCCACCTTCACGCGACAGTCCCCTCATCGTATAACCAGTGCCTCAAATACTCCCTTAATGTTCAATTAGGAATCCTCCAAGGAGATTCATCTCCTTTTTCCTCTTGTGAAGCCCGTTATCTGGATGCCAACAACTACAAGATCAAGGATAAGCAGGTTCTGGAAGGTGAGGTTGAGCCCGCCCTTGTCACATGTTATCCCTGGGAAGGTTTGGATGATGCTTACGTCTTCCCAATCCATCGGTTGGAGGACACAACCCCCGACATGGGGCAATGTTTTTTAGTTTCCGGTATAAGAGGAAGGCATATTCGCAGGTCCAAGTGATCGTAGAAAATAACCTCATACTTCTACACCAACCAGGGTCAAGTGATTCTTGAACCTCCTACCCCCGTATGGTATCAGGACGTTATGCTCATGGCAACGATGGTGCATCATACATGTCTCTTCCGCCAGGCTGGGATTTACCGGCTCAAGCCGGCGCGCCACTACTATTTTGATGTCATTAAGTGTGGCCCCTTGGGCCGATGACCAGATGGGATTGGATTAACTTCCTTCATCGCTATGGTCTCAGTGGCGCGTGAGTCTCCTGATATGATGAACACTGCTGCCCAAGCTGGAACCAGCATCCAATCAGGTTCTGGTAGCCCTAAAACAGCTCACCCCAAGGATGATCCCTTCACGAGTGGAGAGGACATGGAAGTTGCGCCCCCACCTTTGAGGAGGGCGTCTCCACCACGGCCGACGAGTTAGTACAGGTGAACCTTAGTAGTGGGGCAGAACCGAGACCCACATTGGTCAGCACCACTATGCCTCATGACGAGCAGCAATGGTATGTAGAATTCCTCAGACATCACCGTGATGTGTTTTTTTGTAGCTACGACGAGATTCTAGGGCTAGAACCCCAGGTATCCATCCACCACCTTGGCCTTCCAGCAAACCATCATGGGTTCAAGCAGCCTCCCAGAAAGATTCACCCTTCTCAAGGTGCCATGGTTGAGGACGAAGTTGACAAGATTATTAAATCCAACTTCATCATGGAAGTTTTGTACCCCCAATTTCTAGCCAACATTGTGTTATTCATGAAGAAAAACAGATAGATCAGGGTCTGTATTGACTTCCGCGATCTCAAACGCCTCTGTCCAGAGGATGATTTTCCCCTTCTAGTGAAAAAGTTGTTGATTGATGCCACGACCGGGTTCCAAGACCTCTCCTTCATAGATGGGTATTCTGGGTACAACCATATCTGGATGGCCCCTGAGGATGAAGAGTCAACTACCATTAGGGCTCCCCAAGGTACCTTCTGTTACCTGGTTATGCCCTTCAGCTTGAAGAATGCGGGTTCCACCTATCAGCGCGCCATGCATCGCATATTCCAGCTAATTCTCGGGACACTGGTGGAGTGCTACGTGGATGATCTGGTTGTTAATTCTTGCCAGCTCCAGGACCATCTCAAAGACCTTGAGAAAGTGATTGAGTTCCTCCGTTCCTGCCACCTGAAGATGAACCCGCTGAAGTGTGCCTTCGGGGTCTCCTCCAGAAAGTTTCTGGGCTCTGTTGTCAGATACCGAGGCTTCGAGATCGACCAAGAGAAGATCAAGTCCATCAGCCAGATGCATCCCCCGAGCAATATTCGGGAGCTTTGAGGACTCCAAGGCCACTTAGCCTACATACACCAATTCGTTACGAATCTGGCGGGCAAGTGTGAGACCTTTTCCCGACTCATGAAGAAAGGTGCCACCTATGAATGGGATGAATAGTGTTAGACTACCTTTGAAGAAATCAAGAAGTATCTGCTCCAACCTCCGGTCTTGATGCCACCCATCTCCAGGAAGCCGCTGTTCCTTTACATGACCGCCATGGAATGGTCCCTCAGTGCACTTTTTTCCCAGAATAACAACGAGGGAATAGAGAACAACCTATACTACCTCAACTGCATGCTCCTCGATACAGAAATTAGATATTCTCCCATCGAGAAGAGCTGTCTTGCACTCGTATTCGCCGTACAGAAATTGAGGCACTACTTGCAGCACCACGAGGTACATCTGGTCTCTCGGGTAAACCAGCTGAAGTACATCCTAAACCGACCTATAATGACTAGCCGACTAGTGTGGTGGGCAGTGATCCTCCAGTAGTTCGACATTAGGTTCATACCTCAAAAGGCTCTCAAAAGAAAGGCATTGGAAGACTATTTAGCTGCTCAGCCAACCTCCTTGGATCAGACACTGGATCTAGGTTTTCCTAATGAGGTAATCTTCTCAGTCGATCATGTCGTCCCATGCTGGTAGATTCACTTTGACGGTGCCTCCCGGAGCCCCACCGATAGAAGACTCAATGATCCTAGGATCAACAGAGTGGGCCTGGGTATCGTCTTCATCTCCCCGGAGCAAGCCCTTCTTCCTTATTCATTCCTATGTTCAAAGGGCTGCACCAACAATGTGGCAGAATATCATGCGCCCATCACTGGCCTCGAGCTGGACCTTGAGATTGACGTGCCCCATCTGCATGTGAAAAGGGACTCTGAGATGGTCATCAGGAAGGTCAACGGTGACTATGTAGTCAAAAAGCCAGAACTCATGCCATTGTTGGAGTGCACCCTCCGTCTAATGGATCAGTTCCCCTCTCGCCCGAAAATTGCACATATTACCTGGTCACAGAACGGTCGAGAATATGCTTTGGCCCGCTTGGCCACGTCGCTTGCGGAGCCCGAACAGGACGACCTGATTATCCACATGGCTCACTAGAGATTCATTTCTCCCATTACCCCAGAGGATGATCATGGCCTGTTGGTGATCCATCTTACCACTGGTGCCCCTACATCGGGGTCCCCAGGTACTTCAGATACGGTGATCAAAGTAGTTCCTTATTGGAGGACTCCCTTGGTTGAATACCACCTATGTGGTAATCTTATATCAGATCGGTCCGAGCACGAGAAAATCCAATTCCGCGCGCTGCAGTTTACCCTTCAGAGTAGTCCCAGACGTGAGCAGATCCTTTACAGATGCGGATTTGATAGTGTTCTCCTCCGTTTCCTTCAAGGGGTCAAGATCCCTCAGGTCATGCAAGAGATTCATGCTGGTTCCTGTGGAACCCATACGGCCGAGTCGAAGTTGTCTCACCAAATTCGGGGGCTGGGGTACTTCTGGCCCTCTATGATATATGACTGCATCGAGTTTCCCCAGAGGTGTCATGCATGCCAAGTTTGTGCATCGACCACCAGAGCCCCTCCACAATACCAACTATTCATGGCCATTTGCAGACTGGGGGTTGGATTTCATAGGACATTACCCACCGGTGACGGCTCGCCAAAGCCGGTTCATTCTGACCACTACAGATTTCTTTTCCTAGTGGGAAGAGGCAATTCTGCTCAACGAAGTCAAAGCTCGTTCTATCAATGACTTCGTGAGTTCCAACTTCATCTATCGATTTGGAGTGCCTCACGCTATCATCATGGATAACAGAACCAAATTCCGAGCAGCTGAGTAAAAGAAATTATACGCCAAGTACTACATTTTCTCTAACCATACCTCCCGCTATCACGCGCAGATGAATGGACAGATCAAGGCATTTAACAAAACCCTCTCTAACATTCTGCAAAAAATGGTTGTTCAGAACAAGAAAAGTTGTCCAGAGAAGCTCCCCAAAATCCTTTGGTCTTATCAGATGATGACTCGTAACTCCACCCAGGTGACCCCGTACTCCCTGGTGTACGGAGCTGAGGTCGTCCTACCCATCAAGATTCAGTTGCCTGCATTGCGAACAGTGGTTTACGACCAGCAAGCACTAGATAGAGTTGCTGAAATCCGTCTAGCAGAATTAGAAGCGCTGGATGAGAATCGGCTTCGCACCCTCCATAACCAAGAAAGGCATCAGAGTAGGATGGATCAAGATTTCAATAAGAGGGTTCGCCTCCGCTCTTTCTTGCAAGGCGATTTGGTACTGGCCCTCAGGACGTCGATGATTCTCGGATGGAAACCACCCAAGTTAGAGCCCAAATGGTAGGAGCCTTTCATCGTCCATAAGGTCTATCCCAATGGTGTGTATTCCCTAGTGACTATGGATGGCGAGCGTGTAACTCCTCCCACCAATTCCAAGTTCCTCAAGCAGTACTTTTCTTGAGCCTAGGGGTCCTACATGACCCTAAACTGCAAGTGCGGCCCCCCATGACCTTTAACTGGATAGCGGTCCCCCATGACCATAAAATGGATAGCGGTCCCCCATGAACATAAACTGGATTGCGGTCTAGCATGACCTTAAACTGCATTTGGCCCTGCATTTGGGCCCCTTGGTCTGAGTTCTAAGACCTTAAACAATGATCCTTGTGGTCCATCATGACCTTAAACTGCATGCTCGTCCTCACTGCAAGATATTAAACTACGAGCTGGTCAGGACTTCCTGACCGAGGCCCAGCCTTAGGCCCCTTGGCCTTCTCGGGCCCTTAGCATAGTCCTTACCCAGAATGTCTGGTGTAGTGTAGGACTATGTCCTCATTCACCATGGGTTACCCGCCACGCCGTACACATTCCTGGATGAAATGCCTCTCATCGTCCTACATGACATTAAACTGTGCTTCTATAACTACATGCAGCTTGATTCCCATACTTATGGGATACGTAGGACTACCTAAATGTCTAGGTTTCAGGTCTATCCCCATCTCTTAGGAGATCCCACAATCTCCCGGTCACCTCAATCTCTTGGCATGTCCCTCCCAGTGGATGGATATATAGGTGTGTTACATGGTTTTTGGAACTATGCCCCCTTCTCCCGAGAATCTTCCATCTTTTGGCCGCTCTCAAACTGAGCCCTTCGACCCTTACCGATGGTCTGCTAATGTGCTCAGAGTATTCTGGTCTAGCACATGGAGTGTCAGATTTGACTTAGGTAAGTTTTTTGTCCACTTGTCAATCTTCGTGCTCCCTTTCATTTGGGCCCCTGTTATCTTTCACACATGGAGGGACCCCCAAGAACGGCTTGGATACAATGCCTAAGGGCTCTCCTACAATCATGGGCCAAAGCCCCCGAGGGTTTTAGACAAAAAATTGGTACAAATCCCACGTTCCAAATATGGTCAGCGGTCGATTCTCATTTGTTTCTCCCCATTTTAGGCTAACGTGACAAGATGTTGTGTTACGAACATGGTCAGCAGCAGTCCTCAGTCATCACACTGGCTTCTTCAGGCCCTGAATGTTTGTTGCATGATTCAAATTATGTTCCACCCAACGTGTCAAGGTGTAATCTCGACACTCCTTGCAATAACCCTCAGTGCACCCCCACATGTCAGATAATCAAAGCTACGTAACGGCGTCGCTTGGGGCTCTCGCGAACTGAGCGCCAAGATTATATGCTTGGGTTTTTTCTAAGGATCATGTGTAGCATGACCCTCATCCCTATGGTAAATGAGGAGTTGCCCATACATTGCATTCCGGGCCCAGCTCAGGTGGAATCTAGTGTCTCCCGCCCCACTAATTGTTGGACCCTCGTTGGCTCCTTGGCCCGAGGCTCCTCTCCCAGAATCACCTTATCACATCATGCATGTTCTCCCAAGTCCATGCCATATGACCATAAACTGTTCTGGTTGGTCCTACCACACGACCATAAAATGTGATGATATCATCCATGCCGCACGATGGAAAATGGCACAACATTGTGGTGACCTCCCCATAGGGGACATCACGTTGAGTATCAGTCCATTACCATACCATTCGTCAACGGATATATACGTCTTGATTATTGTGGAGATTCCAGGAGTTTCTGCCCTAGGCTGGTTGGTCCATGAAAGAAAATCCATTCACCTTCATGGACAAACTAGACATATCAAATGACACTTCTTTTGGTGTGAGGGCTAGACCCGCACACCTCTTTCATCATTTGCACAGGTACCATGTCGTGCTGTGAAACCCTTTAAGAACTACATGCATCTTGATCCCCATTCTCATATGGTACGTAGGAATGCCTAGACCTCTCATCTAAGGGTCCAGCTTGAGGTCCGTTAATTCATCGTGTCTGTCCTGCCTTTGGGGCCTTGACCGCGGGACTGTGTGGCATGGTTAGCAGGACCTCGTCCTCATTCACACCAGGTTTGCGATAATCCACACCACGTGCACCCTGTTATGAGAATTATCCCTCCTGTTTCTTGTCCTGTCCGATTTTAAAAGGGGCCCCCAAGAACTACATATGGCTTGATTCTCATCCTTATGAGGTACATAGGAGCGCTTGGGTACTTCCCCACAGGCCCAGCCTAGATTTCGTGTTTGGTCCCAAGACCTAGACACGTCTCCATGGAGAACACGGTAAGCAAGACCTTGTCCTCATTCATGTCGGGTTTCGTGAACACTTTACCATGTGTCTCCCACTTCCCTTCCTCCATTGGTCAGAGCTGTAAGACCTTAAACTAAAATCCTTTCTAGAACTACGCGTGGCTTGATTCCCATCCTTATTAGATTTATAGGAATTCCTGGACATTTCGTCTTGGGTCCAACCCCAGGGGATACCAAATCCCGTCCCTCCTTACTATTGGCACCTTGGCCTGGCTTCTTGGGGAGTGGGGTATTTGCGACATTTACCCCAAATAAGTTCGGGATGCCCCATAGTGATGTTGGGAAGCGACAGTTCTCTCGCCAGAGAGGTCCTGTCTGAAAATTGGGATGATCTGTGACCAAATTAAAACATTCGCCTAATGCGCCTCTTCCATGATAGAGCAATTTTGGGGAGTGTTGGACTCTATTGGAATAAACTACCACTCCACTTTCCACGCTTTTTGTGTCCCTTTATTCGGATCCTCATCCTCTTTCATGTTTGATGGGACCCCCTAACAGTATGGATGATATACCTTGGTCCGCCTGATGTAATAATATGGATGATAGACCTTTGGTCCACCTATTGTATCAGTATGGATGATAGACCTTGGTCAGCCTACTATCCTAGGCCAATGTTCTGGAAGACTGGTCGTGTTTGATGGGACCCCCTAACAGTATGGATGATAGACCTTGGTCTGCCTGCTGTAACAATATGGATGATAGACCATTGGTCTGCCTATTGTATCAGTATGGATGATAGATGTTGGTCCTCCTACTATCTTGGGACAACGTTTCGGAAGACTGATTGACGGTATTTGAGTTAGGCCCCGTGTTACGAACATGGTCAGTGGCCAGCCCTCATTTGTTGTCCCCATTTCATGCCAATGCGATATGGATGCTGCGTTTCTGCCATGGTTAACAGTTATCCTCCGTCGTCGCACCCACCCATATTTTTCTGAATTTTGGGTAACGTGATTCACCTTTTTCATCTCCCTATGTTCGGATGGATTTCAATTCCCCTGGCATTGCCCCGCTCGTGTGTCAGAACACATTGAGAAGATGATATATCAATCAGTCTGAGGTCCTCTCCTTAGATGTCCAGGCCTGATTTCGGATGCCTGAAGCTTGGTTGACACTCCCCTGAAGTGGTAGATTATGGTTGAGCATATCAAAACAAAGGTAAAAATAAATGGATTTGTCCTTATATTGGATCGAAATATTGAGCAGTGAAAGAAAAAAGTTCAGGGGATGGCCAAACAGAGCCCTAAAGGATCAGCGTGCAGGATGGATCATTCCAATGCTGCTACCCTTTGGCTGGTAGCCTCCAGGACTGCTTCCCTCTCCCTGAAGACTCTCCCTTCATCAGCAGCCGTAGAGCGCAGTTCGCCAACCCTAGCTTGTGCCTGCACTCATTCGGTTTGAAGTACGGTCATCTGGTGACTCGCCTCCATCAGTTGTTCTTGGGCGTCATCCAATTGGGCCGTCAGTTGCTCCCCGAGCTCAGAGCATGTTGCGACTAAGACCTCCTTCTCTTCTGCCTACCCTACGAGGTGCCAGACTTCTTGCTCAGCCCTCAGGAACGCTCGGGTACTCACTGATCGTTCCCGACACTAGGTAACGTTGATGCACCCACTTCTCTCACGTATCTTCTCGGCCATGTAATCATGTACCTCCAGATTAAGGCGTTGACCGTAAGCCCCTCCGGCACACAAGAAGCGTAGTCAGGTCTGGAGTGATCCCATCCACCTTTTCCAATCCATCTGAGGCTACCGGAGAAAGCGCTGGATACACTTCCACCCTTTGCGCCGTGTCATCCGGCTCTCCTTGGTCACTTCCGAGTCTGAATCGTCTATCTCCTCAGGATCAGCGGGCCAATATGGGGGAAAGGCAGCCAGAAGTTCAGCAGAAGGTTCTGCCTCAGGGATTGCATCGCAAGGAATAGGATCCTCGACGTTCGGGCGACCTACCTCTCTTTCCCTGACAATGGTGGTGTCTCCGCCAGATTCCGACCTTGATCTAATGACAACACTGCTGATGTCTGCCACCCCCTGCTTGCAAATTGTCGGGGCGGACCCATTTTGGTAGCTATGTTCTAGAGGAGGTGGTATATCTTCTACTGGTCCACTCACGGACGGCTCGAGCTCAGCAGCCCGATGAGCCTCCAACGCCGAGATCACTGTACGAGAAGCATCCTGATTATTTGGGTTTTCTGACAGTAATCACCAGTAGCGATGCAGGGGACTTACAGGAACCCATAGCGTCAGCCGCCGGTCTGCTAGCCTCTATATGAGCTGTCGTGGAAGGAGACCCCTCAGTGCTTGTTAGTTTGATGATGGGCATCGGAGCCCCATCCTATCCCACTGGCGCTTCTCCTCCCTCCTCTATTGGGGATTGTCTGATCAACACCTATATGCACTTGAGTGAGATAGAGAACTGAATTAGAAATTTCAGAAGAGAATGGGAAAGGAAGGAGGGTGAATAAGGATAGATACGGACCTCGAGCAGTTTTGTTATCTCCATGTCGGAGCTGAAAATCTCACGGCTCTCCTGCAAGTTTCCTTGGTAGGCCGCCCCTTGTGACCCCTCACAATCGGGATCTCCTTATCCTTCACCTTCTCCTTCATATTCTCCTCTTCCTTCGTCTTCACCTGTTCCCTCCTCTCCTTCAAACTCATCATCACTGTCACCTTCTCCTGGCGGCATCACATCCGGATCATGCTCTTGGATGAGCATCACTTTCACTAGGAAAGGTGTCTCCGCACGCTGACCACTTTGGCGCGCGTATGTTTCCATGTACATCAGATATGCATGCCGCCGATGGAATTTTACATGGTCGGTAACTTGAATGAGCCCAACCTCTAGCAGCTGGATCCCGTCCTGCATTATCTTCTACCATACGGCTTCAACGCTCATTGATTTCCGCAGGGTCATCCAGGCCGACCACAGGGCCGGGAAAATTGCATCTTGGGAAGGTTCGAGCAGGTATCTTATCTGCTTTTGGGAAGTTTTCTGGACGCCTCATGTGACCCCCATCTGGGAAACGAGGTCGCATCGACACCATGCGATGTCCCCACTGCTGAGGTCTAGGCCTGCGCAGGCCTCGCTGCCTGACGCGCCCCTTGTTCCCCCCTTCTAGCAGAACCATGTCTGCCCCCCTGTCACCCAGTTTCCACGCAAGTAGTCTCAATTTTTCAGACTCTCTTGTGTAAAAGCCCCTTAGGGTACGCAATAGTCCAGAGTTTGACATAATCGGTTGATAAGCCGACATTGACCCCAGTGGGAGGAAGGGTAATGACGTCACCTGAGCAGTATGTGGTGAACATTAGCCACATCTGGTGAAGGATGCATAGATTCTTCTCCTCCTGGATATCTGTGAATAACTTCTTCAGCATTCTCTAGAGGCACCCAAATTTCCTAGTGAATCAGGACATCACGTAAGTCTCACAGATGATCTTCCCATTAATCCAAGCTACAAGCACCCCGAATCGGATGCTCTGGAAGTATTCTTGCTTCTCCAGCGAGCCTTGAACATTATCCACCATCTAGCTGACTGGGACGAGTAATGTGCTGAAGTTGAAATTTGTGTGGTTACCGATTCGGATCCTTACGCCCTCCTCGTTTAGCGTCATCGGTGAAGCCCCGACAATATTTAGGAGAGATGGCCGAAGGCCGTTTCTTGGAGGATGAACGACATTCGGAAAAGTGTACCCACCAAGATGAGCCGCCACCCATCCGCGAAAGATCTGGAAGGGGCCACACACCCTCTAAGGTGACCACCCTCTGGAGATGCATCCCAGGATGGCATACAACCTAGCCAGCACGGGGACCCCCAGGTTGAACCTTTTGTTGGCATCCATGGTGCCTACCATCACCAGTGTTGTTGGACGGACACCAATTCTTGCATCCCACACTGGAAGGATCCACCCACTCAGGAAGGTGGTGAGGAACCCGGCATATCGGACGTTTGGGTCCCGGGCCTCAATGACATGGTAGCCCCACGATTGATATTTCCCCGCCTCCAAGGTCCTCCAATATGATCCATTATTGCTCCTATGAGCCATAGTTGGGCATCGTTTTCCCCTCCATGGCATCTTGATAGCCGGGTCCTTCTCTAGGAACTGGATAAACCAGTCCTTGTAGGCAATGTCCTTCAGGATGTCCGTGACCCCTATACTCTCTTTGTCCAGCTCCAACATGTGCCACGTCAGCATGGGGGTCCGCGACCTATCTTCTCAGGTGTTCATTGGAGGAATGAACTCATTGTATTGGTATCCCTCCAGTGGGATACCTCCGATGTAGTGAACTTCCCAGAGGCTGATGCCAACTTCCCCATGGTGTAATGGAATGTGTTGGTATCAGGGGACCACCGCGTAAACAGCTCGGGCCCGAGTTCGGGTTGACGGTAGAAGTGGAATTGTGATGTCCACACTGCCTCGAACAGACCAATGTGTCGCAGCTCAGCCCCAAATTGGTCGCATGTATGGCGAACCCAGTATGCCCAGGCCTACTCAATGGTTAATTTTCCTCCGGACCGCATGTCCCAATCTTGCAGCCAGCCCTAGGTATCGTCCATGATGCTCTGACGAAATGTGTTTGAATAAAGGGTTGGGGAGCTCTCTACAATAGGATCACCCCCATCAATGGTCTTGGTCCTCGGGTTCAGGACATACACATCCATATGTCTGGTCTCTCTAGCAGGATGACCATTGTTGGTGATGTTGTAACAGATAATGTTGTCCTCCCAGGTCACCCATGACCGCGGTGTGTGCACCTCGAAGCCCGGAAGTGGGACCTCCTCCAGGATGCCGAAGTTCCAGAGCGGTAGGTTGTTGGACAGAGGATACCCTTTCTGGGAAGGGGTCAGCAGGTTAAACAAGGTAAGTTTGTCGGAAACAACCACTATGGTGCCATAAACCACTTCATTGGCCGCCATTTCAGCACTACGAGTGGTGGCTTCCCCTCATCGGCCTGGTTCGCAACTATCATGAGTTCTTTGAGAGTTGCGTGAAATCAGGAAGAGGTTCGCGGAATCGGAGAGGGTTGTGCACAATCCTGGCTAGCGGCGCGCAATTGAGGTGTTAGGTGCACAATCAGAACTGTTGGTGCGAAATACCCCGACTTTGTGTGGAAATGAGGCCGAAACTCGGAAGGAATTACATGCTACCAGAGCATTTTTTACTCGTAGCTGCGGAAGAAATTTCATGCATGAGAGCGTTGATCATATCGCTCGGAAAAGCTGGAGTACGAAACATGGGATCCGGGGCCCCGTTTTATAAGTGAGTCCGGGGTTTCGCGTTGCGCGGAAAGAGAATACCACATCGACCCGGAGTTTTTCCCACCCCATTTGGCTTTTTCGCGCAAAGTGCCCATGAAACCCACCACTTTGGCGTTTCCCTTGGAATCTGATAATTGCGACCTCTCACCGATCCAATTTCGAGGGGGGGCATTTGTAGATGCCGAAAGAGTCCGTAACTCCTAAAGGAAGTTCCGCAATGTTGAAGTGAAGTCATATTCAGACCCTGAGGCTTGGTCCGGAGGGCCCGAAAGTGGTGTGTGAAATTAAGGGGGACTTGCGCGAAAAAATGTTTCCCACACGAAAGAAGTCTGGGATTCACGGAAAGGCAATTATGTGGCGCGCAATTTTTCACACCTCGTTCCGTGCAGTGCAGGCTTTCGTGTCGACCAGTGCTGGCCTGGAAGATTTCACGCGCCGCTCAGATTTCGCAACGCCTATGGCCTAAAATAGAATGATACCCCTTCTGTTTCGGGTTTGTGGAATTCGGACCAGCTCCCGTGCGTGCAATTGGACTCCCATGCGCACAATATGAATTTCAGGTGTTGATCCTTTTCATGTAGCCTTTCCACGGGGTTCGCCTTTGCATGAAATCCCAACGGTTTAAATAAAATTGCAAACTCTCTCAGGTTCCTCCTTTGTGCGCAATCACTTCTATTGCGCGCACTCCCTCCTTTGCGCGTAAAAACCAATTGCACGTAATCCCATCTTTAGGTTTTTCCATACCCTAGGAATCAGTCGTTGCCTCCCGTGAACAATCCATTCCTGTTACGTGCAATCCCCCTAGCCGTGGGCAATCCCTCGGCCCTCATTTCCAGCCAACCCGGTGTTTTGCACGCAAACCTTCTCTTTGCGCGCAAACCCCAGGACCCCCCATCTTTATGCCCCCTGGGGTGCCTCCCTGCTTAGGCGCCTGTAGACGCCGGAAAAGTCCGTTGTTCCCAAACGAAGCTCCGGATGTGGAAAGCGAAGTGATATTTGGAGTCAGAGGCACGTTCCGGAGGGCCCGGAGGACTTGCGCGAAATTTCAGAGGCCCGCGCGCAAAGTTGAGTCGCGGCGCGCAATCCTCCCGGGATGCGTGCAATGCGCTGGGCCGGCGCGCTATTTTGCGCGCCCGTGGCCCGCGCGGCTCCCTTGCGCGCCGGGCCCCGATTCCGCGCCCGACGACTGGATTCCGCGCCGGGGTTGCCTATAAATATAAGGCGACCCCCGACATTTTGAAGGTTGCCAGAATCCGAATCGTCGCTCGTTCGCTCAATCCAACCCCTTCCGCGCGCAATGTCGATCTTCAGGTAACCTCCTTTCTTTCGCGCAATAGAGCCTTGGGGTTCGCCTTCGCGCGCAATCCCCTTGGCTCCTTTCCTTTGAATAATCCTTAATCCGAAGGCCTTTGCGCGCAAAAGAAGCCTCTTGCGCGCAATTGCCCCCGGGTGCGCGCAATCCAGCCCGATTGCGCGCACCCCCCATTTTCAAAGTGGCCATTCGTTAGAGAATGAGCCGTTGCCCCCGCGTGCTACCCCAAGCCCGGTGCGCGCAATCTCAATCATCCGCGCGCAAAGGGCTGGCCCGATTGCGCGCCAGCCCACCATTTTGCGCGCCGACCTGCTGTTTTGCGCGCAAAGCTCCTCTTTTGCGCGCAATCCGCCAGGGTCGCCCCCCTTGACCCCCTGAGGGTACCCGCCTACGTGGCGCCCGATGATCTTTATCCTGGGTGCCCGCACCGTGCGTTGTCTTCCCGTGCGGCCCTCCAGGCTCGCGCGAAGTGACACGGACCCATCGGCGGCAACCAACGTCCAGCATGACGTTAAACTGCACATACGTCCAGCATGACGTTAAACTGCACATTTGTCCAGCATGACGTTAAACTGCACATTCGTCCCGCATGACGCTAAACTGCATCCGTCCAACATGACGTTAAACTGTACTACGTCCAAGCTGCACGACGCTAAACTGCCTAGCCCCTATCGTCCGTGCTGCAAGACGTTAAACTACCAAGCACCTTCGTCCTCAGCACACGACGTTAAACTGTACTTCGTCCGGCAAGACGTTAAACCGTCTGCTTCGTCCTCAACACACGACGTTAAACTGTACTTCGTCTGGCAAGACGCTAAACCGTCCGCATCACCCGATCCCGCGCCTCGCACGCAGGGTCCCCCCGGTTTGGATGTGGCCCCCACCCGCTCGTCTCTGCAGGGATGTCGGGATTGCCCCTCTTTAGGGACGATTTAATGGGAGCGGCTTTTCCCTACGGGGGTAGGGTATTACAAACCCCTAGTTTCTTGTGGGGGGCTGCACATGTGTATCTCCATTGCGCTCCCCCACTGCCGAAGCCAGTAGAGGGTGTGACTGGGATCGAGGTGTCTCCTACTTTCGGTCCAAGTCCCTTCCAACTGAGTTTTGCCGCATCCGGGCTGCCTCAAGTGCGTAAGTCCTAACAGAATGAACTACGTGGACTTTGATCCCTGTCTTCTAAACAGGGTGCGTAGGAAACCTCCCTGAGGTTCAAGCCCACCACCTGGTCGTCCCGGTCGTATTCACGTCGGTTCGTCCATCAGTGGACCCCTGCAGGGTTCACGCATGCGTCGATTCACCTATGAATCCGCCCCTGTGGGAGACTGCCTGTGTGTATCTCCACTGTGCCTCCCCACAGCCCCTTTTTCCATTTCTCCTTTTATCGTCCAGCATGACGTGAAACTGTGATCCACCCGGCCGTTCCATCCCCCTCTGTGCGAGGTGGTTCGGTTCAATCCTCCGCCCGGCGGCCTCGACCCCTTCGTGAGTCGGCTTGCCGACATCCAGCATGACGTTAAACTGTATACCCGAACTACGTTGACTTTGATCCGTGCTAACGCGCGGTACGTAGGAAGCCCCTACGGGGTCCAAGCTCTTCACTCCATCATCCATCCTGATCCTTACCCGGGCCGCCACATCCCGGTGGGGTCATGCCACTTCTCTCCACTCCACATCACTTAGGAAGCCGCCCATGCGCTGGCCCCAGCGTCGGAGGTTCCCCGCAAGGGGTTCTGTCATCTGATCCACTTTTCGTGTTGATCGGTCCGATGCCGTCCCCGCTGGACGTTAAACTCGCGGCGTACCCCGTGTTAAACATGGGAAGCTGAGGAAAACCTCAGGGGACACAGTTCCCCGCACCCAGTGCGGGATGCCTCAGGCCATCATGCCTTTGAGAAGCCCTTTTAGGGACGGAAGACAGACGTGCAGAGCCGCAGTGTTACGACACGCCCCCAGCACCCAGAGCCACCCGGCCTCCTCACCGCAGGTTGCTGCCCCGACCAGACTCCTTGGAGCGTCCGGGCGGAAGCAGCGTAATTAACCGGTGTCCATGAAGATATGGCGCCAGGAACGAGATTCACGAGCATGTCTGAAATCTATGAGGGAGACCCGGATTAGGCGACGAGTTCCGAGGAGACGTCCAAGGAAGGAGGAGCCGACATCCCATCATCCCGGTTTCGATCAAGGAGTAGACGCCCCTGAATAAGGGACGGATGCCGCCCGCCTTTGGAAAGCGGGACTGCAGGACCACAAGCCGCGCGCCCATCCCCTCGGGTTGACGGGTGCACGCGCGAACGCGTCCTGGCGGAACAGCGTAACCTGACGCACATCCGCACCGAAACAGAAAAATGGTGAACCCGACGTGAATCTCTTCTCCTCGATACGAGGAACGATGGCTTTCAGAGGTGTTGGAAGACCGGCATGTTGCCCAGCCAAGCATTCAGTCTTACCCGCCAGGGGCTGGGGAAGGGACATCGGGCACTCCGTCTCGCAACGTCGAGGGCCTGGGTTCCCCCCACGGAAGGCGTCGTGGCGCTAATGGTTAGTTGTCGATTCCTTTTTCCTGTCAGTGTTAATGGGTCCTTCTCCCTGCTTTCAGAAATCAGGTCGCCCGATCCAGTGCCCGATCACCGCCCGCCCACTGGCGCAGAGGTAGGGGAAACACCGACGCGGCTCCTCCGCGCGGTCCCGCCCGTTCCACAGCCGTCCCAGCAGCCGCAATTGCGGGACGACCACGCCCTCTCTCCCCCTCGGAGGTCATCCAGAGAAGGGTGATCAACACCCTGGTGCGGAGATATGAGGAAGAGGGAGTCATCCCCACTAGGAAAATGGCTCGCCTAGACCTTGAGGAGGCTGCACCTCGCCACCACTGCCGCCCCCGAGGGCCGCGCAGGGAGGCACCGCTGCCTACCTCAACGTCCAACCGCTTCGGGAGCTTATCCCCGGAGCGCTCTGACAGTTCCCTTCCCTATGCGGATGAGGTGGAAGATGCCCGGGATCACCCTATCCGGGATTCGCTCCAGGGATCTACGGTAAGGACTCCCGCCAGGCCACGGCGACACCGCCGCCAGGCCTCTCAAGTCGAAGAGCGGGCTCTCCACCTGCCCACGCCGCTCATCCCGACTCGCCTGTCCCGACGCCAACGTCGGGCACGAGCGGAAGAGGATGCCCACCTTGGGGCCCTAGCAACAGCGGCCGCATTGGCCCAAGCCACTGTTGGCTCCAGTCGCCAGGCCCCTGCGCATCCTGAGCAGGGGAACTTCTATGCCCGACCTAAATCGAGGCCTCGACCGCCCCAAAGGCAGGTTGGGTCGACTCTCCCGGTTGCTGGTGCAGGCAGTAGCCACCGCGGACCACCTCGCGGTAGCGCTATTCACCAGCGGGATCTACTCCGTGTGGCCGATCCAGGAGGCATGGGTCATCCCACCTTCCGATCCCGGCCCGGAGGCCTGCCCGGAATCATCTCTCCCCGCGTACCCTTTGATATCTGTCCCGGTGCCCCTCGCACCTTGGTTTCCAGTCCTCTTGGCCCCAGCACCAGTGCGGCCGGAGGACGCCAGGAAAGAGATCAGCCCTGCCCCGAAGAACCACCCAGGGGCAGGAAGGCAAGGCGTCGACGCCGAGGGAAGAATGTTACGGAATTCCGGACAGAGATCCGACCGGTTCGCTTCTCTGATTCAGAGGCGGAGTACGATTCGGCGACAGAGCCCTTTCCCCAATCCCGCCAGTCAAGGGCAAGGGTAGGAATGCGGCACGTCAGCCTCGTGCTCCCCGAGAGCGAGATCGATGTGATCCCCGCTTCTCTCCGAAGGTATATCCGGAGTAACGAGGGCCTGGTAGACCCCCAAGGATCAAGATTGCGGTTGGTACCGGCCCCTCCGGAAGTGCCTTCCGTCTCGGTCGGAGAAGTCGGAGACTTTTTCTGGGGACCGACGGTCGAACCACGATCTGGTGCACCCTCGGCGAGCACCGATGCTACGGCAGGATGTTCGCTCGCCGGCCCGTCCTATCGTGATGTGGTAGCCAGGGCACCGCCACCCTCAGAGGGCGGCCCGGGATATGGAGGCCAATCGGCCTGTTCGCCGTATTCACCGCCGGCCAGCCCGTCAGCCCGGCGGCCCGCCTCGGCACCACTGCTGGTTCCCCGTCCGTTCCCATCCATTGAAGAGGACCAAGGAGATCTGGGTCCCGAGTTTGAGTCGTGGAGCTTCTGGACCGTCCTTGCAGAGGGCCACTTCCCTGAGAAGTTTTGGCCAGTCGCAGGACCGGGCTTTGATGCACCCGAATCGCTCACCCCGGATGAGTTCGAATGCTTCCGCCGAACTCTCCGGGAGACTCGCTCCTGTCTTCACCGCCTACAAATGCCATACCCCGGGAGTCAAGTGCACCTGGAGGATATTGGTGAGCAGTGCCGTCAAATTGACCTGGCCATGCTCCCCGCGGCTCGGCACCCCTGGTCATTTGAGCACCACGAGGCCCTCCAACAATGATGCATTGAGTGTTTTCAAGTACTCCGCAAAGTTATCGAGGAAGCCACTCCCCACGTGTATATCCGTGGATGGGGGCAGTACACTGCCCTACGCTTCAGTGTGATTCACCGACAGCCCGATTCGCTGGGTGGCCCTGAGGGTATATCCCCAGGGATAGAAACGGTCAATATGGCTGACCTGTCGGGAGAGGGGAACGACTTGGAACTTCTCGACGGGGGCTTCCCCCCCGAAGACAAGCCGTCGTCAGAGCCATCGGTGAGAGTCACTCGTCATCAGAGGAACCTCCTGGGGCTCCCCGCACCCACTGAAGCACTGACGTTGAGCCGAAACGTCAGCAAAGGAAAAGAGCACAGCGAGGCTATAAAGCCCGCCGACCCATCTGCCTCCATGCAGAGGGAAGAGGAGGATCCCGAGAAGGCTACACTACGTCAGCAGCTCGCCGAACAGAAGAAGCTGGTTGACCAGCTCCTCGCCGAGCGCAATGCAGAACGGCGGCTTGACTACGGTGATCCTAGGCCAGGACAGCAGGGACCGGAACAACCGCTCCTCGACGAGACTCTCCCGGGCAACCGTGATTACGCCGAGTTCGCCGACAGGAGAGAGGCCATTGCCTACGGCAAGAGGGCACGGTATGTTTCGCCACACCCTCCCGAGCGGCGTGACTACCTGAGAGACCCCGCTCGGATTCCTCCTGCTGCCCCAAGGGCCGCTCCGCCCGCCATCCCACGAGCTGCCGAGTTCGACGACCCGGTCGACGACCCGATTGAAGGGCCATGCAATGCGCTCGTGGTTAGAGATCCTCGCCAGGACTGGAACCCATGTCCGGACGATCCGATGGCGGCACTCATTGCCCGCTTGGAGGCCTTGGAGACTCGGCAGGTGGCGATCCCACCGGACGGCAAGCCCTACCCAGCATGGGTGGATGACATGCCGGCGCCTCCGGGATTCGGGAATCCCACTTTTGCTCCCTTCAACGGGACTGGAGATCCGCCACAGCATTTAGCCCACTTCAACTCGAGGTGCGGGCCTATGTTGGGGACTCCGGCGCAGCAAGAGGCCGCTAAGCTTCGCTGCTTTGTTCAGACACTGGAAGGGCCAGCATTTGTCTGGTACAGCCAGCTCCCCGTCGGGTCGGTAACCAGTTGGGAGGACCTCCGCAGACAGTTCCTCTACCACTTCAGTTCCACGACCCGGAAGACAAGTATCGCAGACCTCTTCAAGTGCAAGCAAAGGCCTGATGAGCGAGTCGTGGACTTCGTCGCCCGATGG
The DNA here is from genome assembly GCA_963277665.1 of Viscum album. NCBI lineage: Eukaryota > Viridiplantae > Streptophyta > Magnoliopsida > Santalales > Viscaceae > Viscum > Viscum album. The sequence continues at coordinate 1,991,737,105 of OY728152.1, forward strand.
AAGGGTCTCACGTATTCCCTTGACATGCCATTGACTCAGGAGCAGTTGCTGACAATGTGCGTCGGGAACGTCCAGACCGAGCTGGTCCCTTCCCTGATCACTCAAAATTACCCCGGAGGGTTCAGGGACTTCTCAGACAAAGCTCAACATCTTGAGGAAGCCATGCAACAGGCCAGCCAGGCACACCCACTGCCTCCAATGATTCCTGCAAGGAGAGTCAGCAGGGCTGAGCCCGCTGCTGTCGCCCAGATAGAGGCCCCCAGGCCGTTGGAGCTGCTGCCGGCGAGGCCAGCTCCACAGCCTCACAGGAACCCACCTCCACGGGCTCAGTTCCCGGCCCAGCAGCGGCAGCCCCAGAACCGGCCGGCCCCTCCGCGTAATGCACCGCCACAACCCAGGCGAGATAATCAGGGTCCACCCCCTCGGCCGGCCCCTCCAGCCCCTCGTCAAGACCACGCTCCCAAGGGCCCGCGACACCTGACTTACTCATTCCACGAGGATCAGGTCCCCGGTTATTTCCGGAGCGCCCTGGAGAAGAGGATTGTGCGACTGCCTGAGTGTTGGAGGCCAGAGGAGGCACATCTTACGAATAACCCCCGCTACTGCCCCTACCATCGGGCCCTGGGGCACACCATCCAGCGGTGCTATGTGTTTAAGGATTGGCTCCAAGACCAGATTAACAACAATGTAATCAGGTTGGGCCCAGCTCCAGCACAAGTGGCGGGCGTGTTCGTGGGATCAGATGACGATAGTGGCAACGAGGACGAATGGCAGCTGGTCTCCAACCGCGGATCCCAGAAGTATAATAACTGGATGGCCCGCAAGACGACCATTCGCGCCCATGGAATCATCCGTGCGCGCTTGAATCAGCCTGAGCCCCCAGAATCTGCGGGTGCTGCTTCGGCATCGTCGTCCCAGCCTGCCTCTTCCAAGAGGAGCAAACGGCGGCAGCGCAAGAAGGAAGAGCGCGCCCCGCCAGTTCCGCCACTATCCCGCACTCTCGGAGATTTCATGCCCCCGGAGATGGGGGTCCCTCCTCGGATCCGCCCGGTGATGGATGATTCGTCTGATGACGGTGTTGGGTACGCTTCGGTTAACACCGTCGAGCTGGTAAATCCCTTTTCGGTTCCCGACGTTGAAGAACACCAGGTGGACCTCCCTAGTGTCCCCGGTCGTCGCCACCGTCGGAAGAAACGCAGCAGCAGGAGTCGCTGGGGCACAGCCATTGGTACCTCCAGCCAGGCCGTGCACGCCACTGAGACTAGGCAGCAGGCTCAAAACCGAGCACAACGTGCGCCGCCCCCCATTCGGGGATGACGGATTCGCCTCCGCCGCAGTTTGTGGTGTGGGACCAGGCAGAACCGCCTCAGCCGCGTCACGACCAGCTCCTCCCTGCCACGGGTCTATCCCGGCCTCCTGACCCCAGTACGGTGACCATTTCCCGGACTGCAGCCAGTGAACAGCGAGAAGCGCCAAGTACCAGTCGGCTGCCGATCCAACCGGCAAGGCCCGTCATGCCGCCAACCGCAGAGCAACCTCCTGCAACCAGGGGCTCACGCTTGGCCAAAAAGTATGATGTCCTGAAGCACTTGGCTGACATCCCAGCAAGGCTCTCCATCCTTGAGGCTCTGCGCATGTCATCTGAGATGCGCGAGGCACTCGCTGAATCCATGAAAAGCCCCCTCCAGTTTGAGACAGAGGTTGCGGCTGCAGAGGCCTTTCACGCCGAAACGATCGAGGACGCCGAATGTCAGGCAGTTATCTCGTTCTCTGGTAAGGATGAAGACCCTCCTATACAGGGACACATTCGTCCGCTGTATGTCACTGGCCAGTTCAATGGCCTTGAAGTCCGGCGCTGTCTGGTCGACACGGGGTCCGGGATTAACCTGATTCCAACTCGGACGCTCCGGAGATTGGGGTTGTCTGAGGATGACTTGATTCCCTCCGACCTCAGGATCCAGGGGTACGACCGCACCGAGCAAACCCCGGTCGGCAAGATACGTTTGAAGACCCAGTTCGGTGACTTGGTTGCCAACACCGAATTCATGGTAGTCTCTCAGGACACTGCGTACAACGCATTGATGGGCAGGCCATGGCTCCACCTTCACGCGGCGGTTCCCTCGTCATACCACCAATGCCTAAAATACTCCCTTAATGGTCGAGTAGGCGTGCTTCAAGGAGATGCCTCTCCTTTTGCCTCGTGTGAAGCCCGCTATCTGGACGCGGACTATTACAAGAGCAAGGATAAGCAGATCCTGGCAGGTGAGGTTGAGCCTGTCGCTGTTGCAAGTGATCCCTGGGCAAGTCTGGATGACGCTTACGTCCTCCCGATTCACTGGTTGAACGTCGCCATGGTCTCGACGGCCCGCGAGTCTCCTGATGAGATGACCGCGACCGCCCGCGCCAGCACCAGTGGCCCAGCAGGATCTGGTAGCCCCAATGTAGTTTCCAACGCAGTCTCTCCCGTGGACGATCCCTCCCCGAGTGGAGAGGACGTGGAAGATGCACCCCCAGCCTTTGAGGAGGGCGTCCCCGCCACGGTCGATGAGTTAATACAGGTGAACCTTGGAACCGAGTCCGATCCAAGACCCACATTGGTCAGTGCCGCCATGCCCTCTGAGGAGCGGCAGCAGTACGTGGACTTTCTCAGGCAGCACCGTGATGTGTTCGCTTGGGGCTATGACGAGATGCCAGGGCTAGATCCTTAGGTAGCCGTCCACCGCCTTGGTCTACCGGCGAACCATCGCGGGTTCAAGCAGCCTCCCAGGAAGATGCACCCATCCCACGGTGCCATGGTTGAGGCCGAAGTTGACAAGCTTATCAAAGCCAACTTCGTGAGGGATGTTCAGTACCCCAAATGGCTGGCCAACATTGTGCCGGTCCGGAAGAAGAACAGGCAGATCAGAGTCTGCATCGACTTCCGCGATCTCAACCGCCACTGTCCGAAGGATGATTTTCCCCTTCCAGTGACAGAGCTGTTGATTGACGCCACGGCGGGGTTCCAAGCCCTCTCCTTCATGGATGGATACTCCGGATACAACCAAATTCGGATGGCCCCTGAGGATGAGGAGTTCACTGCCTTCAGGGCCCCCCAAGGTACCTTTTGCTACCGGGTCATGCCCTTCGGCCTGAAGAATGCAGGTGCCACCTATCAACGGGCGATGCACCGCATATTCAAGCCAATCCTCGGCACACTGGTGGAATGCTACATCGACGACTTGGTTGTCAAATCGCGCCAGCGTCAGGACCATCTCAAAGATCTTGAGAAAGTGTTTGGCTTCCTCCGGTCTCGCTGCCTGAAGATGAACCCGTTGAAGTGTGCCTTTGGGGTCACCTCCGGAAAGTTCCTTGGATTTGTGGTAAGATACCGGGGTATTGAGATCGACCTAGAGAAAATCAGGGCGATTAGCCAGATGCCTCCCCCAGGTACCATCCGGGAACTGCAAGGGTCCCAAGGCCACTTAGCCTATATACGCCGATTCATCGCGAATCTGGCCGGCAAGTGTAAGCCCTTTTCTCGGCTCATGAAGAAAGGTGCCACCTATGTATGGGATAAAGAGTGTTAGACCGCTTTCGAGGAAATCAAGCAGTACCTGCTTCAACCTCCGGTTCTGATGCCGCCTGTATCCGGGAAACCGCTGGTCCTCTATGTGACCGCCCTGGAACGGTCCCTGGGTGCCCTTCTCGCCCAGAAGAACAACGAGGGAACGGAGAATAGCCTCTATTACCTCAGTCGCATGCTCCTCAATGCGGAAGTTAGGTATTCCCCCATCGAGAAGAGCTGCCTGGCGCTCGTATTTGCCGTACAGAAATTACGGCACTACTTGCAGCACCATGAGGTACAGTTGGTTTCTCGGGTAGACCCGTTGAAATATATCCTGAGCCGGCCTATGTTGACTGGCCGTCTAGCACGGTGGGCTGTGATTCTCCAGCAGTTCGACATCAGGTATGTGTCTCAGAAGGCCATCAAAGGGCAAGCATTGGCAGACTTTCTGGCAGCTCACCCGACCTCCGCGGATCAGCCGCTGGATCTAGGCTTTCCTGATGAGACCATTCTCTCGGTTGATCGAGCCGATCCATGCTGGCAGATGCACTTTGACGGTGCCTCCCTGAGCCCCACCGGTAGAAGACTCGATAATCCTAAGCTCAACAGAGTGGGCTTGGGTATCGTCTTCATTACCCCGGAGCAAGCCGTACTGCCATACTCTTTCCTGTTGTCAGAGGGCTGTACCAACAATGAGGCGGAATACCATGCCCTCATCACCGGCCTCGAGTTAGCTCTCGAGATCGACGTGCCCCGTCTGTGCGTGAAAGGGGACTCCGAGCTGGTCGTTAAGCAGATCAGTGGCGACTATGTTGTCAGGAAGCCGGAACTTGTGCCATTGTTGGAGTGCACCCTCCTTCTGATGGCCCGGTTCCCTTCTCGGCCGAAAATTGTCCATATTCCCCGGTCGCAGAACGGTCGAGCAGATGATTTGGCCAGCCTTGCTGCGTCACTTGCGGAGCCTGAACAGGACAACCTGATTGTCCGCATGATGCGCCGCAGGCTCATCGCTCCCGTTATCCCGGAAGAAGATCGCGGCCCGTTGGTAAGTAATCTCACCGCGGTTGCCCCTATGCCCGGAGCCCCGAGTACCCCAGATATGACAGTCGGATCAGCCCCTGATTGGAGGACGCCTTTGGTTGAGTACCTCCAACATGGCATTCTTCCATCGGATCAGGCCGAGCGTGAGCGAGTTCGACGTCGCGCATCGCAGTTTGTCCTCCAGAACAGCCCCGGCCTGGAGCAGATCCTCTACAAACGCGGATTTGATGGTGTTCTCCTCCGTTGCCTTCAGGGAGTTGAGATCCCACGAGTCATGCAAGAGGTTCATGCTGGTTCATGTGGCACCCACCAGACTGGGCCGAAGCTGTCCCACCAGATTCGGAGGTTGGGATACTTCTGGCCCTCCATGATCCATGACTGCATCGAGTATGCCAGGAGGTGCCATGCGTGCCAGGTTCATGCGAACTTTGTGCATCGGCCGCCGGAGCCTCTCCATACCACTAGGTATTCCTGGCCCTTCGCAGTCTGGGGTCTGGACGTTGTGGGACCTTACCCACCGGCGACAGCTCGCCAGTGTCGGTTCATTCTGACCGCCACGGACTTCTTCTCCAAATGGGCAGAGGCGATTCCGCTCAGAGAGGTCAAATCCTGTTCGATCGCTGACTTCGTGACCTCCAACATCATCTATCGATTTGGAGTGCCTCACGCTATCCTCACGGATAACGGAACCAATTTCCGAGCAGCCGAGTTGAAGAAGTTGTACGCCAAGTATAACATTCGCTCGAACCATACATCTCGCTATCATGCGCAGGCGAATGGACAGATCGAGGCGTTTAAAAAAACCCTCTCTAACATTCTACAAAAGATGGTTGGTCAGAACAAGAAGAGTTGGCCGGACAAGCTCCCCAACGCCCTCTGGGCTTATCGGACGACGACTCGCAATTCCACCCAGATGACCCCTTATTCCCTGGTGTATGGAGTTGAGGCCATCCTGCCCATCGAGATCCAGTTACCGTCCTTGCGCACTGCGGTCTACGACCAGCAAGCGCTGGACAGAGTTGCTGAAGCCCGTCTAGTCGAGTTGGAAGCACTGGATGAGAATAGACTTCGCGCTTTGCACAACTTGGAGAGGCATCAAAGCAGAATGGCTCGAGCTTTCAATAAGAAGGTTCGCCTCCGCTCCTTCCTGCAGGGTGATCTAGTGCTAGCCCTAAGAGCACCGATGATCCCCGGCAGGAAGCCGCCCAAGTTGGAGCCCAAGTGGGAGGGACCTTTTGTTGTCCACAAGGTCTATCCCAATGGCGCGTACTCCCTAGCGACTATGGATGGTGAGCGTGTCACTCCTCCCACCAACGCTAGGTTTCTCAAACAGTACTTTGCCTGAGTACACTACGTCCGCGCGGCAAGACGTTAAACTGCCAAGCATCATTCGTCCAAGCTACAAGACGTTAAACTATTCAGCATACGTCATGCACGACGTTAAACTGCATTCGTCCAGGCTACAAGACGTTAAACTGTTCAGCACTCGTCCGCGCTGCAAGACGTTAAACTACCAAGTGCCTCGTTCTGCATGACGCTAAACTGCACCACGTCCAAGCTGCATGACGTTAAACTGCCCAGCGTATCGTCCTGCATGACGTTAAACTGCCCCTCCAGAACTACGTGCGGCTTGATTCCCATCCTTATGGGATACGTAGGACCGTCTGGACATTCATGTTTCAGGCCCAGCCCCATCCTTTGGGAATTTCCATCCCATCTCGGGCCCTTGGCCTAGTTGCCTCCGGGTGTGCGGCGTATGGTGTGAACGCGGGGCTATGCCCTCATTCACGTCGGTTTGCTCGCCACGCTGTACGCCCCCCACGTTTGGGGATGCCTTCTGCTCCCCCCTTCTTTTATCGTCCTGTATGACGTTAAACTGCACTTTAAGAACTACATGCGGCTTGATTCCCATCCTTATGGGATACGTAGGACCGCCTGCACATACATGTTTCAGGCCCAACCCCATTTCCCGGGAATCTCTATCCCGCGTCGGGCCTCTGGCCCAAGTTCCCCTCCTTTTTGTGCGAGGCGTATCGCGTGAGCGGGGGATTATGTCCTCATTCGCGTTGGTCTACTGGCCGCGGCGTATGCCTCCCCCCGTGTGTGGGACCACCTCACACCTCTCAGCGTCCTGCATGACGTTAAACTGCCTCTCAAGAACTACGTATGGCTTGATTCCCATCCTTATGGGATACGTAGGACCGCCTGGACGCTTGTGTTTCAGGTCCAGCCCCGTCTCTTGGTTGATCACGGGGATCTGCCCTCTTTTGGTTGCTCTCAGGGTGAGTCCTCCGACCCTTCCTGGTGATCTGTTAACATGTTTTGGGTACTTCGGTCTATGACTCGTAGTGTCAGATTCAATCCCGACAAGTCCTGTGTTGCTTGTCAGGCCTCACGCTTCCTCTTGTTCGAGCCTTCACTCAAAGGGATCCTCGTTAGCGGTTTGGGTATGATGCCTCAGTGCTCTCCTACCGCTCCGGGTCGATTTACCGGCGGGTCTTGGGCCGCAAATCGATATGAATCCCGCGATTGAGCGGTCGATGCTCGTTTGCTTGCCCCGTCTTAGGCTGACGCGATCGGATGTTGTGTTGCGAATATGGTCAGCAACGTCCTTGATCGCCATGTCGGCTCTTTCAGGCTCTGAACATTGGTTGCGCAGTCCTCATCACACTCCGCCTTTGTGCGTTGTAGTGGAATCTCGACACTCTTTTCATACTGACCTTCGGTACACCTCTACACGTTAGGCAGACCAACCAGGGTAATGATGTCGTTCGAGGATCCCATGATCTGAGCACCAAGGATATATGCGGATATCCTCCCTAAGGGCCGTGCGTAGCTGGACCCTCGTCCCCATAAGGAGGAAGGAGTCGCCCGAACAATCGCGTTCTGGGCCCAGTATATCTGGAGGCTAGCATCTCTGCCCCTCGGGTGATGGACATACGCAGACCCCTATCCCAAGACTCTTCTCCTGGAATCGTGCGTGACCGCAGGGCTGGGTATGTTCCCACCTCCGCCGTGTCCGCCGTACCGCGATAAGCGGATTCCTCCATGGTCCGAACCACACGACCTTAAAATGTGTTGTCTGGTCCTACCACACGACCGTAAACTGTGATCGTCTTGGCCGCCCGACGAGAAACGGCACTGCATCGTGATGTTCTCCTCAGGGGACACTCATGTTGGGCGCTGGTTAATAACCACGCCATTCATCAATGCCTTCCGTGTCTTGATTATTGTGGCGACGCCAGAGATTTCTCAATCACAGGCATGTCGCCGCACAAAGAAAAACCATTCATCTTTAAGGACAAACAAGAAATATCAAATGCCGCTCCTTCTGTGTGCGAGGGTCAGACCCGCACTCTTCCCCGCGCTGGTGCCCGATTGTGTTGCTCCGCGCTTCAAGAACTACGTGTGGCTTGATTCCCATCCTTATGGGATACGTAGGAACGCCCGGATGTTTGAACCTTCGGGTCCAGCCCCCCCACCTCTTAGAGATTCCCCCTTCTCTGGGGAATCCGCCGCCTTCAGGTCACCCTCAAGGCGTGTTCCCCGACCCCTTGCAGTGGTCCACCGGTGTCAAGAGTACTCTGGTTTATTGCCAGGAGGGTCAGGACCCGCTTGGTCAGGTTTCCTCCACTTTTCAGGCTTCGTGCTCCCTTTCATTCGGACCCATCGTCTACGCCCTGGGTGGAGCCCCCGTGAATGGTTCGGACACAATGCCTCAGTGCTCTCCCACCGACTCGGGCCGGTACCCCCAATGGCCTCGGGCAGCAAATCGATATGAATCCTGCGATTGAGTGGTCGATGCTCGTTTGATGCCTCATTCCACCAACGGTTAGTGCGATATTGATGCTGCTTTTCCGCCACGGTCGGCAGTACTCCCATATCGTTACTCCGGTGCCCCCAGTCCTTGAGTGAATGGCCGCATGATTCACATTTTCCACCTCCCATCCTGACCAGGCGAAACCTCGACACTCTTGACACTATCCCTCAGTGCATCTTCGCATATCCAGGGGATAGGACCACGATGTGGCGTACTTTGAGGTCCTTATGGTCCGAGCTCTAAGACCTTAAACTAAGATCTCCCCTTATGGTCCGAGCTCTAAGACCTTAAACTAAGATCTCCCCTTATGGTCCGAGCTCTAAGACCTTAAACTAAGATCTCCCCTTATGGTCCGAGCTCTAAGACCTTAAACTAAGATCTCCCCTTATGGTCCGAGCTCTAAGACCTTAAACTAAGATCTCTCCTTATGGTCCGAGCTCTAAGACCTTAAACTAAGATCTCTCCTTATGGTCCGAGCTCTAAGACCTTAAACTAAGATCTACCCCTATGGTCCGAGCTCTACGACCCTAAACTATGATCTCCCCTAAACGGGATTCTACTTCCTGCATGACGTTAAACTGCACTCTCAGAACTACGTGTGGCTTGATCTCCAGCCTGATGGAGTACGTAGGAACGCCCGGGCATCTCAACTCGGGTCCAGCCTCAGGGATCGTTAAGTCCCGCCCCTCCTCGTCGCCGGCCGTCTGGCCTGGCTTCTGGTAGAGTGGTGCAGTTGTGATATTCTCCCTGATTCAGCACGGGATGCCCCATTGTAATGGTGGGAAGCGACGGTTCCTCGTCAAAGAGGTGCTGTCTGAGAATTGGGGTGACTCACGGCCAGATTAGTGCATCCGCCTAATACGCTTTCCCCACGGTGGCGCAATTTTGAGAGCGTTGGATTCTGTCCGAACAAATCGTCACTTCGCCCCACGCTTCGCATGCCCTGTTGATCTAGATTTCCACCCTTGTGTCTGAAGGAACCCCCAAAGCGGTATTCATGATGACATGTGGTCCGCCTCCTGCAATATGAATGATGACCTTCGGTCCGTCTATTGCAGTTGTTATGGTCGATCCACTATCCGCCTATCGTCTTGGGCATTTCCTGGAAGGCCGACCGTTGTGGATGTCTGCATTCGGGACACGCGATTCACCCTTTCTCATTTCCCTATGTTCGGATAAAATCTCAACGCCCCTAGCATTGTCCCGCTCGTGTGTTGGAACAAGTTGGGGGGATGATACATTGATTAGGCTTGAGGTCTCCTTTCCTAGGAATGACCTCCCTCTTTTCTCCAGCAATCCAGGCCCAACTATGGATGCCTGATGCTTGGTTAACGCTCCCGCAAGACAACGAATTGTGGTTGAGCATGTTAAGCCAAAAGATGCAGATAAATATATTGGTTCATACAAATGGATCAAAGTAGCGGAAGCAAATGTTTTGGGAACGGCAAAACAAAGCCCTTAGGGATTAGCGTGCTGAATGAGTCTTTCTAATGCCGCTACCCTTTGGCTGGTGGCCTCCAGAGCTGCTTCTCGCTCTCTGCGTGCCCTCTCTTCGTCGGCGGTCGCAGCACGCAGTTCGTCGATTCTGGCCTGTGCACGCTCCCGCTCGACCTGAATTGTGACCATCTGTTGGCCCGCCTCCGTCAGCTGTACCTGGGCGTCAACCAGCTGGGCTGCTAGTTGCTCCACAAGCTCGGTACACGTTGCGACGAAGGCCTCCTTCTCTGCCGCCTGCCCTTCGAGACGCCGGACTTCCTGCTCCGCCGCGAGGAGCGCCCGCGTGCTCTCCGACATGTCCCGACTTTGTGTGACGTCGGCACGCCGGCAGCTCTCGCGCATCTTTTCGGCCATGAAATCACGGACCGTCAGATGGAGGCGTTGAGCATCAGCTCCCCCAGCACACAGGAAGCGCATCCAGGTTTGAAGTGATCCCATGCGCCCCAGCCACTCCGATGGGTCTCGCTTGAGGAAGCGCTGGATGCACTTCCACCCCCTGCGGCGCGTTATCCGGCTCTCCTCGACCGCCTCCGCGTCCGAGTCGTCCATCTCCTCGGGGTCGGCAGGCCGGTAGGCAGGGAAGGCAGCCAGCAGGTCTGCTGCAGGGTCCACCCCTGGGAGGTCCTCATGAGGGATAGGTTCCCCAACATCTGGGCGACCTTCTTCTCTCTCCCCAGCGGTGCTGACACCCTCGTCAGCCCCCGACCTCTCTCCGATGTCAGCACCGCCGGCGTCCGCAGCCCCCTGATCAGCAGTTGGTGGGGCCGGCTCGGTGTGGGAAGTCTGTTCCGGAGCAGGCGGCATGTCCACCACTGGTCCACTCGTAGATGGCCCGGGTTCGGCAACCCGACGAGCCTCCAGTGTTGAGATCACTGCGCGGGGCATGCCATGGTTAGTCACGGATCGTCAATGGCGAGCACCAGCAGTAAAGCAAGGAGAAGCAAGGAGACTTACGGGAGGTCAGAGCGTCATCTTCCGCTATCCCAGCCGCCGCAGGAACAGTTGCAGCAGGGGGCCCTTCCGCGCTTGTCAATTCGATAATGGGTGCCTGGCCCCCGCCTTGTCCTGCTGGTGCCCCTCCTACTCCCGCTGAGGACGCCTGACCAACATCCGTGCGCTCCTGAGAAAGGTGGAGAAATGGGTTAGAAGCTGCATAAGGGAATGGATGAAGCAGATTAAGTAGGGATAGAAGCGGACCTCGAGGAGCTCAGTGACATCAACATTGTCAGAGCCGGCCACCTCGCCGCTCTCCCGCGGACTCCCCTGATGGGATCTTCCCTTGGAGCCTTCATCCTCCCCCATCTCCTCCTCTTCCTCGTAGTCGTTGCTACTGTCATCTTCTTCCGGCGGCATCTATTCTGGGGCGGGCTCTAGACCGAGCATCACCTTCACCAGAAGGGATGGCTCCGCACGCTGACCACGTTGGCGCGCGTAATCGTCCATGGCCGTCAGATACGCATACTGCCGGTTGAAGTCCACCCTGTCGGCAATATGGAGGCGCCCGACCTCTGGCAGATGGATTCCTTCTCTGAGAATCTTTCGCCAGATGGCGTCGGTCCCCAGTGACTGCCGCAGGGTCATCCAGGACGACCACAGCGCCGGGAAGACAGCATCGTGGGAGGGTTCGAGCAGACGTCTCACCTGCTTCCCGGGCCGCTCTTTGACCACCGCGCGTGCCCCCTCTCTGGGCGCCGAGGTTGTAGCGGCAGCTCGCGATGTGCCCGCCGCCGAAGTCCCTGCCCGCGCCGGCTCCGCTGCTTGGCGCGCCTCCGTTCTCCCCCGTGTGGCGGCGCCTCGCCTCCTTCCTTGACGCCCGTTCTCCGCACGGGTAACCTCGAGCCACCGAACTGGCTTCCGTAGAAGCCCCTCGGGGTACGCGATGGCCCAGTGTTCGGCGTACTCGGTTGCCAAGCCTGCGTCAACCCCGGTAGGAGGGAGAGTGATGACGTCGCCAGAGCCGAAAGCGGCAAACATCAGCCACATCTGGCGAAGGACGCAAGGGTTCGTCTCCTCCCGGACAGTAGTGAATACCCTCTTCGGCATCCTCTGAAGGCACCCGAACTGCCTGGCGAACCGGGTTGGCACGTAAGGCTCGCAGATCACCTTCCCGTCGATCCGAGCCACGAGCACTCCGCCCCGCATGTTCAGGAAGTATTCTTGCTGCTCCAGCGGACCCTGCCCATTGTCGATCATCTGGCCGACGGGAGTGGGGAACGGACTGAAGTTGAAATTGGCATGATTTCCAATCCGAATCCTCATGCCCTCCTCACTTAGGGTCATCGGAGCGACCCCCGCGATGTTCAGCAGGGAGGGTCGCAGGCCGTTGTCCGGAGGAATGATGGCGTTCGGAAACGTGTACCCACCGAGGTGAGCAGCCACCCAGCCGTGGAAGAACTGAAAGGGCCCACAGATCCTTCGTGGCGACCCCCCTCGTGAGATGCGTCCCAGGATGGCATACAACCTCTCCAGCACTGGGACCCCGAGGTTGTATCTTTTTTTGGCGGCCATAGCGCCCGCCACCGCCAGTGTCGCCGGGCGAACGCCCATTCTCGCGTCCCGCACTGGCAGGAGCCACCCACTCAGAAAGGCGGCCAGGAACGCCGCATATCGGACATTTGGGTCCCGGGACTCGATGACGCGGTACCCCCATGAGAGGTAGTCGCCCGTCTCCAGTACCCGCCAGTACGACCCGTTCCGGCTCCTCTGAGCTGCGGTCGGGCACCGCTTCCCCCTGCCTGGCATCTTGACCGCTGGGTCATGCTCCAAGAACTGGCCGAACCACTCCTTGTAGGCTATGTCCTTCTGGAAGTCCTTGATCCCAAGCCGCTGCGTAGCCAGGTCAAGTAGATGCCAGGTCAGAATGGGAGTCCGTGACCTGTCTTCCCAGGTGTTCTTCGGTGGCAGGAACTCATCGTACTAGTAACCCTCCAGCGGGATACCTCTGATGCAGTGGATGTCCCAGAGACCGATGACGACCTCCCCATGGTGAAGATGGAAGGTGTTGGTATCCAGAGACCAGCGGGTGAACAGCTCCGGCCCGAGCTCGGACTGCTGGTAGAAGTGGAACTGCGACATCCACACCGCCTCAAACAGGCCGATGTACCGCAGCTCCTCTGCGAAGTGATCACAAGTGTGGCGTACCCAGAACGCCCAGGCCCACTCGCTGGTGAAATTTCCCCCAGACCGCAAGTCCCAGTCCTTCAGCCAGCCCTTGGTGTCGTCAGTGACACTCTGGCGATATGTGCTCGAGTAGAGGGCTGAAGAATTCTCCGCAGTAGGCTCACCCTCGTCAATGGTTCGCGTCCTCGGGTTCAGGACATAGACGTCCAAGTGCCTGGTCTCCCTGGCAGGATGCCCATTGTTGGTGATGTTATAGCGGGGAAGCTCGTCCTCCCAAGTCACCCAGGTCCGTGGCGCATCAACCTCGAACCCTAGCACCAGAACCTCATCTAGGATGCCAAAGTTCCAGAGCGGCAGGTTGTCCGACAGTGGATATGTCTTCTGGGCCGGCGTCAGTAAGTCGAACAGGGATTGATTGTTGGGAACAATCTCCTTGGCTCCGTAAACCTCCTCGTTCTCCGCCATCTCTTCTCTGCGAATGGCGGCATCCCCCTCATTTCCTTGATGCGCGGCCATCTCAGAAGTTTCGGGAGTCGTGCGGGTTAAGGGATGAAGCATGCAGGATCGGACGAGGCTGGTAGAGAAGTTTGAAGGTTGGCGCGCAATCCAAGTGGACGGCGCGCAATTGGGAAGAATGTCGCGCAAAGTTCTGGGTTTTCGCGCAAAGACAAGCGAATTCCGGATGGTTTTGCGCGCCGATCAGGAGAATTTCGCGACCGGAAAAGGCGATTTCGCGCACGAGAGCGTTGAAGCTTATCGCGCGGAAGGCCTGTGTACGGAACGCGGAACCCCGGACCCCTATTTATAGACGAGGCCGGGATTCCACGCCGCGCGGAACGCTCGATTGCGCGACCGCGGCGGCGAATTGCGCACCAGGCGCCCCTTTTTGCGCGCCTAAGTCCCGTACAGCCCAGGACTTCGGCATTCCGGCGTCTCCCTCGGAACCCGATCGTTGCGACCTCTCGCCGATCAGATTCCGAGGGGGGGCTTTTGTAGACGCCGGAAAAGTCCGTTGTTCCCAAACGAAGCTCCGGATGCGGAAAGCGAAGTGATATTTGGAGTCAGAGGCACGTTCCGGAGGGCCCGGAGGACTTGCGCGAAATTTCAGAGGCCCGCGCGCAAAGTTGAGTCGCGGCGCGCAATCCTCCCGGGATGCGTGCAATGCGTTGGGCCGGCGCGCTATTTTGCGCGCCCGTGGCCTGCGCGGCTCCCTTGCGCGCCGGGCCCCGATTCCGCGCCCGACGACCGGATTCCGCGCCGGGGTTGCCTATAAATATAAGGCGACCCCCGACGTTTTGAAGGTTGCCAGAATCCGAAGCGTCGCTCATTCGCGCAATCCAACCCCTTCCGCGCGCAATGCCGATCTTCAGGTAACCTCCTTTCTTTCGCGCAATAGAGCCTTGGGGTTCGCCTTCGCGCGCAATCCCCTTGGCTCCTTTCCTTTGAATAATCCTTAACCCGAATGCCTTTGCGCGCAATTGCCCCCAAGTGCGCGCAATCCAGCCCGATTGCGCGCACCCCCCATTTTCAAAGTGGCCATTCGTTAGAGAATGAGCTGTTGCCCCCGCGTGCTACCCCAAGCCCGGTGCGCGCAATCTCAATCATCCGCGCGCAAAGGGATGGCCCGATTGCACGCCAGCCCGCCATTTTGCGTGCCGACCTGCTGTTTTGCGCGCAAAGCTCCTCTTTTGCGTGCAATCCGCCAGGGTCGCCCCCCTTGACCCCCTGAGGGTACCCGCCTGCATGGTGCCCGATGATCTTCATCCTGGGTGCCCGCACCGTGCGTTGTCTTCCCGTGCGGCCCTCCAGGCTCGCGCGAAGTGACACGGACCCATCGGCGGCAACCAACGTCCAGCATGACGTTAAACTGCACATACGTCCAGCATGACGTTAAACTGCACATACGTCCAGCATGACGTTAAACTGCACATACGTCCAGCATGACGTTAAACTGCACATACGTCCAGCATGACGTTAAACTGCACATTTGTCCAGCATGACGTTAAACTGCACATTCGTCCCGCATGACGCTAAACTGCATCCGTCCAACATGACGTTAAACTGTACTACGTCCAAGCTGCACGACGCTAAACTGCCTAGCCCCTATCGTCCGTGCTGCAAGACGTTAAACTGCCAAGCACCTTCGTCCTCAGCACACGACGTTAAACTGTACTTCGTCCGGCAAGACGTTAAACCGTCCGCTTCGTCCTCAACACACGACGTTAAACTGTACTTCGTCTGGAAAGACGCTAAACCGTCCGCATCACCCGATCCCGCGCCTCGCACGCAGGTTCCCCCCCGGTTTGGATGTGGCCCCCACCCGCTCGTCTCAGCAGGGATGTCGGGATTGCCCCTCTTTAGGGACGATTTAATGGGAGCGGATTTTCCCTACGGGGGTAGGGTATTACAAACCCCTAGTTTCTTGTGGGGGGATGCACATGTGTATCTCCATTGCGCTCCCCCACTGCCGAAGCCAGTAGAGGGTGTGACTGGGATCGAGGTGTCTCCTACTTTCGGTCCAAGTCCCTTCCAACTGAGTTTTGCCGCATCCGGTCTGCCTCAAGTGCGTAAGTCCTGACAGAATGAACTACGTGGACTTTGATCCCTGTCTTCTAAACAGGGTACGTAGGAAACCTCCCTGAGGTTCAAGCCCACCACCTGGTCGTCCCGGTCGTATTCAAGTCGGTTCGTCCATCAGTGGACCCCTCCAGGGTTCACGCTTGCGTCGATTCACCTATGAATCCGCCCCTGTGGGAGACTGCCCGTGTGTATCTCCACTGTGCCTCCCCACAGCCCCTTTTTCCATTTCTCCTTTTATCGTCCAGCATGACGTGAAACTGTGATCCACCCGGCCGTTCCATCCCCCTCTGTGCGAGGTGGTTCGGTTCAATCCTCCGCCCGGCGGCCTCGACCCCTTCGTGAGTCGGCTTGCCGACGTCCAGCATGACGTTAAACTGTATACCCGAACTACGTTGACTTTGATCCGTGCTAACGCGCGGTACGTAGGAAGCCCCTACGGGGTCCAAGCTCTTCACTCCATCATCCATCCTGATCCTTACCCGGGCCGCCACATCCCGGTGGGGTCATGCCACTTCTCTCCACTCCACATCACTTGGGAAGCCGCCCATGCGCTGGCCCCAGCGTCGGAGGTTCCCCGCAAGGGGTTCTGTCATCTGATCCACTTTTCGTGTTGATCGGTCCGATGCCGTCCCCGCTGGACGTTAAACTCGCGGCGTACCCCGTGTTAAACATGGGAAGCTGAGGAAAACCTCAGGGGACACAGTTCCCCACACCCAGTGCGGGATGCCTCAGGCCATCATGCCTTCGAGAAGCCCTATTAGGGACGGAAGACAGACGTGCAGAGCCGCAGTGTTACGACACGCCCCCAGCACCCAGAGCCACCCGGCCTCCTCACCGCAGGTTGTTGCCCCAACCAGACTCCTTGGAGCATCTGGGCGGAAGCAGCGTAATTAACCGGTGTCCATGAAGATATGGCGCCGGGAACGAGATTCACGAGCATGTCTTAAATCTATGAGGGAGACCCGGATTAGGCGACGAGTTCCGAGGAGACGTCCAAGGAAGGAGGAGCCGACATCCCATCATCCCGGTTTCGATCAAGGAGTAGACGCCCCTGAATAAGGGATGGATGCCGCCCGCCTTTGGAAAGCGGGACTGTGGGACCACAAGCCGCGCGCCCATCCCCTCGGGTTGACGGGTGCACGCGCGAACGCGTCCTGGCGGAACAGCGTAACCTGACGCACATCCGCACCGAAACAGCGCCCAATGTCCTCTATACCGGGCATGTAAGTGATGCGTTGTTTTCCCGTACGACCTTCCAGGCTCATACTAAGTAACCTCAAGGTCCCTTCGGTGGTGTTTCCCATTGAGTTTCGTTGCCTTATTCTCCTTCACATAGGCACGTTAACGACTATTGTTTCTTCGCATAGCCATGCTAACGTCGACCCCTCGATGGTTCTCCATGAAATCCCCTTCACTACGGCATTTCCAATACCTTACCTCCCACAAGGGGTAGAGGGTGTTGGGCATATAATCCCTAGGGGTGCGGAGCGAACCCACCATCTTCTGAGCTGCAGGACGTTAAACTGCGAAGCACCTCGTCCTCAACACAAGACGTTAAACTGTCATCTGACCCCGTGCCTCGCACGCAGGGTCCCCCTGGATCGGAAAATTTTTACACCGCTCTTCTGTACGGGAATGGAATCTTCATCACATGGAATGAGATCCTACCTCTCAGAGTAGCATTTGTCCATGGGGTAAGGGTTTCCTTAGAGCGCAATCTCCTAGCCTCTCTTGCAGAAGGTAGCACCAATGCACCTCCGTACTTCCCGACCACCAAGGCCAGGGGAGGGTGTGATAGTGGACAAGGCATCTCCTTTGTTTGGTCCCAAATCCCTCTCCCTCTGTGCTTTGTCGCACCACGGTCCTCCATCCTGGAGTAAGCCCCGACACTAAGGGCCGCTCAACGCGTAAGCCCCTCTTTGTTTCTCACGGATGTACCCTTTGCGACATGATCGTCTGGTACCTACTGCCTCTTGTTTCTCACACCAAGCATGACTCACGTGGGATTAGAGTGAGCATCGACCACGAAATCCACTTTGGGCCGCCTTTGAGCGTAAGCCCCATCCCGGTGAACTACGAGGACTTTGATCTATTCTAAAGCATGGTACGTAGGAAGCCTCCACGAGGTTCATGCCCACCACCTGATCGTTCCGACCTCTTCACATCGGTTCTCCAACAATTTGGGCCGCCTCATAGCGTAAGCCCCAAATTACCCATCCATCATGACATTGAAATGTATTCCCTTGCCCCACATGACATTAAACATTATGCCATCCCGCATGACGTTAAACTGTGTTCCATCCAGCATGACGTTAAACTGTCTGCCCTCGTCCCGCATGACATTAAACTGCACCACCCGAACTATGTGGACTTTGATCCGGGCTAAAGCATGGTATGTAGGTAGCCTCCACGAGGTTCAATCCCATCACTTAATTGTTACGATCCCTTTGTTTTGGTTCACCAACCACCATTATGGGCCGCCTTAGTGCGTAACCCCCATATCCATCCACTATGGGCCGCCTCAGAGCGTAAGCCCCATATCCACCATTTTGGGCCACCTCAGAGCGTAAGCCCCATATCCATCCATTGTGGGCCGCCTCAGAGCATAATTCCCATATCCATCCATTTTGGTCCTCCTCAGAGTGTAAGCCCCATGTCCATCCATTGTGGTCCGCCTTAGAGCATAAGCCCCGTATCCACCATTTTGGGCTGCGTCAGAGTATAAGCCCCATATCCACCCATTGTGGGCCGCCTCAGAGCATAATCTCCAAATGACCCCATCCCGCATGATGTTAAACTATATGCCCGAACTACGTGGACTTTGATCCGTTCTAAATCATGGTATGTAGGAAGCCTCCATGAGGTTCAATCCACCTTCACTCCATCACCCATCAAGATTCTTACCCAGGCCGCCACATCCCAGTGGGATCATGCCACCTCATTCCACTCCAAAGTATCTGGGAAGCCGTCCACGTGCAGGCCCCGACACTGGTGTTCCCCCCAACGGGTTCTTGAATATGATCCACTCTCAGTGTTCTTGATCAGTCTGATCCATTTCCGCAAGACGTTAAACTTGCGGCATAACCCGTGTTAAACATGGAAAGCTGAGGAAAACCTTAGATACATGCCTATGGAATTCCAGTTCCCCGCATTCATTGTGGGATGCCTCGGGCTTCCATGCCCTCGAGAAGCCCTATAATAATGGACAGAAGACAGACATGCCAATCCCCCAGCGTCAAGACATGCTGACGACACTCCAGCGTCACCATTCTCTTCACTGAAGGTTGCTGCCCCGACCAGATCCCTTGGAGCATCATGACGGAAGCAGCGTAATTGACTAGAATCCATAAAGATATGGCACCAGGAACGAGATTCAAAAACCCATCTTAAATCTATGAGGGAGACCCGGACTAGGTGACGAGATTTGAGGAGGAATCCACGGAAGGAAGAACTGACATCCCATCATCCCGGTTTTGATCAAGGAGAAAACATCCCTGCACAAGGAATGGATGTCGCCCTTCATTGGAAAGCAGGAATGCGGGGCAACAAGCCGTGCGTCCTCCCCTGTGTGACGGATGCATGCGCGCGCCCCCGCGGAAATCTTCAGAAACAGGCATAGAAATCGGACCCTAATAATGAATCCACCGTGTGTGTTTTCACTGGGACTTTTCATCCAGGGGATTGAAAGTGGAATTTGGGGTTAGGCCCAAAGACTTGGGGTTGGATTCAATGGATTCTCGAACATTCCTACATATCCCATAAGTATGGGAATCAAGCCGCACGTAGTTCTTGAAATACACTTTGTACATATTTGGTTTGTACAAGTGAAGGGTGAAAGTGGAATTTAGTGCAATGATGGTTTTACCCATGATAAAAGGTCCTAGAATTTCCATGTATGCACATAGTCTTTAGAATATAACATGATTGGAGATCAATGTAAATAATTATTCCTTCTCATGTGAGGTGGTCGAAGAATGTTGTAGTTTATTGTTGTACAGGACAAAAGTGAGAATAGTATAAGGTCATATGCATGGACTGTGGTGAACCAATGTAAAAATATTGGTTCTAGGGGTGGTTTCATGAATCAACATCATATGAGACGAAGGTGAACTGATGTGAAGAGATTGATTTTGGGCTTGAACCTCAGAAGGTTGGCTATGTACCCAGCCAAGAAGGCAAGGATCAATGTTCACGTAGTTCAATTAATGAATTGGTAATCAGGTTTCTCTTAAGGATAATGACCTAAAACAAAATGGTGTTGAGACTTATGCATGGTTAGTGGCCCAGAGAGGGTGTTATGGTTAAAGTTTACTCTAAGCTCACATGATTCGTACTCGGTGTGAGAAACAAGAGGTAACAACAACCTTAACGATGCACAGTTTAATGTCATGTAGGACATATGAAGGGACTATACAGTTTAATGTCTTGTAGTGAGGACTATTGGTGCAACAATGTTTAGTGTCAGGTAGCAGGGAAAAAATACAGTTTAACGTCATGTAGGATGTATTAAGGGACTTTTTCAGTTTTACGTCATGTAGGACGAATGTCGGGACATAGTTTAATGTCATTTTGGATAATAAGGATGCTGTATAGTTTAGCGTCCTATAGAAAAGACTATGGGGACAATAAAGTTTAACGTTATGTTTGAAAAAAGGTGTACTGTGCAGTTTAATGTCATGCAGTAAGGACAAAAGAGGACATAGTTTAACGTCATGTTGGACGTATTAGGGACTTTTTCACAGTTTAACATCTTTTTGGATGTAAGGGACTTCTGTAGAGTATAGTGTCATATAGCTAGGACTATACATTTTAACTTCATGTTGGACATAAGTGAAAATAGTTTAAGGTCATATGCATGGACCAACGATGAAGCAGTTCAACGTCTTTCTAGATGATAGGGATGCAAATAGTTTAAGGTCATATGCATGGATAGAGGATGTATTTCGTGTTTATACAAAATACTTCTTTAGAAATATGGCATTTGTTGGAGTAGTTATGAGTTCTCCATCCATTGAGATTAATGAATAAGCTCCATTGGATTAGACCTTATGTATTGAATAAGGTCATTCCCATTTTGGCTCCATCTTGGGAGGTTTCTTTCTTGTTATCATTGGAGTTCTAAGAACCAATACCAATTCTCCCTAAATGAATGAATGAAGAGAAACTGTTTTGTTGAAATCTCATGCAATGCGATTCTGATAGACTTCCAAGTGGTGCGGGGTGCACAATCTTTTCTCATCTAACTGTTCCAATTCATCCAATTGCTTTTGAGATTGTTCATCTATAGATGACTGATCACAAATGGCTACTCTGAGTGAGGGTAATTTAACATCAATAGGAAAGACTGCTTCTATTCCATATACCAATGAATATGGAGTTGACCGCGTTGCATTGCGGGTGGTGGTCCTATAAACCCATAAAGCATGACAGAGTTTATCAGGCCATGATTTATTATATTTATCCACCATCTTTTTCAGTATGTTTGAAAGAGTCTTATTGAAAGCCTCTATATAGACATTGGCTGATGCGTGATACTGAGTTGAATGATTGGATTTGATGTTGTATTCTTGATACAACTTCCTCACCACGGATGAATAGAAGTTGGTGCCATTGTCTGTCAATATGGTATGAGGGACACCAAATCTGGTAATGATGTTAGACTTGATGAATCTAAAAATTCTTTTAGAGCTGACTTCATTGAGGGGTATTTCCCCTACCCATTTGGAAAAGAAGTCAGTAGCAGTAAGAATGTACGTAAACTGTTTGGACGTAGCTAAAGGATAAGGTCCCATTACATCCATTCCCCTTGTGGCAAATGGACACTAGTATTTAGTAGTATGAAGAAACTCTAGGGGTTGATGAATGAAGTTGGCATGTAATTGGCAAGAATGACACTTCTTTGTGAAATAAACACAATCTTGTATCATTAAAGGCCAAAAGTACCCAAGCCTTTGAATTTGATCAGATAGTCTATGTCCAGACTGATGGGAAAAACAGACTCCTGCATGCACTTCTTTCATGACATCCATTGTCTCTTCACAATCAATTCATCTAAAGAGAATTCCATCAAAACTAGTTTTTTAGAGAATTTTCTCTAGGTTATCTGGGCTATCATAAAGAGTAAAATTGAGCACACATCTTCAGATTTGTTCTTTCCCAGCTCTATCAGGTGGAAGTGTTCCATTTTGATGGTATTCCCTGATAGGTGTCATCCATCCTGTAGTATGACCATATGGTTCAGGAATGGGACTAATTTCATTTATT
Organism: Viscum album; assembly: GCA_963277665.1. Lineage (NCBI taxonomy): Eukaryota > Viridiplantae > Streptophyta > Magnoliopsida > Santalales > Viscaceae > Viscum > Viscum album. The sequence continues at coordinate 1,991,758,971 of OY728152.1, forward strand.
TCCTCTTTTTTGATTTGAACATAAGGTGAAATTGTACAACAATTGGAAATATTGATGCTTGTCTCATCCCGATTTGGATCTACCAGAGCTGTAGCTATATTAGCCAGTGTGTCATTTTAGGCATTTTTTGATCTCGGGAGATAAGAAAATGTTGGTTTTGAATGAAATTCCACTATTAAATCTTTGACATAATCATACAAAGGGATTAGTTCTTCTTTTATGATTGCATAATCCCCATTGACTTTTTTGATTACCATGTCGGAATCACCTTTCACCTTTAAGTGATTCACTTGTTCTTGAATCACTAACTCTAATCCTACGATAAGAGCTTGAAATTATGCTTCATTATTTTTTCTGACTCCACCAATGAGAAGAAATATGGTAGCACATCCTTTTCTGGGGAAATGAGTACAATTCCTAACCCAACATTGTTGAATTTAGGATCTTCCATTTTCTTCCCTGTTGGACTTCTAGATGCACCATCAAAGTACATTTCCCATATTTGAAGACTATCATGAATAGAAAAGACTTCCTCATCAGGAAGTTCAATATCTAAAGATGTATCTTATCCCGAAGAATGTTCAGCAAGGAAATCAACCAGAGCATGGCCCTTTATTTCCTTTCGTGACACATACAGAATATCAAATTGCTGCAAAATAACTACCCCCTTACCAGACGTCCTGTAAGCATTGGATGACCAAGGATGAAATTGAGCGGGTTATTGAGAGATACCAATTGGACCTCGTGATGTTTCAGATAATGTCTCAACTTCTGAACTGCAATGATTAATTCTAGGTAGCACATCTCAATATTTGAATATCGGGATTATGCTTCAAGCATAGTCCTACTGAGATAGTAGAGGCTGTTTTCATTCCTAGCATCATTATTCTGAGCAAGAAAGTTACCCAATGATCGCTCTAAAGCTGTCACATAGAGGATAAGTGGTCTTCCTTCAACAGGTGGCATTAATATTGGTGGACTCAAGAGATATTTCTTGAGAATATCGAATGCTTCTTGACATTCTTCAGTCCACCGGTAAGTGACTCCCTTCTTCATCAATTTGGTGAAGGGTAAGCTTTTGCCGTCCAAATTGGCGATGAAAATCCGAATATAGGCTAAGTGTCCTTGAATTCCTCTCAATTATTTCAAATTCTGAGGAGGTGACATACCAATGATTGACATTGTCTTCTCAGGATCGACTTCTATACCATGATGGCATACAACAAAGCCAAGAAATTTTCCTGAGGTTACCCAAAAAGCACATTTTAAGGGGTTAATCTTCAAATTATGTTGCTGTAGTTTGTGGAAAATGACATCCAAATCAGCCAAGTGATTAGAAATTTTCCTGGATTTAACCACCAAATCGTCCACATAACATTCAATAGACATCCCTAAAAAGGGTTTGAAGATATGATACATGGAGTGCTGATATGTTGCACATGTATTCTTCAGGCCAAAGGGCATTACCTGATTGAAAAACACACCCTGAGGGGCTCTGAAGTCTTTAGATTACTCATCATCTAGATCCATTTAGATTTGATTATATCTTGAATATCCATCCATGAAGGAAAGTGCTTCATAGCCAGTTGTTTCATAAACTAAAATTTCTGTAATCGGAACTGGAAAATCATCCTCCGGACAATGCCGATTAAGATATCTGAAATCAATGCAAACTCTAATTTTTCTGTTATTCTTTTTCACAGGGACAATATTATCCAACCACATGGGATATTGAACTTCTTTGATGATGTTATCTTTGATAATCTTATCCACTTCAGCTTCAATTTGGAAGCATAGGTTGGGCGTGTTCTTCTTGTGGCTTTCTTAAATCTTCAATGTTCTTCTGGAAAACCCAAACTATGAGTAGCAACATCGGGATCAATCCCTAGAATCTCTGTATAGTTACCAACAAATATATCACGTCATTACTTTAAAAATAAAATATACATCTCTTGCTCTTCAAGAGTCATGGCCACACTAATTAATGTGGGGCGTGGATCTTCTTTTGTACCAAGATTTATTTCTCTGAGTTCATCCACGGTGGTAGGGATACCCTCTTCAAATGCTGGATGAGCATCCCTGAGATCTTACTCTTCTTCTTCAAAAAGTGTTATTTCTTCTATTTCTACTTCATAGTAGATGGTGAAGTAGAATTTCCATGATCAGAAGAGATGTTAGAATTTTAACATCTTGAAAAAGAAGCATCCATTTCCGACCCGATTGATGATGAAGGGTCTTCCTTGGGTAATAAAGAAGAGATGATGGATTGATAATCGATATCATCATTCACCTATAAAATTTCTATAGCTTTTTCTGGCCTAGTTGGCGAAGTATAGACTTTCTGGATTCAGTAGATGAAATGAAGACATCCCCAATAGAGCTTTCATCATTTCTTGGTGAATCACCAATTTCTCCCATGCTGTCTAGCTTAATTTCCATGATTGACATTTTGGAGGTTTCCATAAGAGTGTTTTGATTTGGGTATATCACGTCAATTTGACTGATAGGCGACACATAATCTGCACTCACATGTGTAAATGGATTTACTGATATCTTTTCCAAACCAAATGGAGCCTTAACCTTGGTAGCCTCCCTTGCTGTGGATTGCTCCTTACCCTTCATGTGATAGAATTCCGCCTCAATATATTGAGATTCACATGTTTTGAATGGGGATTTATCACCATTCAATGTCCAATTTGACCATTGAAAAAATATTTGAGACATTGATGGTATGATGAAGGGATAGCTACATGTTGATGTAGCAAGGGTCTTCCAAGAAAGATGTTGAAGGCTGTGTCATGATCAACAACCATGAAATCTAATTTGGATACAAGATCTCCAAACTGATTTTTGAGTGTAATCTTGCCCAGTGGTTCTTGTTCATTTTTATCATATCCTTGTTACATCAATGTAGAAGGAGATAAATCAGATTCTGTGAGGCCCAATCGACGAAGTGTACGAATGAGGATGAGGTTGACTCCTGAACCATTATGAATGAATTCTCTTCGGACGTATACACAATTGAAATTTCCAAATAAGTATAAAGGTATAATATGTCCATGCATGACGTCATCTTCATTTTCATCTATGACAGATATCACTGCATGACATTCTGTAGGATTATTCTCTACATGGTAGACTTCAGGTGCATCAATTTCAGTTTCAAATTCTTGTGGACTTGACAAAGCCTCAATGAGTGCCTCCCGAAGATCCATTGATAAATTTAAGGCATCCAAAATTGATATCTTGTTTGGTACATGGGACAAGTGTGTCAATACATCATACTTTTGATCCAAAGGGCTGCGTTTCCCAACCGGAACATGTGGTTTCACGGGTACCTTCGAAGTTGATTCATTGGAAGTAGATGCATCTTGTATCGGGGTAGGAGTTGTCAATACTCTTGGATTTGGAAGATTAGACTGAATAGGTCTATTTGCTTACTGAGAGAAAGAAGGGGGGATCTCTAACCGATCCTCCAGAATAACTGTGCCAGGAATGAGTCTACTATTGGTGGAAGAATATGCTTGTTCTTGTTGAGCCAGTTGAAGGGCTTTTCCTTGATTTTCTGTTGCATACACAGTTCTACTAGGGGTATAAATGGAATAGTGGATTATGGGATATCCACATCTTCCTCTGTATCCCAGACCTCTGGAACTCCCTCTAATTCCTCTATTTGATATAGGGAATTCAGGCTCATCAAAATTGAAATTGTGACTAGCATAAGGATCTGTAAAATGAATCATATTAACAGAACCAAAGATCGACTCTTTATCTGATGCAGACTCTGTCTTATTAGCCAATTTAGGCTGTACTTTTTGGTGGGGCGGTGCCCGTGTCTTTGTAGTAGATGGCATAAAATCTTCTAGATTCAAAGACAACTTGGGCTTTGACACGATCTCATCTTCTTTAGATTTTTCCTCTTTCTTTGAATTATTATGTTTCTTTGAGGATTTTCCCTCTAAGGAAGAGGGTTTTGATGTGGCATTCATAGTAAAAGACACAGTTGGTTTCTTCAATTGTGTTTGCAACATGGAATGAGTTTGGTTGATCATTTTCCTGACCATCCAATCATTATATTTCTGTGCACTTTTGTTTTTGACTTCTTTCCACTCGCCTTCTTCCTCTGAATTTGTAACAGTTACACATGCTACCTGAGCTGAAGAACCTCTCAACATGACTTGTCCTGAGTCCACAATTTTTTGTAGGAAGTATTTGAAGACAAAACACTCCTGAATGGGATGAACTAACATCTGATGAAATGGTAAATAATTGGGATGGTCTTCACCTCTTTCTTTATTCAGCCTCTTGGGACTTGGAAATTGAACCAAATTATTTTCCATAACCGAAATGAAGTAAATATGAACATGTTCATTTCAGAAAGAGTAAAAATTTCACTTCAGATCCTCAAATTGTTTCCGTCTTTGATATGTTTGATCATCTTGATGAAACAACCTCTGTTGTTGACGCTCAGGAGGTGCAACCCTTCAGGAAGATGAAGGTTTTGAGGTGAAAGCCAGCACATGTGCTTGTTTAAGCATAACTGTAGCAGTCTCTGATTTACCCATTCTCCATCCTGGATCTAATGTAATTACAAAAGTTTTATCCTTAGTCTTTGTAAGAGAGTATTCAATCTGCTGAGTGATCGAAGTAATGTCTCGAAACCCTCATGTGTATCTCAGAGGGATCAACGGTGCGCACAACTCATCACACAAATTTTCGACATAGATTGGAAACATTTTTTCTTGAGGGAGTGCTATGCTAAAGGGAATATGTTAATCCCCTCCAGCGAGCAATGAAATCTGAAACCCTTTCATTCTCCCTTTTCTTACAGTTTGTAAGATTAAAAACTATTTTCTTTGGAAACATTGATCTGAATTGAAGAAGTAATCGTTGACGGAGATCCTCCCATCCGGTAATTGACCGGGATTGCGAGCTTGAATACCAAAAAAAAGAAGGTCCCTGTAATGACTATACAAAACTCTTGAGCTTAAATGCTTTCTGTTTATGAGGGGTTCCCATCATAGGATCACAACGAGAAACAAAATGTGTTAGGTGTTGCTTTGGGTATCCCGAACAATTAAAGATTGGAAATGTGGTACTTGAAAAAATTGATGGGGGAGGAATTGTGTCTACCCATTCAGGGTAAGATCTCTTCTCTGGTTGAACCGGTGCATGCTTTCCTTCCATAGATTCCAACCAAGTTGTTAATGACCCAATGGTAGTCATTAACTTTTGAGAAACATCTGATTGAGCTTGGACCTGTGCAGGTGCAATAACTGGAGCATGGATAGGTGTGGCGACTAGTACTGCAACTGATGATAACACCACTAGTTGTTGTTGAATCTGACCCATAGGATTATACCAATGAGGGTTTACTGATAAAAGGGGATATTCTTGATCCATCTCAGTATCCACAACAAATACCCTTGGCTGACTAACTTCAGCACACTTAGGAGGAAGACTAACATGAAGTAGTTATGTATTCAACCTCCTCAATTCCATCATTTCTTCATCTTGTTGTGTGAATCTTTTCTCTAATGAGAGTGATTGGACTTCTCCAGAGGAAGGTTATGTAACCTGATTCTTTCCTTTCCCCTTATTGGACACCTTTCAGAGAGGGGGAATTGAGTTACTTGAAAGATTACCTAGATTCCGGGCAATCCTTTGATTTCATGTACGCACACCTTTTTCATTTGTGTCTATGCGTACAACCTCTTGAGCAAGAGATTCCTCATCTGATCCCTCTGAGTGAGCCTCATATGGGGGATAAGCAACAATGTCATTGATGACATTGATTGATGCATAACACATTACATCCCTTCTATCAACATTTCTGTGATATTGTCTTCTTCCATGTCCTTGATGAGACATTTCCTTTTGTGGATTCGATCCCTTAGAAACTTCTTGAAGAACCGTAATGTGGAAGGAATCTCTTGATAATTCTTCTCTTCGTTCCTCTTATGGCTTCTTCCCTAATCGAGAGACGAATTACTTTATCTGAGGGAGAGATTAAGGATTTGAAAAAGCCCCTAGTCCTGTGGACTGGAGCTGTTCCTGCTGTTTCTGCTCAACTCCTCGAATCCTATTTATTGATTCTAAGGGTTGAGTTAAAAGAGTCCCTAGTCTAGCAAGCTGGAGTGGTTATTGAGCTTCTAAATCTGACACTTTCTTGAAACCTCTCTTGATATTGTGGACTTTATTCTGGAAATTAGCTGGATGCATCATCCTATATCCACTCTGATCACCCGGCTCAAAAGACTGTTGGATGATTTCTGACACTTCTGTCACTTGATGATGCGCACGCTCCAAATGAGAAGCCTATTCAATATTCTGATTTTCATGATGCAGGATTAATTCAACAACTTGTTCTCTGTATTCTTGATTTTTAGAGGAACTAGTTGAGGCATGTTCTTGAGCGAGCCTTTGATTACAAACAAAGCCAATTGGTTATGGCCGACCATGGGCAATAACATTTCTTGATACCATTTTCGGTGGTATTTACTGACTGGAGAGTACAGTGAAATGTAGTGCTCCGTGAACACCCCATCCCCTGATATGAATACCAGATGGGGCACTAGCAATTAACTGGCACAATTTTCATAAGGCGCCATGGCATGAACGCTGAAGGGCTCTCTACTGCTTTTCAGCCTTCAGATATTGAGAAACTGAGAGAGATGCCAAGTCAATTTGGTGTTGTAACCCTTATATTATATTGAAATGATTTTCATATTCATCATAAGATAATATTTCCTTTTTAAACTGACAAAGAGGTTTCCAAATGTTGAGATGAATATCATGAATTCCATCTTCTGTCAACATCTCTGGAATGTCATGCTGAGAGTCAGCCAAAGGACAAAACATAACCGCCACTTCACCTTTCTCCAGTTGTTTTCTCATATTCAGTACTTCTTCATTATCATTCAATGAATATTATTCTACCTGATTAGACAAAATTTGGTGCTTCCTTATTGCTTCATCAGATTCAAAAAGATCGATAGAGAATTCACTGATCAAACTAGAAGATGAATGACCCATGGGTTGGTTTAGAGAATGACCTAAACCCCGGGCTATCTTCTGATTGAGAAAGTATTTCACCTTCTAGTGGTAAAGCATCAAACATGACTGGCTTCACATTTGCAAGTGCCTCATGATAAGAGGGCTTTCCCTTCACTACTTTGTCTATTGGAGCATTTTCGAGGCAATGTGAATTACTACTATAGAGAGGACTTTCGTAGCTAAATTTGTCATCATGGGGAGGACCACCATGTTGGGTTACAACAAAAGATGAAACATTTTTCTCCTAGATCTTCTGGCCACACAGAGGGTTCTTGTGGCTCTCATCTGAAGATGAAACTTTGAGATCGACTGAATTGTCATGAATCAAGCCTTCATGAAGAAGTGTCTAATGAAGACCTTCAGAATTAATTTTCCCACTATTGGGAACTTAGAGAGTAGAATCCTAAGTTGCAACAGATAATTGTCTGAGTGCATCTAGAACTCCAGCATCGAGAAAGGCCTTGTCACAGATTGGCCCTTGATTTCTTAACTGTGTTGGGTGGGTCTTCTTATTAGATGCCTTATTACTCACTTTAAGAACCACTTGTTGATGAAAGTGTTTATTATAGGAAGTTGTATGTGCCTACTCAAGAGAAAGGATCAGTTTAGGGTGATTATCTCCACTCAAATCAGGTGGAAGTTCCTGACTTGGTTGTCCGTATGATATGAGGGCCTATGCCCAACAACCCTCTTGGACTGGAACAGAGGTGTGTGTCTATTCTAGAGTGAACTATTGATGTTTCACTCCACTAGTAGGGATAGATTTTCATTTCTTTCCCTGTGATGCTGCTGAAGCTGTTATAATATTCTGACAGGCATCCAGAATATGAGCATGGATTTTCTTCTGATCATTCACCATTGATAGAATATGCTTGATGACTTCAGCTGTCGGGACGGGAATATATGTCCATTCTGTGCTTGGTGTATGTGTGTGTTCCTGCTCCTGTCCTCCTTTTCCAATTAGTGAATTCTGATAGTACTCAAGTGTGGGGGCAGAGAGTTGATTCTGTCTTTTTTTTTTCTCACCGGAGCTTTCCGACCAACTTCTACGAGTGCTACCAAACGAGACTGTTGGTAATCTTGATCAATACTGGTAGGTGTATGTTCCTACTGATTACACTCTGCCAAAGGTGATTTAAGAACTTCCTTTAATACTGTTAGATGAGACTACTGGCAGGATTGATGAGTGTATGCAGGTGTATGTGCATGTTTACCAGTTATAAACACATTGGGTTGGCGGGTTTCATTGTATTTAGTTAGACAAGCCTGCTGACTAGCTGATGACTTATAAACAGGTGTATATTCCTGTCTATAATACTCCACCATAATTTCCTGACAGGATTGGCGTGTTGCTACCAGACGAGTCTACTGGACAGTAGAATTTAAACGGACGGGTTGGTGTTCCCGCTCATTGCTTTCCACCAAGTTAGGTTGGTGGACTTTTCAAAAAATGGAAGAGATAAGAACTTGCTCACTGTTGACTTCATTTCGCCTCTGGCAGTTCGTCTTGTATTCTTGGGTCTAAGGGACTGAAGCTGAACCCCTGAAGGTGATACCCTCATCATGTTGAGGGTGCACTGCCACACGAGTCTGGCAGCGATTGTTGATGGGAGCCCTCGGGGAGGACTCCTGCCTCTTTGAATTAAGGCCCTGATGGACCTGCTCATTCACCTACCTAGAATTTGGGAGGGAATTGTGATTGCGTTATGGGGATAACGACCTAAAACGGTTGGAAATAGTGTTTGGAACCACCTGCTTCTTGACCACTGGTCGTCGCTGTTCGGACGACAAGGGTGAATTATTGACTTGGAGGGCTTGTCTAGCAACCTCTAGAGTCGGAATAGTACCATTTTGATGGTACTCCATAACCAGCGCATTTGATACCCAGTGTTGAAGATGCTGAGTAGGTGATGTCTTCCTCAGAGCGGACGACGATCCAGCAGGAGTAGCAGCAGAGGCATTAAGAGCAGAGGTATTCACAGTCGCAAACTTAAGAGAAGCCATTTCTGTAACGTAGTAGATCTTGGAAAAGAGTTCATGTTTGATATAAAAAACATAATCAAGATAAGTTCGGCCACTACATCTTTTCGATGAGCACATATGTTTATTGATTTTTCTGTTGCCCTCTCATTGAGTTTAAATAGGGTCCTATCCAAATAAGTACAACATCATTTTAACTTGGTTAAGGATTCACATCGGGTTCACCATTTTTTGTTTCCTCTGGAATTGGGGATGACCTTATTGATTTAAGGTTCAAACATTCCAAGCAGTTTCTAACGGGGTTTTTTTTATAGAACTGGAAACATCCAATGATTCTATATCCATTTAGACCTACATTCCAAAGGTAGGTGCTCAACTAGTTATGAACTGATGAGGCTTAATAATTTGCATTGGTCGAGAGGATGGGAGGTTGGACTCATCACACCCTTTTGGGGGGAATTATTGTCTACTCTGGGACTCTCTTTATATATTTATGTTATGTTCGTGAATAATTACTACATTACCATGTATGAAAATGATCTTTCCTTTAGATCTGACAATCAACGATTAATATGTATGAGATTTGGAGAATCTTTTATATGTATTCCAAGTACTTCATAGATAGAGAATCATCTGTATTTGTTAGAGATTCTTAGTCAATGGTATCCATCAACACATTATATAGAAATATCTTGGTCATTATGATAACCATACTGGTTTTAAAGCCACATAGGGGGAACTTGATGTTTATTGTCATTCAGACGGACATAGATTATTTCAAAGTTGGGATCATACCCTCAGATGGGATACCTATGTATCCTTTGTTTTAGAAAAGAAATCAGAACCAACGTACTTCAAGTAAATAAGTATGAGGTTTTTGCATGATTGATGGATAAAAGAAAGATTTCATAATTACTTTTACACTGTAAGCTCACGTGGGTCATGCTCGGTATGATAAAAAAGAGGTATTGGTAAAACCAGTCAATTGTTCCATGAAATATGAAATTATAAGAATTTATGTGGGGCTTATGTATGTATTACTGCCCAGATAGATGAAGATTAGGATTTAATTCAGGGAAAAAACCCGAGAAGAAGGTTCATAAAGGTATATGTGCTTTATGGATATTTGGATAATTAACTTAGAACTTAATCCTGAGAAGGATGCCCAAATTATAGAGGACTTATGATTGGGTTTTACCCATGAGAAGGAAGCCCAAATCAAAAAACTAAATTAAGACTGGTTAAGAGAAATTATGACTGGGGCTTACTCTTAAAGAAGAGGCCCAGGTTAAAGGGAATTATGACTCGGGCTTACTCTAGAAAAGGAAGCCCGGGTAAAGGGAATTTGGATTTTGGGAACTTGGGGCATACTCCTAAGGATAATGCCCATATTTAAAGAATTATGGTTGGGGATTACTCCTGAGGAGGATGCCCAAAATTAAGGGAACTTGAGGACTGGGGATTACTCTTGAGAAGGAGGTCCAGGTTAGGGGACTTGGGGGTTACTCTTAAGGTGGATTCCCATATTTGGGAATTTAAGATTGGGACTTACTCCTAAGAAGGAAGTCCATATTAAGGAAAATTATGACTCGGGCTTACTTCTGAAAAGAAGGCACAGGTTAATGATTCTGTCATCTTTAAAGGATGAGGTTGAATAAATGAAATCAATAACCTTAGTGAAATAAAGATATGTAAATCACTAGGTTTTGAGAAATGTTCCCTGGAATTCCTTTTAGATAAGGAAGCCAACAAATGAACCATGCCATAAATGGCTTTGAAGAGGGTTTTGAGGGATAAATCTTGAAGAGGAGAGGTGGATTTGAAGAAAGCATGTGAATAGGTAAGAGGGGCTCCCAATAAGAGACAGGTGTGCAAGTCCTGTGTGGGCATGAAAGTTCTGGTCGTGCAAGTATACATGTGCGACACATGGGTACTTGCATGATGGTCAACCCTTAGGGTAATGATTTCGTGATACTTGGCTCAATCCCGTAGTATTATCACTAAAGGCTTCCAAAAGAGTGGTCCACAAGTTTTATTAAAGGAATAAGGTGGCGTGAAAGTGTGGCCATTTCCCTTAAGGGCTGGCCACTTAGGTGCTCAAGTGTTGATGAATTTCAACACTTAGGCCTTGTTTCCCCTATTTAGAGCTTCCATTCTAGGTATGAAATTACTTTAGAAGTGTTTGGAAGACTTCTATAAGATACTAGGGTTCCAGGAGCTCGAATTTGAGTTTTGGAATTTTTACGTTTTGAAATGGGGGGACCACAAGGGGTGTTTATAGGATGCTGAAGACCCTGGGAGAGAATCAATGAGGGTGTGATAGTCACCTATGCGACCATTGTGTGGCGCGCAAGTATACTTGCACGACCATGACGAAACATGCATGACCCAAGTGGGAGGAAATCCTTCTTCATGACTTTGTCGATTTTTGATGTTTTTTCAATGGATGAATCACTAGGACTAAGGTATTTCCCTTTTGGAGCTGTCAGACTTTGTGATGGAATGGAGCGTCAACAACCATGTATATCCAAAATCAGTGATAGAGATCTAAAGAATATCTTTAAAAGCCTGTATTTGTTCTCAGATATACCATTGACATGAGGGAGATATGGTATATTCAAGATCCCATACGAACCCAATTCCTTTTTAAACCATTTCTTATATCATGAAGTGAAGTAGGCATCTTAGTCTAAAATGTTAGGACAAGGTACACCATGAAATCTCACTATCTCCTTGATATAAATCCAATTTATCTCATGCACAGAGATGTTCTCCCAAATCGGTAGGAAGTGTGCACCCATGGTCTACATATAAAAGGTCTCCTATAATTCATTACTCCCTTGAGTGGATCTCTTAAATCCAATCATTTAATATATAGTGACTTATATCCAATATCAACCCAAAAATGGGTATAGGATATAGAATTTGAAATGGTTTTTGGTGATCTAACAACACTAGATAATAGGTGGAGCACTGAGTGAAAATACCACTATCTACCTCGTCATTCCAAGCCACCAATAATGATGTAACATGTATAATTTAATTTCTAATACTAGGTTGAGATACCCATATAAATACACGATACACCCTCATCAACACTTACTGAATATCAAAATTCACCCAAACATGTCCACAAAAGAGTTGGGTCTCACTCAAGTAACTACCTAACCAGGAGGTGTGTCCTCTCCTATGATACTTTACCTCTTGATTATGTCCATGCAATTAGATAGTTGTCTTATTGGGACCCACTCTAGAAGATACGACAACATACCTAGAGCTACTAAAATTTGTTTCCTTCACTGTACCTAAACTACAAGATGTATCTTGGAAAATTGGGCCATCAAAAACAACTCAATACTATCCTCCATGCCAGATTGTGTCTGAGTCTCCCAAATCAATGTGTTACCTTTGTAATACGCCTTTCTGAGTGTGTTACCAATTTCAAAAATTGAATGATTTTAGTTATTCTTCTGATCTGCACTACCTAAGATTTCTGTCTCGCTGTGTGGATATGTATTTGATACTTTTGTGATTAGTGTAAAAAAATAACCACACAACCGAAAGGTATTGCCTCAAATAGTGTAAAGAATCTAATAATATAGCTATCTCAAGGTCATGTGTAGGGTAATTCTTGACCTGAGGTCTCAGTTGGAAAGACCCATTTTCCACAACTCTATCACCAATCATCATAACTACACATATCTCTATCCATGAAGAATCAAAATATATAGTATGGCCTCTTCCTAGATTAAAAAACTCCAGATATTTTTTGAAGTGAGTCTTCCCTTAATCTGTATTAAATCTATCCCACAAGATTATTTCATAGGGAATTTCACACTCTCCTTGGTAAATCCCATATTTAATTGTTCGATGTATGAGAAGTCTTGAATTAATCACCTATAATAGCCATTCATCCGTAAGTAAAATTCATATGTCAAAGTCATTGTTGGGTTGTTCCCATGAATCCATAATAGTCCCCTTCTTTGGGTAAAAATATACACATATATAAGATATAATACAACTATAATAGGTTAACCTTACTGATCAAAAAGTTTCATTTTCTGAGCTTTTCTGAGCTTGTCTAGTGCACCAATATACTCAGATGTCATCTTCAAACCCCACAATGAATGAATCAAGATTAGAATGGAAAACATGATTCATAAAAATCCATGATAAAAGATGGCACAATCTTCAGACCAAGTGGAATGACCAGATACTCATACAAGCCATACCTACTCAAGAACACGATACACAGTATGTCTGATGACCTCACATAGACCTGGTGGGAGCCCAATCGTAAATAGATCTTATAGAAAATTGGTTCCCCATAGATTTGGTGGAAGATCTCATTGATACGAGATATTATATACCAATTCTTCTCCTCAATATGGTTCAATATGTGAAAATCCAAGCCAAAACCCAGAGAATTTTCTGCATTATTAGAGAAAGGGACTGATGATTTCCAATCCAATGTGTTGGGTCAGATAAAAATATTGTCATAAGGGTATTAAAGATTCAACATGATTTCATGGAGATCTATAGGTGAAATATTATAGGGAGTAATTGTCATTTGTGATACACTAAGAACTAGATCGATGATGAACACAAACTCACTATTAGGAGGTAATATAGTGAAATCATCATGGATGATTACTGTAAAATGATCCACACTAGGATATAGTTATATGATCTGAATTCCCTGATCAAAAATTGGGAGAATAACCAACATAACTATCAATCCAACAATCCAAATATGATTGGGTCCAACTTGACCTTCCTATATATCACATTTCTTTTATGAATATGTGTTCTGCCCTTAGGTGATGTGATGGTTACCTACTGGTGATAACAATCCTATTAGGCATGATAAGTCACGAGAGAGTCCACATTAAAAATGATATAAAATAAGGTCATATCAATGTATAAGAAACTCCATATTAAAAAACACCTACATATATCAATGGGGAACTCTTGGAACTGGCATATGCCCTATATTCTGACCCTTAATAGCATGTCGAGAGAGATGATACCACAGAAGTACTCGATTGTAGTTCCTAGATGTTCAACAAGAAAAGAAAATATAAAATAGTGTGATAAAAAGATATTAAAAAGGGAAGAAACTAAAGTAATTGATACTATAATAGTACCTATAACTATAGAGTTCCCTATATTCTTCTCTATGGGAAAATGTAGCACTGAATAGAGATGGACTGAACTGTGCCCCTTAGACACTTCCTGACTAGCCTGGATAGATTCACTCGACTGAAAAATAACCAATGGGTCCTGAAACACTCAACAAAAACCTCTAGAAACTCATCCAGTAGAATAAATAATCCTATAATTTCAAGGGTTTATAGATTTTATACCAGACAGAGGTGTTGGTACAAGTCACATATCACTAGATTCTAGAGGAAAAGAAAATAATAAGTGTTAAAGGTAACCTATCCTATTGCAAGATTGAAACTGGATCAGGTTTCTCTTGAAATGGGGATTCTTATGAACAATCCTTACACATTGGTGACACACAATTGAGAATTTAGTGCAAATCACCTGGATGACACCACCCACACATGAACCCTCAAAACTATTCTTCTTATAGGCAGATGAACTTGGACACTACCATGGAACTATACCAACTAGCTCACAATGCCATATTTATTTAAATTATTATCTATAATAAGGTTTTAGTTCACTATTTTGTCGTGGTTGTCAACTAGAATTCATTAAACTACTACAGAACAACATACCCAAGCCCATCCTCCATGAACCTCATAGTCATCAACTAATCACTAGTTAGAGATGGAGAATAACGTTGAAGCTTTGTAATGTGAGAAAAATAATATAGCATGATCATAATTTCATAATGAGGATTCATGATCTCCACATTGTGATACTCTCTTAGATTATATGGAAATAAATGTTCATAGAAGGCCTTTTGGAAGTCCACCTAGACCATAGAATGATAACACTCATCCAGAGAGATGATATACCGCCAACTCTTGGAGGATTCACATAACACGTACATAGTGATCTCAACCATCCACTGTCAAGGGCACTCTGTATAGTCATTGATCAATACCATGTCCTCTATCCATAACTCATTATCACAAATTCCTCCACCCCCCTTAAGGTGGGAGGACGTAGATGTTGAAAGGCTCATGTTAGGTCAGTCATAGTAGGGGCAGGCCTAATAGAACACTTGACAAACATTATGAGAAAACGAAGACTATCACAGAACTGAGAATAAGTTCCTAGTGGACGATCAGTAGGAGTTTCCTTATATGCAACTACAAGAGTTATTACTGGTGTCTTAGGGATCATCACTTTAGGAGAATTCTCATTGGCACTCTCTTTCTAGAAAACACGAGGACATCATGGAGTAATAGCTCCATAATTTCCAAGAGAACTCCCCATCCATTATTTATAATAGATTGAGAATGTGATAAATAAGGAAATAACTTGAAGTTACATGTAAAGGGTATACATATAGCATGAGATAACCTTCTTCATTACCCTAAAACCAAATCTAGGGTATAATAAATGGTTACATAAGGATCTCAAGTGACACAACCAACCTACCACACCTAGGTCGGGTAAGGGTCACGATTCCATATCAAAAAAATAGGATTCCCTATAAATTTTTAGGGTTGTAATCATTTAATTATTATATGTATTTCAATTCCATTTTAATTGTTAAACAATATGGATTTCCATTTCCAATTTATAAGTCCCCATACACCATATAAATTGAAATGTGGTTTCCAATTATTCTTAACCAGAACACATTCTATCATATGTGACAAATAGTCCCTGGATACACGTGTCATAACTAACTACATAAGGTGTCTACTATAACCTATATAAAAAACCTTTTGTCTTAAGTAATAATTTTTTTGAGTCAATTACGTTATGTTGTCATGTATGAAATGTTGTTATATTACTATATGTAACAATCAAGAAAGAAAACATGCACATGAAATAAAAGAAATAAATTTAGAAAATAGATATAACAAGGAATAGGGTATGAATGTTTAATCCTATGGTTCCTATTATGATGTAGGATTTGATACACCCTCATAAAATTGGGATATTGTTGGAGAAATACCATATGGTTAAAAAAAAATTCAACAACATTAATGGAACAAAGATTGTGTGTAACCCAATAGTCAAATCCATGAAACTATAAAAACCGAAGCATAAACTGATTTTACCAATCCCAGGTAATTCTGGATTCCCCTATATTTTCGTTTTATACTCCATATAATTGGATCATGAATAATTTATGTTATTTTTAGTCTCCTATTTAACCCAAAAGAAATAAAAATGAAAAAGAGGCTATGATACCCTTTATTGCGTCCCGCTGTGGATAGAACCCAATAATCCCCCGAGACAGTGGCCAAAAGACCTCAAGGAAGCCTATATGAATTATAGAGGCTTTTAAATAGAAACTATGGACTTGGGTGTGTCCATGTGGGTCTATTATCTCATAAATATAAGTGAGATCATTAACATACAATAAAAAAATATAAAGATACGAAAAAAGAAGCATGATAACCATCAAGGTAAACTAAAAAAGAAATATAAACAAGTAGTAGAAATCGAATAAATATTTGACACCAACTTATGATTATTTTAATGACTATATAAAAATGAAAGTACACAAGGATATAGAATATATGTATATACCACATTCTAGGAAAAAATATATAGAATGAAAAAAATTGTAACTATAAAAATATCAACCATAGGCTCGGTCCTCTTCCCTATACTCCAACCTAAAAGAACAATAATACATTTAAAGATGATCAAATTCCCTTGTCTATACCTACAATCCTAAGGTCCACCTAGGTACCATAAAAAGCCAATGTAGGGTGTTCAATACAATATTTACAGGAAAACACCAATTTTGTCTAAATCAATCAATTTAATGAAATAAATAAATGATCAGTGTGACATAAATGATAAATGTATGAAAATAAAAATATAAATAAATACTGTGGACCGACTTCATAAATTGAAACCTACCTGATACCACATGATTCATCCTAACCTAGATTTTTTAACCAATGTACATATATATGTGATATCATAAAAACCATTGATATCATAAAATAAGTAACTAATGTAGGATGACCCCATACTTACACTTTGTATTGGAGGTCACATACCCATGACACAATACAAACCAGCTTAAAACATAAATAAGAAAAATTTCATATGATGTAAGAATGAGATTCATCAAATCCAATGATGGAGTCTTGACCCATTATAAAGACATCTATATAAAACACACATGGTCTCTAGAAGAGCCTCTGATATAACCAATGTCATAGAGTCTAGCCAAGGCATCTCAAAAATTAATCCCTACTATCACTCATGTCGTGGTGAACTCAGAGTCTATACTATGTATCGCACATAAGGGACTAAATATCATTAGTGGAATAGAATATTCATCATGATAATGATTATGTTAATTATTTATCCCCTTGGTATCTATTTTCACTCACAAGTATAGATAATCAACCTTTGTATCCCACACAAGTCAAGCCAAATTACAGCTCCCAGTGTGTTTAGTAGATCCAAATAGAACAATGAAATTCCATCAACGACATCCTTAATTTGGGACGCTTGATCTCACCTATCCTGTATCAGTTGTGGAATAACAACCAAGTCATATAATAAATAACAACATGTCATCACTAAGTATCTCAATATCATAAGTTAAACAATATGGAAAAGTTACACAATTGGATCTAATCAACTATGTCAAAATCATAAGGCCTAAATGTGAGTAATACATTAGAATGAGGTATAATAAACATGGAATAATGAGTAAGTAAACAAGAAATAAAATTAAGCATAATCACAAGATTCCATGGCAATCTCACAAAGAAAAAGGAATCATAATTTAATCAAAATTCATAGGAAAATAAAAAATATAAAAGATGTATGAGTGTAAGAATCAAGAAAGGATTGGGAAATCAAGGCCTACCAATTTTTATCAGTTCATTCTATAGATTTAAATAATTTTACCAAGGTTAAACAAAAACAAAAACATGGTGGACAATAATTTATGTCCTGAAAAAAAGAGTCCATTAAGGTGGGAACACCCAATGGTGTGTCCAATGATATGGGGAACAACCCACATATGGTTTTTATAGTAAGGTATGTTCACAATAGGCATGATTAACTCATTAAAATAACTTATTAAACATATTTTAGGAATTGATAGAAGGTTTTGGTGCCAAAAATAAGGACATATCATTTAAAAATCAAGGAAATGAGTGGGAAGGACCTATACTTATTACATTGATGTAGTAGTGCTCCAATCATCTGTTATCAAAGCGTAGATCAATAATGAATGAGAGAAAACAAATAAATATCTAAATGAACTAAAAATAGGGTAAAACCAGTCACCGATAATAGAACCGTAAAGTATGCAATCAAGGATAGATATAAGAGTTAGGGTTGTAGATAATTAGTCTTGTTTTCTGTCGCTTCTAACAAAGAGTGATTCAAGGTCCAGATGATAAAGTTATTTGAAACAATATGGATGGAGGAGGAAGGGGTATTCACACATGATGGAGATGGTAATGATATTTGGATATAAAGGGAGATAGAATAGCTAAAAATAAAATAATAATTAAGGAAAAATTGGGTTTTCACCAACATAAACAAGGGTATATGTTTTTTCCAAACGGTTAGCCAAATCATGCGCAGGCCTTGCACCAAGTTTTTCATCAAGGGGGAACCCTTCACAGCTAGGTGTTTGTTTTATCTTAATGTGTGTGATACCAATATCATGGGGTATAAAATATCTTATGTCCATGTGACTGGGGTTTCATTGGTTTATAAATATTTTTCATCCCCCTAACACCCGAATCTCTATAGTTTCATAGTTGAGGGAAATAATTTGGTTGTGTAGGACATTTTGTACTGACCATGAAATCCATTATACATCATTAAATTTTGGGGTTCTAGGCACAGAATGAGCACAAGGAACACTTAAAACACCCACTGACAAATTTTCGAATCCAATAAGTCCAAAAACCGGTTTAAACCCAAATTGTTTTGGTCCTTAACATTTATAAAATGTAGGATGTTATAACCACCCCTCCTTAACATAACATTCCATGAGTTTACCTTCTATGGGTGGAATGATTTTATCGAAGAAATGTCCCATCCAAACCACACATTCATCAGCTTCACATTCCCTAGTCTCACCTTGTACATGTCTATCCTACCATATCACCCAGAACAGAAGAATTGACATACCTTTAAGATCCTTAATTATCTAATCAATGATGAGTATGTGATGCTCCTTGAATGACTCATATTCCTCTATCTCAATATATGTGGCATCAAATGAACAAGAAGGGTTGGAATGATAGTAATAATGTTTTGTGATATTATATATGGAATAGAACAGATGGGGTAACAACAACCAATAGCATATTATCCCAAATCCCTCCACTATCCTGAATAACATGACATACCAGGGTGAAAACATTCCCTATCAATCATTTTTCTAATATCTAATCTATGTTATACATGTATAAGAACATGATATAAAACATCAAGAACAATATATCTATAACAATGATCCAAATAATACTGATTCATGGAATAATCTATACTTATATGCTTTAAAATCATCTAAACTTACTCAAAAGTACTCTGATCGAGATAGGGTCTCAGTAGAACTACCTCACCATCCAATAATTATCAGAAAGGTGAATGGAAAAATCTACATTAAAGTAACTCATTTGGATCTATCTGAATCAACTTATGGAAACTGTTGTTTTAGGAAAACTCAACCAAAGGAATATGATTTTCCCATGAACATCTAATTTCAAGGATGTAGGCCTGAGGAATACCATCCAACACTCATATTTTATACTTCGAATACTCATTGTTCTTAGTGTGATATATTTTATTAAATAGGACATGTGAACCATGTTCTTTTATTTTACCATTACAAAACTGTGAAGTGAAATGGGAGCCTTTATCCAAAATGATAGAACAATGTCCACCTAGAAGTCACACTCTCTCTAGGATGTAAATCCATTATAGCTCAATGATATAAAAGGTCTTCAAAATCAGTAGGAAGTGTGGAACCATGGTAAAATTATTGATGATCACCCATTATGTATCAATACCTCAAGGATATATTGGAAATAACTTCATTAAATCCATAGTTATGTCATGCTATATCCACTCAGGAATGGGTACATGCTATATAAGTTCAGCAGGTCTCTAGTGCTCTTCCTTTACAAGATGATAGGTGGAGCATTGTGTGAAAAATCATTCTATCTACCTTTGCATTCCCAGATACCAATACTGATTACATATGTCTCGATACATCTTGGTATGAAAAGTACGGGCTTCCCAAACATAGGCATGTGACTTCCTCATTAACTCTTACAATATTAGTAGGAAACATAAACTGCCCATGGAAGAGTGGAGTATTTCTCACAATAATATCCCAACCAAGATTTATGTTATATCTTATAAGTATATCCATTAGGATGAGGTAGTCATAATCATATAGCTATCTCATTTGATCCTACTCTATAAAATAGGAAGACATTTATAGAGCTTCTAAAACTGGTTTTCTGCACAGCTCAAAAGCCCCATGATGCATCTCGAAAAAATTATTAATCAACTATGACTCACTGATGGTCTCCATTATATAATTTTTTGAGACTCATGGCTCAAATAATTAGTTAAAACATTTTCCATTATGGGTTTGTAAGAAATAACAATGATAGATGACTAAAGGTATTCCACCCACCTTCACTGCCTTATATTCATGTACCACTGCATAGATATTTATTAGAGAATTTTGGGAAATGTTTAATAGTTTTACCACTCACTCAAAGGCAGTTCCACAATGAAAAATATAAAATTAACCCAAAAAACTATATTGAGGTTGTGTGTCGGTTAATTTCACTCATTAGTTCTTAGTTACCAGGACCCATATGCTCCAACTCGATCACTATGAATAGAAACTATACCTATTCTAATCCATAACGATTCATAATAAATAATATATCCTCTTCACGTTGAGGTAGAATCAGAATCATCTCTAATGTGAGTCTTGCTTTCAAATCCATGAAATATTTCTCACAAGCTTTAGTCTAGTAGAATTTCACAAACTTCTTGAACAATACCATATGAGGCTTCTCCTGATATAAGAACTCTTGAATAAATCACATATAATAGCCATCCATCCATGAGAAACTTCTTACATCAAAAACATTCAGGCAATGTTCTAAGGAAACCACATCACTCACCCTCCATGGGTTAATATATACCCCTATGTCAGATATAATATTGCCCACCAGTGAACCTTATGTGTACAAATATGAAATTTTCTTATCATCACATATATTTGGTTCTCTCTTAGAGTATTCAATATAAAATCATGATGATTGGAAGGGCTGGTTATGGTCTGTGACTACACTAAGATGTCATCTATGAAGACCACAAAAAAAAAATCAAGTCATGAGTGGAAAAACTGATTCACCAAATCCATGAAATCATTTGGCATGTTTTTCAGAATGAAAGACATGACCAGATACTCATACAAGTCGTACCTACTCCATAATATAGTACAAGGTATTTATGGAGAACACACATGAACCTAGTGGTTTCCTATCCTTAAATAGATTTTTTTAAAAATATTTGATCCTCAAATATTGCCTATGTGTTTATCGATATGATATAGTGGATACCGATTCTTTAGTGTATTATATTTTAATCAGTGATAATCCATGTACAAATGGAGAGTACCACACAACTTTTTTGGTTAAAATGGACCTATTATCTCGAAGGAAATGTGATGGGTCGGATAAAAATCTTTTCCTCTAGATCATCAAGATTATTCTTGGTCTATTATAGATTTATAGTTTCTATCTTTTATAGAGGAATGGATAATGGTGTCACACCAAGAACTTTCTCTATAGATAATTCAAACTCTCTTTTGAGAGATAATCTAGAGAAATAACCAGGGTTGACTTTGCTAAAATGATCCACAATAGTGGGTAAATCTATGAACCTAATTCCTTGATTTCATGTAAGTAGAATACTCAATTAGGTTTTAATTCCACATAATGTTGTATTATTGGTTACAGCTGGAGATTCATGTATATCACATTCTCCCTTATAAATTTATGCTCTTCTACTGGGTGATGTGAAGGTTACCCACTAGTGATTGAAATTATCTTGGGGATGAAAAGGAAAGAAATATTCCACACTAAGAATTCCATCATAGAAGATCATCTAGAAAATTAATAAACAAAAAAAGAAGCAATAGTCACCTATATCAAGGGGAACTTTGGAAACTGACATATTCCTACTATTCTAACACCAAATGACATGTTTAGAGACATGATACCACATATGTACTCAATTGAAAAGACCACACCTTCCATAATTGCATGATATATAAAACAGCGTGATGAACCAATATTAACAGCAGTATAAAATAAAGTAGGGTCAACTATAATAGTACCTATAAAAGTATATGTTCTAGAACTCTACCCCTTGGATGCTGGATACACCGA
Source organism: Viscum album (assembly GCA_963277665.1). Classification (NCBI taxonomy): domain Eukaryota; kingdom Viridiplantae; phylum Streptophyta; class Magnoliopsida; order Santalales; family Viscaceae; genus Viscum; species Viscum album. The sequence goes on from OY728152.1 coordinate 1,991,781,575, forward strand.
ATAGATATGGCATGAACCACTACACTAAGATGCTTATTGACTAGGTTCAAAAGATTCAATCTATTGATGCTCAAGCTATTAAGCTTAACTGCCTTTGACATAATGACTACCACCTTTTTTTGGTTGGATTGTAGAAGGCTAACTCCCATCTTGTTTTGGATTCACAAATCCTATACCTGATAGAGGTTTCAGTGAAGATCCCCTCTCACTATATGCTGGAATAAAAAACATGTAGAAGCATTGAAGGTGACCCATGTTGTAACAAGATCAATAGTCTATTGGGTTAATCATGCATTAAAGATTATTATTGTCATCCTTAATACACTAGTCATAGACTATGGAGAAATAATTATGTGTCACCTCTATAATTCCACCCCCACATGCAGCCTCAAAACGACACATCCTACAACTATATGAACCATTATCCTACGTCGAAACTAAACCATCCTTGATCACATTTCCTGCATCAATAATATTACTTTCCATAAAAGGGGAATGGTTTTGTATTTATTTAACGAAAGTGTACTGGGATATGTTTACCTATAATCAAATAGTATACCCAAGACTGTAATCAAAACACATCATAGTTAGAAAATCATCACCGATCATAGATAGAGAACAATGATAAACCTCAGGGAATTTAGAAGAATACCCTATCACGATCATAATTTCATGAAAAATATGCATGAACTATCTAGCTTGATATTGAATGAATGTATTTAAAAATAAATGAATATAAAAGGACATCTGAAAGTCCATATAGATCATGCCTTGATAATGCTCATCCTGAGAGAAGATAACCCACAAACGCTTAATAGAATGACAGAATAGGTACCTAGTGAGCTTGAACATCCACTCTATAGGTGTCTATAGATGGTAAACTATCGATACCCTGACCACTAACCATGCATACATAGAATGAGATCCACCATCCCCCAAGAAGGTAGGATAATTTTTGTTGAAATTATTGAGTTATTTCTACCATAGTAGGGGACTTCTTGGGATAACCCCGACTAAAATACTTGAATTAAAGAAAACTATCATTAAATTTTGCATCAGGGCATAGAAGAAGATCAAAAGGAGGTGCCTAAGGTGGAAATATAGGAGGTATCAGGGGTAGCTTAGGGAACAACACTTCTGAAGCATGCTCATCACCACTCTTTTGTTGTACACCATTAGTTTGATGCAGTGCCATTACTCTCAAATTTCTAAGTACACACATTATAAAATATTTTTCCTAGATTTGGAATGCGATAAATAAGTCTATAAATAAAAGGGATAGGTACGAGGCCTCCCTATAGAATGACATAAACCTCTTCCTACACCAGAATTTAGATCTAGGTGGTAAGAAATGATCACATAATGATCTAAAGAGACAAAACCTGATGACCACTCCTATATTGGGTCAGGTTCAAAATCTTATGTCACAAATATAAGATTCCCAATTCATTTTAACCATAGTATTAATTTTAATGCTTATATTTATTTAAAATCAATTTAAATGGTTGAATTATATATCACATTTTTCATTTGATAAGGGTCAAGAAAGATTATAAATTGAAATGTTGTGTATAATAATTCTTAACCATAACATATTCCATACCATGTGAACAATGTTCCCCTAATAAACATGCCATAACCGAAAACATAAGGTGTCCTCTTCATCCTTTGTAGTAAAACACTGTTGGGTTAATGCACGAACTTTGAGATTCATTTATATAATCCAATCCTCATGGAAAATTGGGAAAATTTATATATATAACAATCAAGGATAAAAAAATCCCATTTAATATAGGAAATGCATGTAATAAAATAGATTTGTAATTAAACAATGCATGAAATTTTAATCATTTGGTTCATAATATGATAAATTCATCAATACACCCTCAAATAATCATGACATGGTTGGATAATTTCCATAAGATTTATAATTTTATCGAAAAAATTACTGTCATAAATAAGGTACATCATTCAATGGTGAAATCCATGAAACTGTAACAATTTAAGCATAAATAGCTTTTACACAACCAAGGTGTTTTGGGTTTCCCCCATACGTGAGTTAGTTACTCCTAGGAATTGGATCATCACCCAAATCCAATATTCAAGCTATCATGCCTAAATCAAAATGTATGATAAAAGGAAATCCATTCTATAATATCACATTACCGAATACTACCTCAAAATTACTCTCAAAAGTATATTTATATGGATTTCAAAAGACCTCAATAGAGCTCCCTAAATGCTAGAGGCCTCAGACTAGCTGTGAAGGAATATGTTGTATCCATGGGGAGAATATTCCTTCATAGATCAATGTAATAAAAAAATCAATGAGTAAATAATATATTTTAGAAGCATAAATAATATTTAGTATAACCATTAAGGTAATACATGGATGATAGATAAAAAACTAGCAATAAATTAAAAAAACATGATATACCAACTGATGATGTTACTCATGATGCTTTTAAAATGAAAGAGCACATGGAAAAGTGGATATACACATATAACACGATCCATCCAAAAATATAAAAAAAACTAATACTACATGCATCTCAAAAATAGGCTCAATTCCATTACCCAAACTAAAACCTTGATGAATAATAAATCATCGAATGTTGGTTTTTCCCCTTTCCCACACCAAAAATCATGATGTATTATTAGGTACCATAGGTTTCCCAAGCAGGGTGTGAGACACAATATTAGAATGACACCACCAATGGTGTCTAGTTAAATAAGTTTCATTTAACAAATAAATGAATATGGGTCCATGATGATAAATGTTTAGAAATAAATATATAAATAAATACAAACTATAGTTCAGCTTCCTAAATGCACACCCACTCGATACCACCTACTGTGGGATAAGATGGATGTATAATACAAGTTACCTATATAAGTGATATGGTGAAAAAATAGGCTATCAAAAATTAATCCACCAAGTTAGACATACACCAATATTTTTCTTTTTCTTGGAATTCACATTTACGAGACATCATACAAACATTATCCATCATAAATAAGAAATATCACATACGACACAAACATTGAATCCATAAAAATATATTTATGGTTTCATGATCCCATCCAATGTGATCAATAGAGAATGCCAAGGGTCACTATAAGATCCTAGGATATAACCAAGGCCACCAAGACCATCCAAGCCAACCCATAAAGGCATCCCTGGTATTACTCCTATAATGGTGAACATTATGTCTATACCATGTATCTCACATATGGGATTAGGTGTCAATTGAATAATGGAATAGAAATCATTACTATGAGTTCATATACAGTAACTCCCCTAGGTAACCAGGTTCACTCAATAGTAAAAATAATTTTCTCTTAGATCCCATAAAATTCAAGCTAATGTATCACTCCCAAGACATAATGTAGATCAAAAAAGAACACGGTGTTTTCATCGATAATGTCATTATCTGGGGAACCATGTTCTATCCTGATCTATAGCAGGTGAGCCATGAAAACAAAGGCAAATAAAAAGATTTCCTTTAATCAATAAGAATATACATATCATATGATAATCTACCCATCAATATTCTAAGACGTGATCCAATCAACTATATCAAAATCACAAGGCATAAATGTGAGTATCTCATGTGAAAGAATTAAAATAAACATGGAATAGAAACCCTAGTAAAAATAAAATAAGCTTTAGTTTATTGACATTGTTACAAGGCATACTCATGAATCACAATGCATGGAAATTTAATCATCTTTTATTAGAAAATAACCTTGTGGAATAGTGTATGAGTGTAATCATCTAGAAAAGGTGGAAAATCAAGGCCAACCAATTTATATAAGTTCAATTAATGTATTAAAGAGATGGTAGCCAAGGTGAAACGCACAAAATCATGGTGGTTAATAATTTATAGAACTATGAAATTGGAAATTAAGGTGGGAAATCCCTAAGGGGTGGAAAATGACAAGTTGATCAAACCAGAAATTTGTTTTTATGTATTTTATTATTATAAAATCCAAGAATAACCCTTTAAATTACTTAATTAACCATATTTGAATAATCACTGGAAGGCATTGGCACATGGTACAACGAATCATCATTTAAAAACAACAAAATGAGTGGGAAATAACTATACCACCTACCTCATTGTACATCCACTCCCCTCATCCATTGGTGAAGCTTGGATTGAGGTACAATGAGAGGAAATAATGAAATTACCCAATTCCCAAAAAATAGGGAAAAATATGTCACACCTAAATAGCCTGAAAATGGATGGTATAAGGGATTAATAGAAGATATGCGATCATAGAGAATACATCAAGATTTTTATTTATTCTATTGGTGATTGGTTCAGAGTCCGGATGATTGAGTTATCTCTAAACCTATTGAAGAAGAAGAAGGAGGATTCAAGCATGAGGGATGAGGAGAAAACTGCCAAAGAGAAATTGAGAATTAAGGGGTGAAAATAAAAGTTTAATTAATGGAAAATTGGGTATTTCAAACACATAGATAGGGGGCATGGTTTGGAATCACATTTGGACAAACTGTGCACCAACTAAGCGCCACGTTTTTCTTCAAGGGGCAACCCTGCACGGATAGACACATAATTTATCTTATTGTTGTCAAACCTTGAATGATGAAATTTTCATAGGGGAAGTCAATACTACATGATCATGAAACTTGGGTTTCAGTGATGTAGAAAAAAACTTCAACCCCTAGTACACCACTTTCTATAGTAGCACAGTTTAGGGAAACCATGGAATTTGGCCACTATGGTTTCTACTAACTGTGCAACCCAGTCTGCCTCTATCACTTTTTGGGATACAAGATATGAACGATCACTAAACACACTTAAAAACTCTTTGAATCCATTATGTATCAAAATAATTCCAAAAAATTAATTAAAAAAAAAGAATTGTCCAATCCATTGAGAAAAGCCATGAGCTTAAACCCTACCTATCAAAAATTCACAATACATAGTCATGGAATAAGTCATTGAAATTAAAAAGATATGAATCATAAGAAAATAATATATCAATAATAAATTAATTTTTTTCATATAGATAAACTTATAACATATTGATATTGTATAAATAGAAGCATGTTCACTCATTAAGGAAGGGATAGTAAAACATTCCCTTTCATAGACTTATGGACATGAAACTAGGTCCATATATAATCGTAAAATCATGAAATCTAGGTCTATGTATATAATTGTGATAATGAAATCAGGTTTACACATAAAATATTTATCTCAAAAATTATCTATTTTTTCCCAAAGCAATGTATATATATATATATCTCCCACCCATCACATAATAAAAATTAGACATATTTCTTCTACAAGATCTTAAAATAATCATAATATTAGAACCCATGAATAGAAAATTGTTATATAAATATCATAAATAATAGACATAAAAATCTATAAAAAGAATAAGGGTAGTATCCTTGAATAATATACCTAGTAAATAATATGTAACATCATATTATTTTTTCTTATATTTAAAATAATTTTTAAAGATCCCTTGAAATATTTCATAAAATAGAATAAAATTTTAATTTTTAAATCATTTATTTTTTTTATAGAGTTGTGTAATTATAATGTAATAACATTTTCATTGAAAAGAAAAATGTAAAAATTTAATAGAGACATCAAATTATTAAGATATATTGATGTTGTGAAATTCCACTAATATAATATAAGTTAAGAAACATTCTTCCTGTGATTATTTTTCAGAGAAACCTATATAGAAAATTAAAAAAACGATTCATTTCATACCATTTTTATAAAATTAATAAAAGAGTAAAAATAAATTAAAAAATCATAATGAAATAATTAAAATTTTGGAAATAATTTTATAAAAAATGATGTGTATGAAAGAAAGGAATTTAAGGAAAACATTAAAAAAAATTAAACAAATGTACCTTATAAATATCATAGTATATAAGTAATATTTGAAAAAATTAATTGATTTTGTTTATTCTCTATAATTAAACTTAAAAACGTGGAAATAAAATCATAAGATAAAAAATTGTATTTCCACAAATAAACATTGCATGAAATAATCAATAAAGTATATGTTTAGACCAAAAATAGATATTGGGTTATGAATTCAGGTTGTGATAAGTCAGAGATCATTATATAAACCATATATAAGAAATAAGTGTTAAATATGGTGTTTATACTACCGAAGTAAAAGTGAGATGAGAACCTCTTACCTCATGCTTACCTTTTGTTGTACAAGATTTAACCTCATATATAATTGTTTTAAATAGGTTATTAGCATGTAACATAACATGAATAAATATTGAAAATATGGTATATTATCCTATTATAACATTTTACTATACATTTATTTAAAATATTTTATTTATTTCTTGGTTTTGGATATTAATTTCATAATTTTCTCTTTTGTGGTCTATCAAAAAATTTATGGCACTTACTCATATTTTGTAGTCCAATAATATCCAAGATGTTGTTAATGTTATAATAATCATATTCAATCATTATATAAATATTTTTGAATCATTATAGAATATTTGATATGGAAAACATATCATAATGAATCATAGAGATGGAAGGCTGTATATATACATGAGCGATGATATCATTCCATTAATAGGGTAAAAAATAACAAATTGGATGATATATAAAATTTTAAAAATTAATATAATTTTATGATTATAATATATATCCATTATAAACATAATTAAAACCATAAAATATAAATGGATACAAAGAAAAAAAAATTACATCATTGTGTTGAGATAGAAAGACATATATATGAACATTTGATACTCTCATTTTTTTTATAGGATAGATAAAAGAATGGTTCGATAAAGTAAATTACCTCTTCTTCATCATACATACTTCAATATCTTCTTAACAGATCTAGGGTCAGTATATTGGAAGTACCTAAACCTCAAGAACATAATTAACGGTGTTGAGAAGAGAAATGTGTGAGTTTGGTCCTGATAGATAGCTCAATGTTGTGTCAAGAAGTGAATGAAGGTGTTTCCATTTATAATTGAGGTGAGGGAACTTTTAGAAATTCCTAAAATATTAAATTCACATAAATTAATTTTCAAATACAAATTAAAACATGATGATTTATATCAAATATAATATTAGTATTCATGACAATACTCATAAAATAAATTTTAGACCTGTTTAGGGCAGATTATTACCATTATCATTTAGTTTTAACGATTATTTAACCACTTTAAATATTTCTGTGGCAACATGGATTTTACTACTTAATATTTAATATTTTTACATTAAAATGTAAAATAACTCATAAATGTATAATTTATTACATTTTGAAGCTTATAAAAATTAGCTGTAAAAATTTAATTTTTTTTTTGAATTTTATATCATTTAAAATTAAAAATAAATCAACAAGATTTAGATAAATCATTTAACTCTCATAAAAATATTAATAATAGAACAAATCTTTTGTATAACCCTATATTATAAATGTTATAGTATTTGAATGTTGAATGTGACATCTTAGAATTTTCATTAAATAAAATATTATAAACATCATAATTTTTTCCAAATAGCCCCTAAAAGTAATAAATAAAATTTTATAATGAAAATAAGTAAATTATGTTCCAAATAGAATATTCATCCATTCATAACCTACTTTTTTCCCATGTGGACACAAAAGAGATATTTAAGAAAAAAATTAACATTTTGTGACTTCCATTGATTTAAGTAATATGTAATGACTCAATTTCGACCCTATGTTGGTAAGGATTAAATTAATGATTTCTAATAAATTTTATAATTTTTTTATGCTTATTTTATATCCCTTATCATTTTAAATCAAAATTACCAAAATAATCATTTTCCATGTTAACAAATATTACCAAAGTTACTATTCATATTGTCAAAAAATAAAAGGGAACTATTTAATAAATTTTAAGCATTTGAATCAAAATATGGAATAAATTTTTTAAAAAATATCCACATAATTTTGAGAATTTAATTTAAAATTAGTCTTTCAAGAATGAACAAAAAATAGTTTTCCCAAAAAAATTATTTTTAAGCCTACAAATGTACATATAACAAAATAAGGAGTAAATATGATTAAAATGTATTTAATTTGATTATTTATAAATAAATAATACTTATTTTTATTTTATATAAAATAAAATTTATAAATATTTTTTTAATATAAATAAATTTAATGTTTTATAAAAAAATTTATATTTTAACTATTTATATAAAAATATATATTTTTAGAAAAATACCAAAAAGTAAACCTAATATAATTTTGAAATGTACGTTTTAAAATAGGATTTTAATTTTTTCAAATAGAATATGTAAATATTTAAAAATATATTTGTAAAAAAAGTGTTCCATTAAAATTTGGTACAACTATCTTTAAAAAGGTATAGTTTTTGTGTTAAAATTGGATTTCCTCTTATCATATGCCTATAAAATATAATGGATTATTGTAAAAAATTATATAAATTATATAAATTTATTTATTACCATTTAATATTAGTAATTAATTTAATTTATTGGGATTTCACTCTTTTAAAAACATAATCATATAGTTTTTAATATATACATGTCCTTTATATTCAATTTGTTTTTGTTATCATTTATAATTAATTAGTTAAATATAATTAAATTAACATGATAGATTTTAATCCAAATTTTTTTAATCCTTTGTATAAAAATCATTACAATGAATATTTGATAACTATCATATTAAAATATTACATTGTTAGTATAATGTAAATCGGTAAAACAAGTTCTTTTTTGTAACACAATCTACTGAATAGATTAAAATTAAAAAGATACATGTCATATAATAAAAGGTTTTTACACTATATATACCTCCAATTCATTGGGTGAATATTTAAATGTAATTATATAATGGTGAAATGAGTTTTGACTCTTGATCCAAAAGGCGAAACATGTTGTGATGTCTGATCGGTTATAAGAAAACTAGTGGTGAATCCCGATAAAAAATTGTGTGTTTTTTACTTATGATGGTTCCAAAATCCATTTATATGTAAATATAGTTTTCTACATAGATCATGATTTATGTCTTACGATTTTATTTTATTTATTACATGTTATATGTCGGATTATATGGGATTAATTTTATTTTATCTTTCCATATGAAATATTTTCTATAATTTCGTGTCCTTTAAATCTGATGTTACTCTCCTACATATGTTTTATCATATTCTTATGATCTCACACATGGTATCATTTTTGTTTTTTTATTTTCCCTTAATTAATGTTTGATATCACCAATTTATTATGTTATCATTTAATAGTTAATTCAGATGATTTTATCTTGGTTTATGTTTTGAAGAAGACCAAGTATGTTAAAATTTAGGGAAAGTGTTCAAAAATAAGTGTTCAATAACTTTATGATATTGATATACTCCAAAGAAATTAAACCTCTAAATTCATGAGATGTTATGTTTATTATGTAATGTAATTCTTCTAAATATGTAAATTTTATAAAATAAATACTTTTTATCTTGGCCTGCCACAAGTAAGTAAGAAGTCATACATCCATGTAAGTTTATCGTGTAGAAACTAGACCATAAAAAACCGATTCCATAACTAATTTGGGTCTATTATTGTACTATGAATTCAAATATTACCAAAACAATATTCTGAAAAATCCTCTACCCTTACTCTCATGGAAATGTCTATAACCGAGTCCTATAAGAACACCCTTTTACTTAGGGTGGGGTTACACAATCTCATGTCAAATCGTCACTCTAATCATCAGGAAGAAGTCATATATTCTCCTTGTTCTATCACCTTCCCACTCAGTGTGTCACCTCAGAACATAATCCATAACACCCCCAATTAACTCAAGTATTTAACGCAAAACACAATCATTTACACCATTAACTAATATATTTAATTTTTCCATATCTCAATCCATACCTCCACTCGTTCACTAAAGGATTATCCTAGGAATATAATCACATAAACCACCACATGAAAAATAAATTCATGAAATATATTGTGGTCATATATATCAAAAGTAGTAGGCTGGAAGTATTTACATTTGTTGATTGATGTTCTAATATGTCATATGACTTATACAAGTGTTTAAGGAGTATTAGACGAATTTCTTACTATATGTTTCAAATGAGTTTGTAAAGATTTCACCTAGAGGATTTGAGTGAACCGTTCTAAGATAGATGTATAAGGATATATTTTTTAGTTAATAAGAAAGAAGGATAGAAGATTTAAAATCCATCCATTCAATGTTAATGATTATAGTTTTTGTAATTAAGGTATTATAACCCTTATATACAGGTCTAAGAATGAAAATTGTGAGTCTGAAATTTAATATTCTATCAAGGGTTATTGAAATAATTAAATAATATGATACCCAAGATGTTACTATATCATAATGACATGGCTTAAAAAATCTTGTATTACTATAAATTCCCAAGATCTTTTAGGTTTAAATTTTTAGGAAATTAGAAAAAAATTTAAAATCCCATGTATTTTTAAACCAATGGTCATTTTTCAAATATATAATCAATTTCATAATCTATAATAATTCTCTAATATCTCCCACAAATTCCCCAGGCAATATAATCTAATAGAAAAAATATATGTATTACGTTTCATTGAAAAATTGGGAAATGAAAGCATAAGAAAAGGGTGATTTCTAATTCTCAATAAGGGTAAATTTATGTTATAATGATAGAATATCATAAGTTAGTGTAATATGAGAGTAATATAAGAATGTGTGTATAATCCAGATACATAATTTTGTTCTACCTAATAAACCATAGACCATAAATCATGAAATAAAGAATGGAATAACATAAAAGTGTGTAAAATCATAGAATATAGTCATACACATGGAATATAATGGATACATAAAAGAATAAGAACATAGAAATGTGAAAAAATCATAAGAATAATAATCCTTGTGAAAAAATTAATATTCCTTAGGCCTTTGAAAAGAAACTCATTATATTATTGCCTTATTATCTAAGGAGATATCGAACATAACAAATGTATCATGGTAATATATATGACCCCATTGGTCATCATTTTTACAGTTTACTTCAACTTTAAATCAATCATTTAACGTATCACAAATAACCATGGAATGAAACTAGGATTTATATTCTTTCCATGTAGAATCATCTAAGAAAAGTTTTTATGATTCCATTAATAATCATAAAATTATATACCTATATAAAATGATTGATAATCAAATGGTATTTAGCAACAATCTTGGTAAATTCATTTCATTCATGAAAATAATGTATATATAATTTAAATGATATATATTAAAGTTATATGGTTAAGTAAATAATTCTCATAATAATTAGACTAGAAAAATATTTGGGAAAACCATTCAATCAATCAAATAAAATATAATGTTCACAAAGATTAAAGAAATTTGATTAAATAATATATACATTTAATGACTATTAAAGTCAAATTAAGTTATTACATGAGTTTAATCCCAAAAAAATCCAATAGTATATAAAGGGTAATTATTGAATAAAAAATTCCAAGTAATGATTTTGATAAAATGGAAAATATAATGAATTCATAAATTAGTTTTATATATTATTCACAACATCTTCATAAAAGTAGATGTTATGGGACACTTTCAATAGTTATTTTTTTTAATGTTTATGTGAGAACATATGAGAATGTTTAACATTAAAAATACTCCTTAACAATGCATCCTTGAAAATACATAAGGTCCATTCATGAAAATATAGAGTAGAAAATAAATCAAGTAATCTTAGAAAGAAAACCATTTACAATATCATTAATGATTCTCATATCCTAAAAAGTGATAATGAATCATCAAATCTAAAAACGAAATGTGAAGGATACATGAAATAACACATAATTTGGTTTCCAAATATAATGTACATAGTTGGAAAAAATGTAAATATGGATATGTAGGGGAAACTGTAATAAAAGGGGATGGTAATTATTCTCAATAGTTATATTCTTATTTGGAAAAAATATTTTATGAATGAAAAATATTTAAGTTAAATGTTAATTTTTCACCATTTTGGAAAAGAAAGACTTGTGAAATATAATATTAGCGTTTAAGAGAAAAATTTTATAAGAATGTAGATTAGGAAGAAGAATTATAATTCATCCAAGAGAGTTCTGTTATCAAAAACTAATACAAAATTGGTATATTTTGAATCAAATTACATTTAGTGATGGAACACTGTAACATCTCGGACCTGAGTGTCACTAAACTATTCCTTGAACCCAATTGGATATATGGACTCAAGTTCATATACCAAAATTCCAGAGGCTTCTGACCATTAGGGAATCCCTTGGGGGTTCATTGGGGTGACTATTCCAGCATTACAGGAGTATATCACTATGGAATTCTATAACAACCCTACTATTTATTTCATATTGAAACGTGATTTATTACATAAAAATTTACTCTATAAAACTCAAAAGGTCAAGATGACCAATTTTTTAGGGATTTTTAACATTACATAACAATATAAAATATGAAACACACATCTTTATTGAAAACATCATTACATGACCACAACATTCTTAGTACAGAGCATTTCGTGGGATAACCTGAGGAATTATATAAGTAAAGAGTGAGATATAAAGACATGTAAGGGAGTAAAAATGGAATAAAATTAAGATAATATTACATGTTAGTAAGGTTATATCAATGTGGCATAAAGGAACATGAATCCAAAAATCATTATATAACAAGATATTCATAATGTGGAAATGTGGTAGCAATGTACAATGTGATATTTGAATGTCCCAAAGCTCATTGAACATGGATTAAAATGATTAAAAAAATAATTTCACTTGAATTATTATGATTAAAACCTCATTTAACCTCTAATATTTTGATTATAAACATTACCTAATGCATCTGAGCACTATCAGGGCACACCCTTCACAATCATTTCATTTTTATGCATATGTGTACCACATAGATCATACAACATAGATTCATTCAACATCAAGAGTTATTCCATGATTAAGAAATATGTAATACATACATATAATTACCCAATCAATATATATATTAATAATGGTTACTACCCTTGATATATAAATTGGTATGTTATTCACTACACAATGATTTCTCCATGGAAAGGCGTGGTGCAATTTCCACAGCATAATGACGTCAAAAAAAATTCTTAAAATGGGGTTATGAGGCTGAAAGGGGTATAAAATAATTTATAAATTAAATGGATTGTAATATGTTCATTTATATACATGTCCCAACATATGTAATTTAGAAATAGAAGGTGTAACATAATAAAGAATCTTGAAGAAAAATGAGAAATGGAGTAACTCTTGTGAGATTTCAACATGCTAACAATTTAACATTGGATGGATTAATGAGAGATAAATGGTTATATAATAATTAAAACATAATAAGTTAAGTATGGTGGTTCTGAGATAACTTAAAACATTATTTTAAAAAGAAAATAAAAGGGTGTAATAATATAAGAAAACATAGATAAAAATAGGAATGGAAGGAACCCTTACAGAATTTCAGCATGGTAACAGATGGGTTTAATGGATCATAGGGGGGGGGTTAAAGGAAGTGAAATGATGATACCATCATGTATAAATAAAATTGACAGTAAAGAGTTATGAAATAACATATACCAAATCTAGGAAATTGAAATTAAAAGGCAAGACATAAAAGAGGTTCTTGAAGAAAAAGGAGAGAAAGAGATCCCATACTTGGATGTGTGACTCCCAAGGATTGTGGGAGGCTTATTGGGAGATTGGGGGAACCATCGGAGGTCTCTTTGGATCACGGGGTAGAGGTTGTAAGATATTCAATGAGAATTAGTGAATATTAATGGGTTATTGGTTGGGTTTATATAGGAAATGTGTCCGAATTCATTATTATTTTTGTTCTGTACACTACACACTGAAATATTCAAAACCACAAAAAAACCCATGTTTTTCCATTGTTTATATATTAGTTATGTGGTATACATTATTTTATAAGGATAATGGTCTAATATATTATAATATTTCCCTTTATTATGTAGAGGTGAGTAATACTATCAAGGAAATGATTTCAAAATTAAAATGTATATTATATATCTTGGAGGATTCACTAATTAATTATAAAAAATTATAAAATAAGATTATTTTAAAGTTAATAAACTTATCTATCTGAATATCCATTTTATAGTATTTTATTACATCACTATTTTTACATTATGATGTTATAAAATACAGTAGATATTTATATGGTATTAAATTTTTACCCAAAAATTTTTCTATCTCAAAAAATTATAAAAAATTTACCGTTGGTAAATTTTGATGTCTTTATTCCAAAAATAATATTAATTTTATCTAAATAATTTTCTAAATTTGTTAATTTTTTACATTTATAATAAAACTGACATGTATTGGAAATTGTAGGGTCCATAAAAATAGTTTTCAAACCTTTATAAAAGTTACATTTGACATCATATAATTTATATGATCATTAATATTTAATAAATGTAATTTAATAACAATATTTTATCAAAATGTAATTTACTATAAAAATAAATTAATTCATCGTAATATATTCCTTAATGGAATTTGAATATTAACTGAAAATACAATTGGTGATTTTGAAAATCATTTACAATGTAACAATAATGGAAGGAAAATATATTCATTATTCTATATAAGAGTAATAATAATAATGATAGGGTCTTGAAATAATCTATTTATTAAACTAGTATAATCCTTAAGAGTATGATTTGTGATGGTGAGGCTTTCTTTTGGCTGTTTAATGAACATGGTTTGGGCCATGATCTTGATGAGATTGGACTTCCCTCAAAAATGGTTTTTCTTACCCTTATGTTGATGGGTCTCATATTAGTATTGGTCTAGAGAAAAGTCCAAAAATTCTCTCTCCCTCGAAGGCTCTGTTAAAATGGCTTCATAGGGTACGACCCTACTAGTTGAGGTGATCACTTCCTTTATCATTTCCAATAGAATTTGATAAAACCCTATATTGTATACAATCATGTCATCACTGTTCAACATCTATATTATTAAAAATAATGATACATAATACTAATTTAAATAAAATTTGATATAATAAAATTAAAGGAGTTCATGTGTTTTTTATATCGATAAGACATTTAATTAAAATAAATGTAATTTTATTCCAAAATTTTCTGGTCATTACAACCTTCTCCCTTAATTTTCCCAAAAATATATTTTCCCCATACTAAAACAGATGAGGGTAACTCTACCTCCTCACTTCCTCTGGTTCCCAGGTTACCTCATCAATTTTTTGGTTTCTCTACAAAACATTGACGAGGGGAGTTATCTTATTTTGTATAAATTTTTCCCAAAAATCTCAGATCTTGACAGGCGTGTCCTCATTAGAGAGGTCATTCTCCAATGGTACCACCTCGAGATTGAGTACATGGGATGGGTTAGGTATATACTTCCTCAAGAGTGATACATTGAATATATCATGTACATGAGATAGGTTTGGTGGGAGTGTTAGTCTATAGGCCACAAATCCTATGAGATCAAGGATATATAAAGAGATGATGTACCTCGGACTAATCTTTACCTTCATCCCCAATCTCATCACTATATTTTATAGAGATATTTGGAGGAATACCATGTCTCTAACCAAAAACACTGGGTCACATAAAAAATTGTCATCATATATCTTTTTCCGACTCTGGGAAGCATTGATGTGTAATCATATTGTCATAACCTTCTCTACCATTTCATCGACCATTTCCTGACCTCGATTTTTTTCGTTTCCCAACATCATCCCAATAAGAAGGTGTTATGAAAACCTTACTATAAAAGGCTTCTTGATGATACATTTGAATTATTGAGTGGAACATTTTGTTGTAAGAAGACTCCATGAAATGAATATGTTGGTCACATCCCCTTTTGGAAGTCCATTGAGAAATCTATCAACATTTCCTATAGTGTCTGGATTGTACACCTAGATTGGCTGTCAGTTTGAGGGTGAAAGGCCATTCTGAAGTTCAACTTAGTGTTATGATCATATTGTAGACTCTTACAAAAAATAGAGTTGAATAATGGAACTCAATCAGAAACAATCAATAGGGGTACTCCATGTAGCCTTAACACTTATCTGATGTAGATATGTTCTTGTTGATCTAGTGAGAG
Organism: Viscum album; assembly: GCA_963277665.1. Lineage (NCBI taxonomy): Eukaryota > Viridiplantae > Streptophyta > Magnoliopsida > Santalales > Viscaceae > Viscum > Viscum album. The sequence goes on from OY728152.1 coordinate 1,991,797,714, forward strand.
ATCCTATAGAATTTCCATGAAGTGGGATGTCTTTGTAAGATTATCCACAACAACATGTAGAGAATTTTTTCAATTTGATGTCTTCAGATGTCTGATGAAAAAGTCTATAGTGATGTTTTTTGATTTCCATATTAGTATGGGTAAAAGTTTCATCATCCGTTAGAGTTCTTATTTTCATCCTTCACTTGGTAAAAAAACAAATAACTTTTACGTTTATTAAACGATCTCCTTATTCATATAGTCCCTCCAATAGTTCTCTCAGAGGTCTTGATATATATTTGTGTTTCCTTGGTGAATGGAGATATTCAAACTATGTGCATCTTAGAAAATATCTTTCTTTAACTCCAGTTTTGATAGAGCACATAGTCTAGAATAAAACCCTATAATTCATTCTTAATTAACATTGAACTATGAGGATTTCCCTTTTTGATAGATTCCACATTCTTCTGAATTCCCACTTCATCCATTTTAGCCTCCTTTACCCTCTCTAGAAGAGGCGATTGAGCAATCATTTATAAAATAATTTATTATGTTCCCTTCATTATGATTCATATGTACATGTTCATAAAATCTATGAATATTGGATCCTTTTCAATTCCCATCAATGATAGAATTGTTGGATCCTTTATACATAGAGCACCTTCCACCTTCATCACTTTCCATGGGATGTAATGGATTGAGAAGTTGTAATCCTTGATGAGGTATAACCATATTTTTTGGTGCATACTTAGATCCTTCTGTGTTAATATATATTTTAAAATTAATTGATCTGTATATATTTCACACTTCTCCCCAAATAGAGAATGCTTCCAGATTATCAAAACAATGATCATAGCTACCATGTCTAGATCATGCATGGGATAGTTTTTCTCATGAATATTTGACTGCCTTGAGGCATAGGAAATGATGTTTTCAGTTTCCCTCAAATCCCATGAAAGGAAGACTTTTAATATTTTACATTGAAACATTCCCACAATCGTCAACGTGTGATACAATACTCATAGTGTTTTGCCTAATTTTTTAATATCATTTTAGGTGGGGACTCTATATTATTATAAAATTTATAAGATATACTAATAAGAGATCAATTGAAATACATTACTCTATACAATACTTTAATGTAGCTATTACATGTAATTCATTCACCAGTATACATCTTAGTATAAGACTTTATAGGCTCTGTTGATCATGGATATTTTTGATGCTCATCATGCTTCTCAGCCCATAAAATATAGAATTATCTTGGATAATTCTTTACAACTCCACATTTATGACGTATAACTGTGTAAGCTGGCTTAGATGGAACTTTTTTTCCATCTATCAAATTATCCAATTTTTAAAGGAAATTTGATTCAATTTTTGCTATCTTTAGGCACTAAATACATCTCCCTGTACCTTTTTTATCATTTCCTCTAGTGCCACATTCCACAATTGTTGCATGAACGAAATTAGGACTTTTTCCCTTTATTACCTTTATCAGATAAAATTTCATCAGATTTCATCTTACTCTTCCTCTATTTATTGGGGAATTCCACAAATTTACAACTATTAATCATTATTTTTGATATTTGGTATGATGAAATCATGATATTTACTACTCGATATCTTATATGATTGGGAATCTTGTTATGGAATTCATCACATTGATCTTCACATCAGTTGTTATCCTGATTCCTCCAATTACCAGACATTGGATAGAATAAAATGAATAATAGTGATGAGTATCTTTAAAAGTTAATCCCATAAAGGGAAATATAATGACATTAAATGTGTGTCTTATAATTACATTTATTCCTATAACATATGAATTTCTAGGATTTGATTTAATTTATCCATGATCTACTTCCTAACACAAATTCTTATGTGATTCTTTTGTTCCATTAATAATGGTTGATTCAATGATTATGAATTAACCAAATCATGTCCCTTAGGAGTGTCGAACAAAGAGTACAACATGGCCTATTTTCATGCACTAGTAATCATTCGAGTCTATCTCAATGCGGTGTTTTAAATGTATATCCCTAGATACACATGTGTCAGAGCCACATCGATTGGTTTGTATTATGACAAGGTTGTAATTTTTGGTATACTCACCAAAATTTTGGGATTATTTTCTAATATGTAGTCTTATCTTTAAGGATTTCACAAGATTTTTCTAATCATAATCCCAAAAATAAGTAAACTTATCCTCAAATATAAACTATAACAACCCGTCTCTTTATTCCATATTTAATCGAGATCTTTTACAATAACATGAAATTAATACAACTAAGAAGATCAATATTTTTAGTGACTTTTGGTATTAGGAACAATACATATAAATATAAAACATGAAATACACTTCTTTATTGAAAACATATTTTATATGTCCACAATATTCCTTCGCATATAACATTGTATTGGGAAACCTGAGGACATACATACGAAAAGGGTAAGTTATAAATCATAGTATGGGAGTATACATGGAATTTAATGAAGCTAACATTAAATTTTTAGACTGAAATATCAATTAGGAATAGTGGAAAATTAATCATAAATCTTGATATAACAAGATATTCAAAATGTGCAATTATGTAAACAACATACAACATGATATTAGCGTGAACCATGGATGATTTCACATGGATTATAATGAGTAAAAACTCATTTCAAATTTGTTATTAGAAGTTAATCTTAATTTAAAATGGAGTATTAGGATAATAAACAATTCCCAATTCATTTTAGTGCTATCAGTACACACCCTTCATAATCATATCATTTTCGTGCTTAAGTGTGGCATATAGAAAATACAACATGAATTCATTCAACATCATAAGTTATTACATGATAAAGGAATGTGTAATAGATAGATGTATGCTCGAAATAAATATGTATTTGTTCATAAAGGTGAATAACCCAGATAGAAAAATGGGTATGTTATTCACTACACAATGGTTTTGTCATGGGAAATCGTTGTGCAATTTCGACAGGATAACAACATCAAAAAAATTCAAAAAATAGTTTAGTGAGAAAAAAATGTGTCTCTCGTCATTTACACATGAAATGGAAAATAATAGTGTAAAATCAATACAAATATTAACACATGTAATTATTAAATAGAAGGTGTAACTTAATATAGAAACTCGAGGAAAGCAGGGAAACAGATGCTAGGGAGGGTCATTTCCTTATAGATAGTCTGGTTTAATTCCCTAAGACCTTCAGGTCATGTAATCTCTTAAGCCTACGGGCAATGTAATATCTGAGCCTACGGGCCTTGTAAGGGTTCCCTCTCATCCCTTGAAATGGGGGTTATCGAAAATCAATAAAAAATGAAGGCCTTCGGGCCATTCAGGCAGAGAAATAGAATAACTCTTTTAATATTTTGGCATGGTAATTGGTGTATACGGGATGGATTAATGAGTAAAAGGGGTATATCATCATTTAAAAATAATACGGGAATTATGGGGGATGTTATAAAACATACCCCATAATTTTTAAATTAAAATAAAATTGTGTAACAATATAAGGAAACATGGATAAAATGATAATAGAGGGAACCCTTATAGAATTTTGGCATAATAAGAGGTGAATTTAAGGGATAATATTAGGAATAATGAAACAAAAATGAAGATAAAATCAGGTATACATTAAATGGAATGTATGGAGGTAAGGAAAAACATATTTTAAATGATGAAAATTGAAATTAAAAGCAATGACACAAGAGAGGTTCTTGAAGAGAAAGGAGAGAGGGAGATCCCTTGCATGGATGTGTGATTCCAATGTCTTGGGGGAGGTTTATTGGGATCATGTGGGTTAATTGGGAGGGATATCAAGAGTATGGGGAATAGGTTGGTCATGATTATAAGGTCCTGAGTGAAAATAAATGGTTTCATGGGTGTGTTTATATATGAAAGGTAGGGTAATTCTTTATTATTTTGGTTTTGGACACTACACAATATAATATTCAAAACCATAAACAATCGAATAGTTCATCCCATGGTTCCTATACAAGGGGAGTGGTATAAATTATTTTATAAGGATAAAGTCCTAAGATAATAAAATATTTTCCTTTATTATGTGGTGGTGAGTCATACGTTTAAGGAAGTGATTTTAAAATCATAAAATATATTTTAAGTTTATGAGGATTCAGTAAAGATTTATAAAATAAAACGTGAAAATCTGAAAAAAATTATTTTAAAGGGAAAACATACAATTTTAAAAATATTCCATTTATATTATTTTATTACATTAATATTAGTTGATTATGAGGTCATAAATTACATTATATAATTATACGAAATTTAATTTTTACCCAAAAATTTGACTAGCTCAGAAAATTATGAAAAATTGACCGTTGGAAAATTTCAACATCCTGATTAAAAAAAATATTTATTTTATGTAAATAATTATATATATCTTTGAAATTTTTCATTTAAAATAAAACCATCATTTATTGAGAATTAATGGTTTTTGAAAAAATAGTTTTCAAACCATAATAAAAGTTACTTTTTGACATTGAAAAAATTATATGAGCATTAATAGTTAATAATTGTAATTTAATAATAATATTTTTTTAAAATATTATTTATCTCAAAAAACAATAATTCATTAAAATGTATTTCTTAATTGAATTAAAATATTAACCAAAAATTATTTTTATACTTTAGAAATTTTTTTTCAATGTAACAATAATAGAATGAATCTATATTCATTATTCTGTATAAAAATAATCCTAATGTTATAGTCATGATAAATACTACTTTATTAACAATCATATTCTCTAAGAGTAATATGTGAGATGGTGGGGCTTTCCTGGGGTCGTTCGATGAACATTGTATGAGTCATGATCTTGATGAGCTTAACCTACTCCCGTAAATGATTTCTCTCATGCTTAAGTTGTTAGATATTGGCTTGGGATTGGTCAAGGGAAATCCAAAAAATGATATCTCCTATGGAAGATATGATAAATAGGCTTTATAGGGTACAATCCTACTATTTCATTCCATCACTTCCTTTGTATGTTCTAACAGGATTGGTTAAAACCCTATATTTATACTAGTTGTGGGATCACTGTTCAACGACTATATTTTTTATAGTAAGGATACATAATAGTAATTTAAATGAAATTGTATTTAATAAAAAAAGTAGTTCATGTGTTTTTAGTATTCATACAAAATATAATTACAATAAAGAAAATTATATTCATTAATATTTAGGTCATAACAAAGTCAAACACATTTAATAGAGAAAGAAAATAAATAACTGTTCAACTAAAAAGAAAGATAGGACAATAATACATATATAATCTTGAAACGTCACATATAATAATATAAAGATGAAACATTTATCTATAAATCATCCATAATAATACAGGGCAACACCTTACAATACCAGCGTAAAAAAAGAACTATGGGACCAAAAATGTATCCCAAGAGCATCGTAAGCCTCATGTTGGTCCCATGCTCTCCTGCTCAAAATCTAAAATCAACAACCTAAATTTGGGAACATCCCCAACCACTATATACAACCACATAATCTGTTTAAGTCCCTAAGGAGGCCTAAATATGGTGTGAGATAAATATCCCATTAGGTAACCACATAGAATCCTATAGATTTCTAAGCAGAAATATGAAGCATGATAATCCAGGGCATGTAAGCAGTAATGTAAGTGTAAATTATCATGGAATATATCTAATGCAATGATGTAATACCTAATTTCCTCCCAAGGCTCCCTGCAACAAGTGTTAGGTCTTAGAAAGGCAGCTATACGATAAGTAAATTTGTAACATGGTCTCATTGTTAATCGATCCATATCAAAAACCACGACCTTGTCATATAAATATGTTCATAAGAGAACCACAGTTTTTCCATATGAAAAAGTCATGTATCCCGTGAACGTTTTATATAATAAAATCTTAAATCTCACAGTTGTTCCATTTCGTAAATTGTAGAGCACGAAGGTCCAGATCCAAGGCGAAGAAGACCAAGTCATCCTCATCATGTATAAGGAGCATCTTGGTGGAAACTCTGTGAAGGTACTGGCTAGATTCCTAGGAGCATATATATAGAAATTTCTTATGTGAGTCAAAATGTTCCAGATCCATAGGGTAGCAAGGCCTGAGGCATCCCACAAAATCCGTACCTAAGGGGAATAATCAACCAAAGGCTTCCCCGAGAGTGTTCCAGATGCATGTAGAGTAGTCCATGGAATCTATCATTCATTTATTAAATTCAAACCATATGAATATGCACAGTATTATAACCCATTTCATTTACACATGATTATATCCACTCATATAAACCATTTCATTTCCATATAATTATACACACAGTAATAAAATAAATTTCAATTCCATTCCATAAGAGTATACCGACTCATATAATCTATTAAATCATATACCATTTAACACAATTAAATTCCACATCAGTATACCCACTCATGGGTTCCATTTAATTTTAGTCAATCCAGATTGTTTTACCCAAAAAATCAAACCATTTACAATTTATTATAACACATGTGTCTACCCACCCAACAACCAAAATCACAAACAATTTCCTTTAATAAATTTAATAACAACCAATGAGTATACTAACTCATGTAATCAAATTAATTTATGAAATTTACTAAATTAAACACGTCTTACATAAGGTATTTTACAAAGTAGAACCCCATGGATGATCTTGAGTTAGGAAATGGGATTTAACCACCAAAACTGATACTATGGGAAACCCTAATATGTCTGATCATATTTATTACAAATAACCCACGAAAAAAGGCCACACAAAAAAGTCCGGCGGGCGACATAATGGATGTTCACTCTAAAACGCCCAAAACATAGAAAGAAAAGTACATACCACCCACCTTGGCTCAGTAGTGGATTTATAATCAAGTATCAAGTCCTAATTCAACCTAGTTTAGGATAAATCATAGGAAAAATATAAGAATGAGATATTAGAAAATATGATCCTAAAATAAAATAGTGCAATAGATATCTAGAAGAATAAAGAATGGATAAAAATTAATCAATCACTTATTATTTTAGATTCAAGGACATGAACCATGTTAAAAATGGAGGTCATACATAATATTGGATCGATACCTAGGATAGTTACGCAAGGAGATATAGAGAGACAACCTGTTGTGAAATTATTAAAGGGAGAGAGGTTTTTTAGGTTTAATGAATAATATTGGAAAAATGTTTATTTTAACCAAATTTATTATCTAACATGGTTTAGGTACCTAGTTTGTCTAACAGTGATCCATTTCATATGGTAACGTCAACAGGAAGGAGACCTTTCATAGTTACCCCACAAAGACTATAATCTCTGCACAAATCATGTGTAGAGCCTCTGTAAAAATCAATTGAACTTGTAAACTAGGTCTCATGGTCGTGTGCCTACCCCCACATAGTTTCCTAAAACCATGTGGCTTATATCAGGCCTTTGGGTAACCTCACACTATTTTCTCAGCCCATGCGGCCTACCCCACATGGTTGGTACTGATCGTGCTCTATGCCCTTTTTAGAAGAAAACCTTTTTTGGGCTCTTAACCAGCCGTAGACTCCTTATAAACTCCCATGATCAATGTGGGAAGTTACATAAGCTCATATTTAATCATTGAAACAGAAATATTGGATTCTTACCTTATAAGAAAACCCATGATCTTACAATCTTCCATGTTATATTTATTTGTCCCTAAATTACTCTATGAAGGATGGTCAAGATTCTTCTAAGACTACAATTTCCACTTAACATGTACGTCTACCTCACTCTCCGAAGTAACTTCATATAAATGAACATTCTACCATAACACCCATATAAGAGGAACTGACCATCAATGGAGAACCCTTGATCTCCTATCAATGATACATATCAGATGCTCCTTAAAGGATTCATCGTCCGACAACTCCTCCTCCAGAGACTGAAAAACCTGAGATATTGTGAATCATAACGACATAGATGAGATACCAGAAAGATGTCATGCCTGGATTGTTACCTATGAGTTAATTGATATTTGTAGGCTATTAACTATACTCTCTCCATAATCTCAAATGACCAGACATAATGTGTTTAATGATTACCCTGTCTCATGATTCTTCTGTGTCGCAACCTCGATGAAACACAGAATAAAAATGACCCTGAAATAAAAATATAAAGGAAAAATGAGGTGATAAACATAAAATTTATACCAAGAAGGTATAATATCAATCCACTTCTAAATCATCTAGGCCTACTCAGAATTTTTATGTATGAAATGCATTCCCAGTAATGTTGCATCACCTATCATTAACTAGCACATGTGTTATTAGCATGTCCTACCGTAAAAGGCCTTATGAGGTACCATATTTATGTTCGCCACATAAATATCATTATAATAGAAATAAACTAAGAGAATAGGCCTCTCCCAAGAGCCCCCAAAATCTAGGATGCATGCTCGTTGAATTTCCTCCAACACTCTTATTGTACAGTAGGACTAGCCATCCATATGATGGTGGAATGTTGTTCTTAGAAGAACCTGGATACCCAATGACCACTAAAAACACTGACAGAATGGATATGTAAATCTTGCGTCCTTAACTAAAGCGATAGAACAATGACCCCATGAAGCGGTACCACCTCTCTGATGTACAATATTTTTATAACATCAAAACTAATGGCCTCTTTGATCGAAATGAAATGAGAGACCTTCGTAAAACTATAAAAAAACCAAAAAAACATCATTACCATAAAGAGACCTCAGTAGAGAAGTCACAAAATCAATATCCGCATAATCCCATTCCACTTTGGAATAAGTAACTGCTTTAAAATCCAAGATGATCATTAGTTTTCTACCTTCACCTACAGACAGGTAAAACACCTCACAACAAAACTAGCTACCCCACGCTTTCTACTTGGCCACTCGTACTAACAGTGAAGTTAATGATACATCATGGTGACCCCGAGATGCACTGAATAAGTTAAATAAGAAAAATCCAACATTATCTCCTCATATATATCCACCAGAACCTAATCAAATCCATGTATATGTAGGATCTCATCATAACTGACTGTCCAACCAGGAGGTGGTTCTTCACCTTCCACACACTCCTTTAGAACTCGGCATTTCAGTACTTGATTGACTCCTCATTCATACTCTATCATGTAGGGTATAATTTATTGCTAAATATGATAAACATATTTACCCATGTCTGTTGTGCACCTATAGATGAATCTCAGTGAACAACCCCATGATTTTCCACTTTCTACAGGCCTAATAGACTGCCTATATCTGTGTCCACATAATCACTACATCTACCACTACATTTCATTTACAAGGAATATAGGAATGATCGAGTTCAAAGTACTATAATTATTCCACCCACCTCTACTACTAAGATTTAAATCATGCTATTTAAAAATATACCTGATGCTTTTGTTTTCCTTGTACTCCACAAAACACTCTCCCCGAATATAGTTTCTCCAAAAGTGAAACATCTGAACAAATACTTGTAGATCAAGATTGCATGTCAAGTAATTCCACTCATGTGGACTCAACTATCCCAACTCATATTCCATGGATTTATCCACCTAAATTATCATTTCCCCTAGCCCAATAACTAATTCATTATTGTACATAATGTAACTCATTCCCCACTATAGAAATATCAACACTGGTACTGATGTCAACTTTCCTTTAGCTCCTGAAATTATGTCTCATTGGAATATAACCACAAAAGCTTCGCACCCCTCTTAGCCAAGCCCATCAAAAATGATTATAATCGTGATAATTCCTATATAAAATTCCCATAGTAACCACCAATCTCAATGAAACTTCATATATTAAAAATGGTCTTAGGTTATTCCCTGGAAAATACTATTATCACCTTCTCTGGGTCCACAAATACTTCGGTATCTAAGATGAATTGACCTAGGGAGTGAATCTGATCCATCCAAAAGTGAAAATTTACGAGATCAATATATAACTGATGCACTGATAGTGTATTCAAAATGATCTCAAGATATTGGGAATGGTCATGTCGATTGTGATAATACACTAAGATATAGTCCATGAAAACCACCACAAAAGAATCCAAGTAAGGATGAAACACTTGGTTCATCCCATCCATGAAAATCATTGGTACATTCCTTAGACAGAATGACATAAAAATATACTTGTACAAACCATAACTTCTATGAAAGGATGTATGAGGTATGTATGTAGGTCGAACACACACTTGCTGATATCCTAACCTCAAATAGATCATTGAGAACACTGGAGCTCCTCAAAGTCAATCAAACATGTCATTTATCAATGGTAAAGGATTTCCATTTTTAACTATCAGTTGGTTCAGTTTTTCTTAATCCATGCATATCCTATGTGATTGATCTACCTTTTTCACAAAAGGAATAATGAACCCCACAGTGAAGTACCCTATTGAATAATCACCTTTTCCTCCAATCCCTATAGCTTCCTCTTGTTCTCATAAAACATTATCACAGCCATCTTATAAGAAGTAATGGATACTAGGGAATCTATAGGTACAAGATCGATGGAAAACTACACATATATCTTAAGAGTTAAATAAGAAATATACTTAAGAATCATGTCTTTGAACCTATCATCCTTTAGAGGAAAGTCTACATGACTGACTCTCTAATCATCTAGTTACAAATAAGCAATCTGGGCTATCACTCTACCCAACTCACAATTCCCAGGTCAAGATCTACTCTAATGTACATTCCATTAATCCTTCTGAGTAAAAACGACACCCTCTAGTGACGTAAAATTCACCCTCTAGTGAGATAAGTCAATATAAGCTTGACATGCTACTAGGCAGTTCATCATGAGAATGATGTCAAACCATATCATCTCAAGGACATAACAATCAAAAAAGAAGTGGCACCAACCAACCCTAAGGGGAAACACCTTAATCTGGAGGACGTCTCCCATTGTGATTCCCAATAGTGTTTCTATCATCATAACACCCTAAGAGGGAAAAAAGCCTATTTATTTTAACAACCGATGAATATATAAATCTATGTGATGTTCTTGTATGAAAAATAGAAGTTGGAATAGTAAAAGATACTAAGATCGCAACACTAACTATAGATGGTCGGGCACACAACCCCTCCGGGGTAGGTTTAATAGAATAGAAGTAGCATGTACATTGATCCTATGATGCAACCACACAACTCAGAACATGACCAATACAATGTCTAGGTGTAATTGGAATACGGTTGCCTCTTCCATGACCACCACTACCTCAGCTAGACCAACCGATACTACTCCATCTCCCTCACTAATGCAGAGTTGAGGAACCTTCTCCTGAAACTTATGTTGGAGCTGACCCCTACCACTCACAGCTAGAGGGAAGTTCCTACAAAGACACTACACATGGAACATCTTTCTGCAAGCTCAACACTTGAGTGGGTAACATTTTCACTAATACTTCATGTGTCCTCACTGACCATAGGAATTAAAAAACACCAAGCTTCAAACACTCAAAAACATTCTTGAACTAACCACACGGGAATCCACAAAATAGTGCTTATTGCTAGAAGATGTAGATCCACTAGGTTGTGATGTAGAACCCCCTGTTCTGCACACCCAGCTTCCCTCAGGTTTTACTCCATAATCAGCACCTGATTTACAATCTCTGTGATAGAAGTCAACCTGAACACATTGAACTATGATTTGATAGCATGTCTGTGTCCTTCCTCAAAATTTTTATGCTTTGAAATCTCCTCAGTAAGGTACACCAGTGCAAAATGATTTATCACTATAATGCATTATGATTACCCCATAATCGCCAGCCTGCCCTGCTCAAGACTCATGAACTCACTAGCTTGCTCTACTCATAGATTCACAAGGTAAAAGTAATCAAAAATGGGATTTGAAATCAGCCCAACTCATACATCATAGACCATTATCCTAGTTCAAAAGGTCACAACATCGATTTTATACTCCATGTATCATGTAAGTAGTGACATTAACCATCCTCTCAAGATTAATGTCCTTATTATCAAAGATATATAGAGGGATATCGTTCCATAGCTCAGCAGCCTATGGATTTCCATCCGCTAAAAATGTGGGAGGATGATGATGCTATAACACCAGTGCAAGTTTATCTGTAGTCAAGGCACACTATCATGCTTTTGGGAAGGTTTGCATATAGAGAGAGAACCATTCGCAGAGATATACCTCAACACCTATGTCTTGAACAACCTTTTATTCCACTATTGTCACTAAATTAGGATCAATCGATAGACCATGGCACATCACCTTCAAAGTGTGGTTGACACCACCTTCCAAGCATTCTACTGGAGGTTGAAAATTTTGAATGGATCAAAAATTCCAAACACATGCCTCTGAATAGAATGATATAAAATTAACAGTTTATAAGAGTAGGTTTGGTCGAAACCCTCCTAAAACAAATCCACAACACACAGCCTACTCCTAGTGCTAAAACTACCTGAAGATAAATCACCAGAACCACTATGAACTATGCATCTTTCCCACACAATATCTCAGCAAAGGTCAAGTATCTACTTTCTATTTCATTTAACTTTCTTTTAAATGTCATTTTTTCAATATTTTAACCTATGGTCCACCAAGTTACAATCCATGAGGGCCCATAAAACTTCATGAAACTAAATTTGATGTTCATATAATTCATACCATACCGTATTCAGTTCATAGTAATTAATAGAGTCAAAACGTGCATCATTTACTAGTCCATAAGGACCCACACACCGTATGAATTGAAATATGATATCACTATCTCTATCCACTACACGAAACCTATCACAGTAGTAGATATTGCTATCCCAACACCCATTAGAACAACATGAAATGAGTAATGCATTATAAATGGAATACCATAATGCAAGGAATGTGGTTTCTAAGATGTTTCGATATTATTCATGTGATGTAATACCCTCATCTCATCTGGTTGGAACTAAAATAGAACCCACAATTTCATCAATAGTAACCACATAACATATGTGTGTCACCTAATGGTTAGATAAAATTAACTATAATAATCAAATTCTAAAAAATCACAATTTAATTAGTGGAAATTTGTATTTTCCCTCGACATGGGGTAGCTACTCCTAGGAACAACATATTACCAGGTTCCATTTACTTTATATCCTTTTTCTTCCACGTGAAAGTGTAAGTAATACTAGAAAAAACACCATGGATACCAATTTTTTACTATCCCACACCCAAGTTCCAAACAATAGAGCCCCCAACCTTATTGGCTACATGACCTCAAGCACATCTCCCCAAATTGAAGAGGTTTCTTACCTATTGGAAGGGACTGGGTGAGTCATTAGAGAGGCCATGCACTCATTATGAGAGTATATCATAGTTTAAGTCAAACACATTCAATAATGGAAGCTAATAAATAACTAGTCCATCAACTTGATGGAATAAACAATGAAGAAACATATTCTCTAGTTGCATGAATTGAATCTATTCGAATTCTATTAGCCTTTGTAGCATACTTAATTTTCAAACTTTTTTAACTGGATGTATATTGTTCTTTTATTAGTGGTTTCAAACTTGAAGAAGATTTTGTAGAACAAACCTCTTATTTTGTAGATCCAATACATCTTGATCTTGTTTTTAAACATACCAATTATTTTTATGGCCTTAAACAAGACCTTAGAGAATGGTATGATAGACATTCATGGTTTATTTTACAAACCAATTATGTAAAGGGTAATGCTAATCCTAATATTGTCATGAAAATGGAAAGAAAAGTTTTGATTGTTCAAATCTATATTGATGACATTATATATGTATCAACACAGAAATCCTTAACTGATTCATTTTAGAATCTAATGAAATTTGACATTGACATGAGTATGATAGGTGAGTTAACATTCTTCTTAGGTTTTCAAATATCCCAAAAACCAGAAGGAACCTATATATCCCAACATAATTATATCAAATTATTTCTCAAAAAGTGTGGATATGACAACACTAAAAGTATTTGCACTCCAATCAGTACCTCAAATACACTTGATCTTGATGAGGTTGGGAAACCTGTGGATCAAACAACTTTTAGAGGTATGATATGAAGTTTTCTATACTTGAAAACCAGACATGTTTTTGGTGGGCTTATGTGCATGATTTCAATCTAATCCAAAAGAATCTCATTAAAAACTAGTGAAAATAATTTTTTTTTTCTATTTAATGGAACTGTGGATTTAGGAAAATTCAATTGTTCTGGAAATGTTTTTGAATTGAATTGTTTTTCAGATACTGACATTAGTGGTTGTTGAATGGATAGAAAAAGTATATTCAGAACATGTCATTTTATAGGAGTTTTTTTGGTTTCTTGGTCTTGCATGAAGCAACACTCAGTAGCACATTCCACTACTGAAGCTGAATATATAGCAACTATAATTTGTATGCTCAGGTTTTGTGGATGCGACACACACTCACTAACTATGGCATGAGTTTTTCCAAACTCAAATACCACATGACAATACTAGTAATATTTTTCTTAGTAAAAACCATGCACATCACTCACGTTAAAAACACATAAATATTAATAATCACTTTCTGAGGGATCACATAAAGAAGAAAAAGAGATATTATATTATAATTCATCAGAACGCAAGAACAATTTGCTGATATTTTAACAAAACCATTATCTTCCAATATATTTCAATAAATAAAAAAACAAGTAATGATCACTATAATGTAATCATTCACCTCTATATAATGTTTAACCTATCTTCTTACATCAAGTTGAACCTTTTCAAAGGGGGAGTATACATTTAATTCTCTAGTTTTATATTTTATCTGGTTTACTTATAAGTTTTGTATATATCGATTAGGCCTATATTGGTTTTTCATGAATTCATTTTTTTATTTATTGGATTCACTTATTTGTTTTATATTTTTGTGGTTTCACTAAAATTAGTTTCACTAATTTGTTTTATATATTATCGGATACACTATTATCAGTATTATATTTATTTTTATCGGTTTCATGATTTTATCGGTTTCATTTTTTTATCAGGTTCACATATCAGCTACAAAATTATTGGTACTAAATTAGACTATCTCTATTAAAATATAATATCGATATTAGAATAATATATCAGTACTCAATTATCGGTATGGAATTACTTTATTAGTACTAAACTATTGGTATTGTATTAATTTATCGGTACTAGACTATTGATTTTGGATTATTCTATCAGTACTAAATTATCGGTCCCAGCGTATTGTTTTATCTGTTTCTTGAATTCCTATTGTAATCACATTATTGTTTGTAATATTATCATAAGAACAATATAATGAATCCATTACATCTATCATATTACTCTAACATGTTCTATCTCTAAAAACTAATTTTGGTTGTTTCAATAGTTGTTTCTCAATTCATTCTTTTTATTCCTAATCGGTTTTATTCCAAATACAATTTTCATTTAATGAAAACGTCAAGAGTTCTAAATAATTCTCTACCATTGGATCTTTTAGATATAAAAATGATAAACTATTTCCTTTGAAATAGCCTATCCCACATCGAACTCATCGTGTTTTCTCTCAATTCTAGTGTCACTATAAATTGTCATCATGGTTCGTAATCAGTTCTTACCTCAGTTTTCGTAATTAGAGATCTAATCAGTTTTGTAATTAGGAAGATCTTCTAGGATTGAGTTAGTCTTTCATGACTGAGTCTACTTATTCATCTCAAAAAGAAATGTCTCCAAAATAATTATCCTCCATGACCTTTCAAGGTGAAATATTAGTCTCCTAAGATTTTTATAAGACATTTTCTTCTTCTTTAAAAAGTATTACATTTTTTCATGGGTGGGAATCCATTTTTGTGGAAAGATAGAATTTATATTTGGATTATGTGTATCATGATAAGTTTTTACAATTTTTTGAATCAGTAGAGATATAAAAGGCTCATTGAATTCCTTTTATGATATATTCGTAAATTATACAACCTCTATAAAATAAGAAGCTACATTTCTAGGTGTTCCATTTGAGTGTGATTCAATATTTCCTTCTCATAAATTATTAGAATATGATTGAACTTTTTATGAGTATATAGATGAAGAGTCACTTTTTGAGATTCCTAAGGACACGAGAAAATTGAGTCATTTATTAAGGGATAATAGAGTCATATCAATCTGAATTCAATGGTTTTTGGTTCCATGATAGTGTGACAAGAAAACTTTGAATGTTTCAGATTTGTATGTACATGATTATTTGGTAAACAAGAAGAAGTTAAACCTTATGGGTTTTATCATCCTGAAAGTTAAAAATCGCAAATCTGGTGCCATAAAATTACAATTGGTCACGTTTCCCACTATTTTCTGTATGTTTCGGAAAGAATTCTTGGACTTGTGAAATGTTTCAATTACGTCAGATCTGACTTCCTTCAAAGAGACCATAATTAATAAGGATATGATAAAGAGGCTCAAGTTAAGATTCATTCCTAAATTGAATTTTTTTTAGAAAGATCCGGATGTTGTGAAAGAAAAGGAAGTATTTGATGGTATTGGGAATTCTTCTAATCCATTCAAGACATCTTTAAATAAAATAAAGTTAGTAAATAATACTACTCTAAAGCAATCAAAGAAGCAAAAGGCTATATCTGATGAGGTTTTTGTCATCTAGAGAAAGAAAAAGTGAGAATGGAAACAAGGGGATCCTCAATTAGGTTTGGATATAGGTGAAGCATTGGATTTAAAAATAAGATCAAAAGAGGCTTTAAAATAAGAAGAGAAGAATAAGAGTATGAATAAGATAAAGGATCTAGAAATTATGATTAATAATATACTCAAAATACATGGTAATGAAAAAACTGTAATTGTAATATGGAATCCAGCAGTTCAGACTCAATCGGGCCCAGTAGTAAATGGTATGGATAAATATGCTTATGAACAATCAACTACACAATCTCTTTCTCAAGAAAATTAAAAAGAAGGAAGAGAAAAAGAATAGGGGTATGAATTAATAAAAGTGTAAGAAAAAGAATATTCAAACAGAAGAAGTCATACCATAGAATCCTAATAAGATCCATCATTTAATTTTCCATCTCCGGATCCTCAGCCTTAAATGGAAGATTATCATAAGGGTTTCTCCCTGAAGGTTATTCAGACTTCAAATAAAGAAGTGGAAGAGTATGATAATAATCGATATCAACTATCTCATGTGATCAGCCCTGAAACTCAATTCGGTGATCTCCCAAAATACACTAAAGACCCAGATTTTGAAACAACAATCACTATGAAAAGAACAGAGAAAATCGAACAAGCTGTGAATAGATTTTATAATATGATACCATCCATTTCATAGATTGAAGCCGGATTAGAAATCCTTTCAAATTCTCATAATGATAGGGCATACATTATTAAGGTTCTTATGGACATGTTTCTATGTCTTGAAGACGATTTAATAATTTTCAAGGAACTTGATGCTAAGCAATTTATGCCTTGAAATATGGTTGTGAAGTGGTCATACAATGTTGATGATATCACCAAGAATCATATGAAAGAATAGGATGACTTGGTACATCGGGTAAATGTTCTCAATTCTATGTATCGATATATGTCTACAGAGTTGAATAAAAAACACGATGTCCTTAAAAGACATGGTACCTCTCAAGGAATAGTCCATGAAGAGCTTGTTGTAATAACATGAAAATTGGAGAATGAGATTAATGAGGTTGTTTCACTCTTAAATAGAGTTATTATCCTAGAGAAGGCATACAGACTCAGGTAGGATGATTTCAATAACCAAGAAGCATGGATTAAAGCTTAGGAAGCAATTAATCATCTTCATCAATATTGGAACAAGAAGCAAGAAATTATTTATTCTGAACAAGATGAGATGTTGGAGGCTCTGCAAGAACCTCTTGAAAAACTAATGGAGGACATAAAGATGTTAAAAAAGATTAATCTTATGCTGTTTAATATTTTCAAAAAATAAAAGATGGAAGAATGATTTTTTAACTCTTACTATAATAAAAATTTGTAACAATTATTTTTCTGTTCTTTGTTTCACTAACCATTTGCAGAAAATAAATATGTTTCATTATTCTTTAAAAAAATTGCGAAGGGGGAGAATTTTTTTGAAAAGAAGTATTTCATGAATATTTTATAAAGGAGGAGAAATCTCAAGTAAAAGTAAAGAGAATATGATCCCTTGTGAGTTGTTAAAACCAAGGGTTGGATTAGTTGTACTCAATATTACTTTTAAATGAGTTATTAAACTCATGGGGATATAATCCCTTATTTGATATATTTTTTTGTTTTGTGCATTCTAAAAAGGGGGAGATTACTGAGTCAATATATGTTTCAAATTTTCCATCAATCATTTATTTTGGAAATCAAAAATGACATATATCATAATCACACATATTTTTCATCATGTATGTTGTTTTACAATCACAATTACCCGCATTTTTTTTATTATATGATGTATTCTTTTCATAATCATTCATGTAGTTTTGCATTGCAACCAGGTCACACATCGTAACTGGTTCATGTAATGTAACAAGGTTATGCATCATAACCACATAAATCATAAACCCATTTATCATAACCAAGTCTTGAATCGTAACTGGGTCATGCATCGCAATTACATGCATCGTAATCATCTATCGTAACCAGGTCCTGTATCATAACCATTTTCATCGTAACTAGGTTAAGTATCACATCGTAACCATGTGCATCGTAACTAGGTTAAGTACCACATCATAGTCATGCATTGTAACTAGTTTATGTATTTTATCATAGTCATGAATCATAAGAAGTTTATGTATCAAAACCAGGTTATGTATCATACTCTTGTTATACACTATATTCATTCATCTTAACCAGATTAAATACTGTGCAATGTAACCATGTTATGAATAATAACCATGTCATAAATTGTAATCACAATATGAATTATTATCATCATAAGCCTAGTAAAGAAGGTATGTATTTGTACTTTTGAAATGAATTATACTCTTATCTTCACATTAATACATATTACATGTTACAAATACACATCATTTCATATTTTGTCACATATTATTTCTTTATAAAAGATGTTGTTGGGTTAGTTATTCACAAATCAAAACAATGTCTTATATTCTGTTATTTTTACCACTGTAATGCCCAGTGTCCAAGTCCCTCTGAATTTTATACAGAAATATGACCATTGGAGGAGATATAACCATTGGAACCTGAGGCCTATAAATAAGAGGTCATTCAAAATAGAATACACAACTTTTGCTTCTATCAAGTTCAAGAGAGAGATTTTGTGTCTTCTCTCATGCTTCATGTGAAATCCTTGAAGATACAAGAAGTGAAAATCTTCTTCAATTTTCATTTATTTTTATATGTTCTCCATTTTTATTTTGTTTGAATAATCATTGTGATAACGTTCGAGGGCTTCCTAGGATAAGAATATTTGCCTTTGATCATCATATTTATGGATATAAATTATTTGAAAGATAGAGGTTCCAATTACCTTCATAATTGATGGATTCTATGGATAAGAATACAATCATACCGATCATCATATCGATTCTTACCAAAGTGGTGGTAAGACAATACTTTTATCCTAGGTGAAAAGATACCCTACTCTTTGGGATAAAATAATTGTAATATCATAACTTTTCCATATCTCATTGTAATAGAAGGGGAATTTTATTGTTTCTTCTTTCTATACAAAATCATTTATATTGTAATTGTTTAAATTATTATTCATTCATTAAATTTTGTATTAATAGATTCTATACGTTGTATGGTGGAATCATTTACATTCGTATTACTCTGATCATTTTATTCAATTCAAATATAATTGTTTGTCATTACTTGTTGTATTACAACATATCATATTAATAAGATCCAAAACCTATATATTCAATTGTATTGGTTTTGAATTGTATTAGTTTAATACCTCTTAAACTATGTTATTTAGTATGTGTTTAAATACAATGTTTTTAAACCTACAATTCACTCCCTCTTGTATTGTGCCATCAAATATATTTATATATATATAAATATATTATGATCCAACAATTAATCAAATTTTCCATTAGGACATCATCCCAATTGTCCCTTAGGATATTATTTCAATTTTCTATTAGGCCATTAAGAAATTAGAACAATTTTCCATAAGTCCATTAGGCCAATTATCCATTAAGTCATTAGGCCTACTAGAAAATTAGAGATTAGGTCGTTAGGATTATTTTCCAATTGTTCATTAGGCCGTTAGGCCATTATAACAATAGTCCATTCATCCATTAAGCCAATTTTCGAATTGATCAATTTTCCATTGGGCCATTTTTTCCATTAGGACATTTTAACAATTAGTAGTTAGGCTATTAGGCCATTGTTACAATTCACTATTAATAAATTATTCAAATTAAACAATAGGTCATTAGGTCTTTATTCCATTAGTCTAATTTTCCAATTGGACATTAGGTTGTTAGGTCAATTTTCCATTAGTTCATTAGGTCAATTATTAATTAGATAATTAGGCCAATTAGTCATTAGGCCAATTATTCATTAGGCCATTGATCCATTTAGTCAACTGGAAAATTGGCCATTAGGAAATTAGGCCAATTGGCCATTAGTCCATTATGCTGATTTCCCATTAGACTATAAGGACAATTGTCAAATTATACATTATTACATTAGCCTAATTGGTCATTAGGACCTTAGAACATAGGAAATTTAGAAATTCGGTTTTCATGCCAATTTTTAGTTATGACAATATTCCGATAAGCCGTTAATCTATAGGAAAAATGGTCAAATTGGCCAATTCTCCATTAGTACATTAGTAAAAAAGTCTATTAGGCCATTAGGACACATTGAGAATCAGCCATTAGGTCATTAATCAAAATGACCAATTGGAATTTTGGACATCAGGGCAATTGGCCCTCATTTTATTTGGATGCTAAGTCGATTTTCCATTTGGCCAATTGTCCATTAGTTCTTCTGGATGATTAGAAATTAGTATTTTACTTCTTTATTCCAGTTGGAAAATTTTTAGCATGGCCATTACTCCAATTTCCCATTAGGACATTATGCCAATTATCCATTTTCCCATTAGGCTAATTGGCCATTATACCATTAGGTGAATTGTCTAATTGTCCATTCGGCCATTAGGCCTATTATAAAATTGAAAATTAGACAATAGAAAAATATTCGAATTAGCCAACTGGATATCAAGACATTAGGACACTATAAAAATTATTCAATTATCGGTTAGGATGTTAGACCAATTGGCCATTAAGATGTTTTTCTATTAGTCCAATAGGCCATTAGTACATTAAGAAATTTTGGCAATTCACATAATGGCCATTGGAAAATTTGGAAAATTTGATGTTATGCTTCTAGGACAATTATCCACTATTCCATTAGGATAATTAGACAATAGAAGATTAGGCCATTAGGTAATTAATCCAATTGGAGAATTGGCCAATTTTCCATTAGAAAAATTGGTCAATTGTCTATTATTGGATTATGCTATTATGAAACATGGCCATTAGGTATTTAGGACATTTGGACAATTCTCCATTAGGTCATTAGGCTATTATGATGTTTCTCGATGAATCAATTAGGTAATTACTTCATCGGTTCATTCGGCCAATTGTCCATTAGGAAAATTGGTAATTAGTTCGTTATGTTATTAGTCCATATGCCCTAAGGCTATTAGGATTTAGGTTGTTAGTTCATTAGGACTTTAGAATTTTGGGCCTTTTGGTTGTTAGGTTGTTAGGAAGTTAGGTCATTACTGGAATTAGGCAATTAGGCCATTAGGCCAACATTCCAATTTTCCATTAGTCCATTAGGCTATTAGCCCAATTAAACATTAGGCGAATTTAAAGGGTTATCTTCTGCCATATATTAATGGTATTAATAAAAATAAAACATAACTTTCATTTGGGAATGATAACAAAGTAACTATATAAATCGAGTTAGTATTTCTATTCATAATATAGTACATCGTACTTCTCATTCTTGGGCATTATAGTACACACCAATGTGTGAAAAAATACCATTTAATATTTGTTCTTTTTTTCAGAACCATCCTAAATAAAAGTAAATACAAGTTAAAAGAATAAAATTTTATATGAAAACCATTAAAGATTAAGAAAACATTAAACTCATCAGTCATCCAATGTTTGAATTTTTTGGATATTGTGTTTTTAGAATGTCAAGGAATATGGGTGCACCTTATGAATACTAATAGATAGTACTCCTCTTACCAACATAAAGATCATGCTTATATGATCTCCAGAACTCCATAATATTAATTAACTTTGCATCCTTAGCAACATCACCATCAAGAAATTTTAGTTAATGCTACAATGAAAATTTTAATTCATATAAATACAATGATAATATATATATATATAACAATTTTTCAGACTCATTTCTCAACCCATTCTTTTTCTTTGATGTCATTACTGATATTTCTACATGAGAATGTTTATAGTAGAATGATATCATGAAACATTGAAAAAGATCCCCTGAAACATAAACACTACATCTAATTTTCACATATCATATTATTTTCTTCATTATAATCTACCATTAATTATTGTTGGCAATTCGACGCTTCCCACATATGAGTGCACCCTGATCGCCTATAAGAATATCTCAATGAATAAAATAAATGGTATAATATAATGAAGTCATGGTAGAACTAGACGCAAATTATGTGACATTATTCGAAGAACTTATAATAAAAAACATGATACATGATGCTCAATAGGCTCTGAAGGATATGTGGGCTCTCTCGAATTAGTATCCTTTGAAAGATGTGTCAGTTTCAATGCATGATCTAGTATATATTCACACACTAGAGTGGAATTTGAAAGAAAAAATCATTATATCTGGGTTGGATAGTATAAAATGGAGGCCACATATACAATAAATGATAAGGGTTGTTAATTTGGGGATATAAGATAAGATATGAATATAGTAAAGGTGGGAACATTTTTGTATGCGACTTAGACATGGTATAGAAATAAGAGGATATATGAGATGATGTTGGAGGTATGCGTGTGAACATAGATTGAGGATCAAGTTGAGTTTTGAAATATTTTGTAGATGGGTGTCTTTTTATGGGGAGGGATGATAATGGGTAATAAGGGTGATCCATCTAGGTTTTGGAGAATCCCCACTTAGACCCATTCTTATATGAAGAGGAGGAGTCAACTCTGGGGAAACTGAAAATCCCTAACAAAATATTTTATACAGAATATGAACATGATATTATATGTAATATGGATGAAAAATAATACAATTATTAAACTAAATATGTGAAGAATTGGAGGCAACCCACACTCATGCATCTATTGATCAACAACAAATAATTTCCTCCTTCAAACTTATATTGTATATTTCATAATATTCATAAGAATTAAATGTACATTTTCTAGAAAAAGTTTTTAAAATTCATGCATATAATATAGATTTCAGATAAGTCCTAAAAAAATTTATAACATGCTTTAGAAACAATTATATAAAACCAAGTTATACAACTTTATGAAAAAACCCATTTTTAACTCAATTTTCAAAATTTAAATAAATTTAATTAAATGCAATGAAACCAAAAATGACTAAAAAAACATATCATTCCAAAATGAAACTAATTTTTTTTAATTACAGTAATTCAAACCTGATAAACCATTTTCATGGTTAACTAAATGAACTATGAACATATATGGTTGCATCTATATATTACCCATCACTACTTCAGGTTCAACATCATCTCTCATAATGGAAAAATATTAGTCACCAAATGAAACATTTTGGTCAATGCCATTGGTGGATTCAATGTTGTAAATTTCATCCCCAACATCATAAATAATATTACTTTTTATTACATCCTTAATGACACCGTAACAAGGTCTCATATGATCTTCTAGACAAAAAAATTGTTTTTTCATTGATTTCAAACTGTATGGTTCATTGGTTTTAATGAACAGACTCATTTAAGAAACTATGAATCCCCTATAATCAATAAATGTACCATGACACATCATTGAATCATTTAATTTACATTTTGTCACAGTGAATCTACCTTGGTAATAGTAATCAAATAACAATATTGTCTAAAAAAGTCCATTGTAAGACACATTTTCATATCGGGGGTAACTATATGATGCAACATAATAAGAGTTAATTTCATTATTTTAAATATCTTAATCATACTAGGTTTTCATTTTTACCACTATATCAATTGTAACAAATTTATACCCATTGATTATTGATGATTTTCTTTCTTGAACCAATGAATTGCAAAAAAAAAAGAAAAAGATTTTAATTCTCCACAAAAAAAGTCAAGAGGTAAAATAATTACATGAGATATATATATATATATATATATATGAATTTTCAAAATAAATGAATATCTATAATTTTGGTTCATTATTTTAATTTCCATACCTTTGATTTCATCAATGTAGGAAACTCTAGGATATCTAAAAACTGCATCCTTTTAAAAGGGAAAGATGGATGATGTCTACTTATAATTTGTTAATATTCTCTACATAAAATGATAAGAAAATTTTAAAGTATATGTGATATAGAATAGTATGAGATAACATATAAATATTAAAATTACTTACATGATATAGACATCGAACAACACAAATTTAAATAAGACTATGTTATGTGCCATATCCTGCTCTTCAAGGATTAAGGTTGCCAATGTATATGAACTAGGAATTCCTCATTCCTGGGTAAGATATGAAAATTAGGGATCAGTTTCCTTATACTAATAATATTCATTTCTCATTTCCCAATTACTTCTTGTTATCACATAAGTAAAATACATTGAACATAAATCTATAAATTCTTGTGCGAGAAAACCTCGCAAAAAAGAATATTTCCAATGGTTGTTGTTGAAGACATAATATTTCACTATGAAAATATTTATTTTAGTAGGATAAATACATGAAAAAGAAATGGTTCCCCCTTGAAATGTTTCAGTTGGATGATAAACTGTTAAATATAGTATGATAGTGAAAAATGGTGGGGGAATTTTTTTTCGAACTCACACAAAATAAATTGAACATCTTATTGAATTATTATCAATAATTATGTTGAAAATTTTTATCCACAAAGTTCAATAAAAAAATTCACAATAGATACACAATCAACTGTACTTTAATGGATAGAAAATCCTAGATTTTTTTTAATCAATTAAGGATGTAGGATTTAACAATCATGTTTATAGGGGTTTTAGTTTCAAATCCATTATATTGAATAAATTTGAAATGTTTCTTGAATATCTATCAGGATCCTTGAAATTATCTAATACTTATATAAATTGGTTTATCTCTAATGTTTTCACTACATAAAAATAATTAGGAACTTTCCTTTGTTTTCACTGATACACACAAGATGTAGTTCTAGTCAAAAACCCTAATCAAACATGTCTTGGTTAGATCAGAATTCAGATTTTGTCTTCTCCTTGAAATTTTGAATAATTGAATGAAATATTTCTAATATATTTTCCTCTGTTTTAATTATATCAATCCAATGATGTAACTATTTGGATGAACAATATGGAAACTCAAAAACAATACTTCCATTTTTCTAATTGTAAGTGGATTCAGTGTAAAAAAAATTCCTCTTTTGAGATTTCAACAGACCTTTCCTTAATAAAAACTAAGATAATTAAACTAATTAAGAACATTATTTCCTACCATATTTTAACGTGGATGATTATTATTAACATTTTTATCAAACATCTGATGATTCTTTCTATATTGATGATGCATTGGATGGAATATTTTGTTCCCCATGAAACTGAAACTATGATGATATTTAATCTATATAAATCATGTATTATTCACCCAAATATGATAAGATATTTTTCCCTTAATTAACCAACCAGACATTATTGTATAATAAGGGAGATAATAAATAGTCCCTAAAAGGGAATCATGCATCTAAAATATATTTTTTGATGAAGAATAGAATGTGCACCGACCCATATCCCAAAGATGCTTCAACTATCTTATTGAAGGTTACAAGTAGTTGTCTATATCATTAAAAAGATAATAAGGCAAATATATTATTATACTAAATAATGTGAAAGGTTGTTTCATACACATATATGTAGGATGATTATAAAAGTTTATCAAAACTAACCACATTCAATGAGATATAAACATATAACTAAATAGATTAAAACCATCACATGATAAATCCATACCATTGTAACACCTTATTAGATTTTATCTGGTATTCCCCACACTTAATTGTGGTTTTCCCCTCCTTTGAGATTGAGAGGATACCTATAATGGATAATTTTTAAATTTTAAGGACTTTCATGTTTAACTAGCCTTTTATGGAGGATACAAATGAATTTTAGGATGTGTAATCGGGTTACACACTGTGTAATTGTTGTTGGGTACATGAAGTTAAAGGGGATTAATGACATGAATGTTTAAAAATCCTTAAGGGTGGTATCACGCCCTAAATTATTTTAAATATATATTTTTAATTTGAGGTGATCATATTCCAGACGAACTTGTAAACCTATAATTTCACGGCATGTAACTATATTTGACATTTTAAAACAACACCTGTGTAGTTTTAAACATTGAAAAAAGTAGTTTTTTTTAGTTTATTTCTCTTGGATTCATCACCCTTTACCTAGAACTCTCCCCATAAATTTTTTGAGAGACTCGGCTCCTTCTATATTGATCTGATCAACACATGATCTCTATTTTAATTATGGCCTGTCTCTTTGGGTGAGTAACCTTTACACTACTTCATTGATATATATTATGGAAGTGACCATATGTTGTGTTTTCAAATAATTTTATGTATGTTTGTCTTTTCTAATGTCTTCTTCTGATATCCGTTGGGTGTCATCTTCCTAAAGGACATTCCATATTGGTTGGGCTGTGACATGCTTTCATTATTGAGGTACATGGTTTCCCCTTTTCTACTGATCCATTTATTTTACAATTTTATAAATACTAAAGTGTATATATTTGGTTCAAGGGTATTTTCTATTGTTGATGGATTTTATTGTTGGAGGATCCAGGTATGGGTGTGTGTGAACCGAAATATGTAGGTGGGTAGTCATATAGGGACCAAATCCTTTTATAAATAATATTACATTATTTTTAGCATAATTATACCTCAGAGTACAAGCCATGGATCGTTATGTCTAGGTTTCTGGAAGACTAGGTACATAGAACATAATACATGGGGAAAAAATTTTCATTGTTTAATCTCAATAAATAGATCCTAACTTCTTTTGAGCCCTTACATCGTAATAGGGTACCCTGGGGAACACATGAACAAAGGGATGATCTAAAAAGCCCAGTAAGTGAATGAACATAAAGATGCATCTTAAGAACAAGAATTAACAGGAATGGAATAATGATAACAAAGAATGAAACATATGAAATCATATCATATAATCTTGGGATTATATAAACATGAAATGCTATAAATGTGGAAGAATCATATGATATTTCTTTAGTACAGGCCACGACTAACTGCAAATCATGTTTCCCAATTTAGTACAGGTCAAGGCTAACGACCAATCCTGTTTCACAACACATCTCATGAGACTTTACTTTACCCAATGCATTAGAGCACTATCTGGGTGCACCATTTTCAATATTTTCATGAATAATCATTCCACACTAATATTCATACATTATCAACCATACATAAACATAAGGGTTCCCATGGAAAGAATTGGGTACCACAACATTGACATAAATCATAAGCAATGAGAGTATCATGAAAGTGTCCATGAATGAAAGGAATTATACATTGAAATTAAATAAGAATATATCATGGTACATGATTTCAAAAAGGAGTGAAAAATTTTAATAAATGTATTTGGGAAATTTTATCATTAAAACATTTTGTACGGGTTTAAGAAAAATCCTATGGAGGCTTTAAAATAGAAAAGGGAATAGTATTTTATATAAAACTAGAAGTAAACCAAAAAGGTTTTCATAATAAAAATACTGATTTTATGAAGACAATGGTGGCTTAAAATAGAAGATAGAGTGCACTTGAAATCGGGTAAGATTTCAGGAAGTTCCCTTGAAAAAGATTACTTTTGAGGGGTATCAAGGTGGGAATCACTAAAACAATTTATATCCCCAAAAGAGAATGAGGGATGGATCTTGGAAAATGAGTTTCAAGAATATAAATAGTATGTATAATTGGTACATAAATATAAAATAAAACTTCATTTGGGTAAAAATAATGATAGAGAAACTCAAAAGAGTAAAGGAGGTTCAGGTTGAATTCATTACGAATTATTAGCAATGTATCCGGTGTACCTAAAGGGGATTTTTTGAGAGGTAATGTGGTTTATAATAAATTATAAATCATGAGGGAAGTATGGGGAAGGTGAGAAATAAGACCCCATAATTAGCGATCACATATAAAATGTAATAACATAGAGCACAATCTTGAAATAAAAGTGAAAAGGGGAGGATCCATTACCTTATATTTGTGGGTTTTATCCACTTGTTAATAAAGAACTGTATAAAATTTTTTGGATTATTAATTAATAATTCCATAGAACCTTCTATATGTAATTGGTATAGTATAATCATTTTTTGTTCTTTCATAACCATTTTGATTGGTTATGATGTTCAATTTCATTGTTCATACTCGTTTGTTTACTTGATTTTAATGATCTGTTCACTTATATTTATGTTTAGATGAACATGTAAGATTAAAGTGTATTTCCATAATTGAAGTTATATTATATTAGTGAAAATAAAATATATTACATGGTTTTAAATTTAATTTGTTTACTTAGACTGAAGTCTAAATATTATATACAACAAAAGTAACAATTGTTTCTGTTAATTGGGGGGTTTGATTACAAAGAAAATGTTGTCATTTATAACATAATACCATTTTTAAAAAAGAATTATAGAATATAAATAGGATATATTACATATATATAAACTGGTTCAACCATAAAAAAATGGTTTCATGACCATATTTAAAGATGATAATAGAAATTGATAAATCGTTGTCCATGAATGTGCTAAATTAACTCATCTCAAATGGTGCTTTCATTCCTTTCAAATAAATGGTGGGGAAAGGAGAGAAGATAATGAAATATCCAATTGGCATAAAAGAATTCTAGTACATGTATGTTATTGGAGTTATCATACTATTTTGGTGAAGGGAGTTTAGGAATGAAATAAGAAGAAAAGAACATAAATGAAAAAGAATGAATTGGAAAGAGGAATTTACCTCTTGAAACTTCCTCCATTGAAAACCTCTTAAGGGAAGAGGTTTTGGTATTTTGAAGAGGCTAAGGGATTTTTTTCGTGGGGGAGGAGCATGGGGAGATATTTGGGCATAATACTGGGAAGGTAGAAGGCTTGAGAGGAGTGAAGAGAAGAGCTAAGAATGGGTTGTATTTATATTTGAGGGGTGGAGGGTTTTCATAATTTTTTAATAATTAGTTTATTATTTCTTCTCAAGACAAATAATAGTAAGTATTTGATGACCAAGAACAGTAATAAATTCATCTGACTTCGAAACAATTGGGATTACATTAGAATATCATCATTAATGACCCAATCAAGCCATTATTTAGCATTTATTGTAAATTATCAGATTTTACTATTCATCAAAAATTTCATTATTTTAGAAAAATCTAAAAAATTCACCCTTACAATTTATTGACATGTAGAAAAAAAATTAAATATGAATAATTTAACATCTAATTAAAATCATAATTTTTTATTAAAACCCTGTTTTAAAACATTCATTTACGTTTTCTAAAAATACAGGTACATCATAATTTCACTTGAATATTATTTTAATACTATCATAGATAGGTTACTATTCATTAGGGTATTTCACTATTCATCAGGATATGTTACTATTCATAAGGTTAAGTTACTATTCACCAAAAGTTATGTTTTTCTTATCGGACTCCAAATAACCTACGAATCATAACAGTGTATGTCAGATTTTTAAAATTTCATACACATAATTGACAAACCTATGTTTAGAGGACCCTAAGAACTTAGTAGTTCATTATGTTGTGTTTTAATTTGATTTTATGACATATATATGAGAATGTAATTTCCATTAAAAAACATTGGGTCATTACAAGTCCTTTATCATTACTATGGTAATTATCCTAATTTCCCTTTATTATTTAATGGATTTATCAAATTGGTATGACAGTTAGTGTGTGCTGAAAAATAGTTTTTAAATAGAAATGGTTTTTATTTGGATTTTAATAAATTAAATGGATATTTATTCCTTCGAAACAGTGAAATTGATTTGTGAAAATGATCACATGGGTCACCTTGGGTACTTATGTGGATGATTTAGATTGAGGCCATTGTCCATGGTTTGTGATTATCATGTAGTTTTATCATGGCCCATTCCTCTATCTCCTAGGCCTATTGTTCTGGGGAATTTAAATTAACATTTTCCGGGGGTTTACTCATAGGGAATTCCTCTGTTTCATTGGCTTGTTTTCTAGGAAATGGATTGTGGGATTGATTTATTTTGGTACGAGTAGTATGCGAGTTTGGACTACATTGATTCTTGGAAATTATTCATGTGATGCTGATTTTATTTTTTAATCTTCACCTTTCTGAGTTTTCTTTGATATTCATGTTATACATAATTTTATTC
Organism: Viscum album; assembly: GCA_963277665.1. Taxonomy (NCBI): domain Eukaryota; kingdom Viridiplantae; phylum Streptophyta; class Magnoliopsida; order Santalales; family Viscaceae; genus Viscum; species Viscum album. Next base: position 1,991,828,326 of record OY728152.1, read on the forward strand.
AGAACTATTAAAAAGGGGAATGTTTACCATATTTTCTATAAAACTGATATACTACTTATCATTCCATGTTCTATTTAAAATAATCATACAAGAATTGTTATAAAAAGACTTGATATGGAACACCTGAGTGGGATATATCTAATCATATTAGCTCAATCCATGAAAAGCTCTTCATGGCGTGTAGAACATTGTATTTTTTCTGTTGCAGGGAATGGAAATCCTCCATAGTGAGGTGGAATGGTTTTATATTAGATGAGTTTGGTACATAGAGGGGAGACAGTGAGTGTTATTCCACACCATCACTTGGAGTTGCAGTTGGTTTTAGTCCATTGTAGTTGGACTTGTCTTTTGGAGTTTTGACTACTTTCCAGATGTTGTTTTCGCTATTTTTCTAACTGTTATGGTATATATATTTGTTATTCATCCACTCTTTTCTCCTTTATTTGTACATATATTAATGTTTTTCATTAGGTTTGAAAAAATCATTCCATCTGTTGTGTTGTTCAATGCCCGGGAGTTTGTCACTAACACATGGGGATCGGGAACACCCTTCAGGTATATAAAGGAATGGGCTAGGTGCTATTTTTGAGGGAAACCAAGGTCGGTTCATTACAATTTTTTGTGATAGAGTGGTTTTTTTCTAAGGATTTCTCACCTTAGGACGTCTGTTATATTAGAGAAAGGATTTTTGGGACCTGAGAGATATGTTGTGATATGTTATTGACCATCTCTTGTCATAACGATACTGTAGTTTCCATAGGATGCTGGGATGTTTTTCTCTATTGTTGGGTTTAGTTTTAAATAACATTTTTTTCTCTTGGGTTTCTAGTTTGAATCGAGATTTTTTCTATTGTCTGATAATTCTCATGTTTTGGTGTGCAGTTGTAACCCTATGAGAATTCTACCATGAGTTTCTCAAGAGGGTGTACCTAATTCGACTAAAGGGGATCCATTTTTAGGTTAAAATATCATCCATACTATATTATGGACAGTTTTTTTGTCAATCAGGATGTACCATGAGTTCAAAATGTTTTTCGTAGAGGTACAACCAGAAACCGGAGGACAGATATATCAATCGTGTGAATTTTTGCAGGAAAATCCACAATCCCTTAAGAGAATGACTAAAACACAAGAGGTAGAGCGCTAGATGGAAAGGATTGATCAAATCATCAAAATTCAGAAATATATTAGAATATCATGTTAAAGTGTGTAATGTTCAGGCTTGAGGGTTCCATCATATGATGGTGGGATTCTATGGTCCAAGCAGACAAGCACATGGGATTTTATTTGAAGGGGTTCAGAACAATGTTAGTTCATATTGTTTTTTCAGTGACCATGATGCTTGAAAATCCAATAGAGTTCCAATATTTACAATAGGGAGAGCATTCTGTGTCATTATATACCAACCAATTTACTGAGCATGTCTATTTTTCTCAAGATGAGGTAACGAGTGACCAACTAAAGGAACAAAAGTACCTATAGGGTTTAAAACTAGATATAAGATCCCTAGTATTTCTACTTAAACTCTCTACCTATGCATCGATTGTGGATAGAGATATGACCGAAGAGATGAATAGGGAATTTAATGTAATCCTTACCACCAATTCCTTTATAGGCAGTGACGGATTGGGCAGCTAGAATAAGAAGAAAAAGATGTGGAAGGATCATCACAGAAGTGCTGGAGGTGGGTTTGATAAATTACCCCCCTCTACACCGTCTATTTCCATTGGAAATGCTCCTCTTAATTTCTATCAGTGCGATAAGGGATTACATTCAAGACATTATTGTGTTATTCCTGTGAAGATGTGAAATAGTTGTGGACACATTCATCACTTACATTGCTTCTATCAGGATATGACTACCCCACATTTTGGTTAGGGTTCTTCAGCTCTAAAGGATACCGTGGTGCATTAAAATTCTTTAATTACTATAAGTATCCACCCACAAGCCTCAAGAGTGAATAATTTCCATGTAGTGGATGGGTGACCAGTAGAAATTGTAACACCCTAGGTAAATAATGAATATAAAATTTTCATATTTTTGAATAAAATATTAATATGACTTTAAAGGGGACGCTATGCTTGATGGCGTACCCAACACGCAACGACGAGTTTCTTAGAAATCTTACGTTGCACTCTAATAATAAAATAATATTATTTTAAATGGTAGTTAACATATAGCCGTTGTATTGGCGGGAATGGATAGAAATAACTAAAATATGATTATATATGTTTTTAATGTTTTTTTACACATATCCAATAAAATCTAAAGGCTTAAAATACGGAAAGAAATCAATTCTAGGCTTTTATACCCTAATTTTCACTAAAGGTTCACTTATCACCTTTTGATGGAGAACTGTCATTAAATATAGTTTTGATCACTCTTATACATTATTTTGGACCAAATAAAACTCTTCTTTAGAATTTGGACATCAAAATTTACTTTGTGTAAATTTTTGGTATCTTTCTGATAAAGTTCATTTTTTAATGAATAGTGTAAAATGTTGTATTTTAATTCAAAACCTCTTTTTAATATAATTTATTTATATGATTAGATTATATTTTGAATTGGTTTTAAATTGAAATTAGAATATATTTTTACCATTTAATCCAATGGTGGTCATTGGAATTAATTTCACTTTGAAATTAGACTTAAACTGGTGTCAATCTTTTGATACTTATTGTTTTATAAAAACACGCTCTTTTCTCTGACAGTGGGAATTAATTATTAAATTAATTAATGTGAATTATATGTTTTGAATTTTGTAAAATAGACTTCATTTTTTAATTCGGAATATCAAAAATAGCTTAGGGTGAATTTTTGGTAATTTTCTGAAAAACTTCAATTTTTGATGAATAGTGAAACCACTAAGTGGTAATTATAAAAGCTGATTTTTCGTTTAAATTAAATTTTACCACTTATGTGTTTTGAATTTAAAAAATCCGACATACATGGTTTTCATGAAGAAGTAAAATGTGGTTCAATGGGATAAAAATAATTTTTTGGTGAGTAGTCACTTATTATGTTTTTAATCGCGTTTAGTGGTAATTAGTGTAGTTTAAGGTAAAAATAATGCTTTAATAAAATGAAATGAACTTGAAAGATGTCCCAACCCCATTGGTTGTGTCATGGCCTACCATGAGAAGCCATGGGTCAACTTGGGGACCACATTGATCCACTTTTGTTGGGAAATGACATAAATTACTTTTTATTTAATGTTAAAGAGAAAATGACACAAACATAATATGTTTTACGAAAACAATTTTTAAGTGGGGTTATACAAGTACAAATTTTTATTATAAATAGTAATTGGAAATCTAAAAAGATTTCCTATATCATAGTATTTTTTTGATAATTTTTAGACATTAAAGAAATTAAATTATTTATGACATAATAATGATGCAGCAATGACATCATTATTTGACGATTTAATTAAAATGGAATGATAATGAAACATCTACAACCTACACATGGACAAAACCAATTGGATGAGTGGATTTCTATGCCTTATAACCTTATCCAAGAATTATATCAATGTGGGTCCTTTTGAAACCGAAACACATTTTCAAATAATGTAATATTTCTTACTTTCCAAAAGTACCCCTCCTCTCCTCTTATAAAAGGCCCCCACCTCTACCTCATTTAACACACACCTCAAGCCTTTGGATCGGCCAAACCCTGCCCATTTACTCTCTCCACATCCCTCTCCTCATCCTAGAGGACTCCCTTTGGGAAGAATCCTTTCAAAGGAAGCCTTTAGGCTTAAATCAAAAGGAGTTACACTTTTAATGGTAATTCATTCTCTCATGTTCATTTGTTTTATTTTGCTTCTCCAACCCCCTAAACTCTTTTTATTTACTTATTTTGTAACAACACCAGTATCTTCAATATACTAGGATGTTGTTATAAGATTTATTCTAGCTACACTCTTGCACAACTACATCAAATGGTTAAAGAACATACGGTTTCTGTGGATTCTGAAATTCTGCGTCCCGAAACGATGATTGTTCAATACTCATTTAACACCTTAAAAGGTGGCAATTATGATGTCACTATTTTTATATATGATATATAATATGTTTATGTTTTATTTATGCTTCTGTATTTTTCATTTTTGTCTTACCTTTATGGCTTCCATTATGGGTATACGCGATATCTTCATTTAAGGAAGTGCGGACTACCGCCCCCTCAAAGTGATTTGATTCGTTAAATACCATATCTGGGATGTATAAAGGATGGAAATATGATATTATATATGATATTATACTGGAATTATAATATACCTTTATATAATTATTATTCCATTCTATAAAATACGAAATAGAAATGAAAGTAGCGTTCATGCGTACGTACGGCTTACCGTCTACATGAACGGTGCATTTCATTTCTTACCTCTAAATGATTATGTAATGTTATAAATGCATTCATGTACTGGATATATATGACATATATTATATCTACATAATGAATACAATTCTGGATATAATAAACATTTGGCCACATGAACAACATGTAATTGTAAGAAGACCACTTTCGACTTAAGAACCAAATATCAGAAAAACAAATATTATTAACTTAAATGATTACATAATGTTTGTGACATGGTAATAAGTGGTATAAAAGTAATAATGAACTTGAAAAAGGGTTCTTAAGGAATTATAAATTAACTCAAGTTTATTATTCAGGAGATTAAAGAACGATCGAGTCAAGTCGGACCCGAGGTAAGGGACCCTACTCCACTCTTTCTTTTTAAGTACACTCTTTTATGTCATTCCTTTTAAAGATCATATTTCTTGTTATTGGGATGTTCTTTTATATTAATATTACTGTAATTTTTATTTTCATGTGATGAGAGACCCTATTCTCTCTCATAAATCTATTTTGGATGTTTTAAGTGGCGCCGTTAGGCTGCCAAGTTTTCGTAAGGGATTTTTCATCTCACTTTTATTCTCGTGAGATTTATGCTACATTTGCCACAATTTCCTTTGAGTGGTGTATGTACTGACCATTATTCTACTCATTGTGTAATATAATTTCGTTTATGAGTATTTAAATCAATGATTTATTGTCCTTCTTTCATGGGGTGTATGTTTTGAAAGATACCCAAGTCGGTAAGGGAACCTTTCACCATCATCTTTTTAAAAGACTTCTTTTTGTTGGGTCTTTTAATTTACATATTGTTACGTTGGGATATGTTCTCATATATCCTTATTGATGTAAATTTTATGTCCAAGTGATGAGATACACTTTTTATCTCTCATCAACTCATTTTGATGTGATGCCGTTAGGCTGTCAAGGGAACTTTTTAACCCAATTTCGATTTCTTTGGGTTCAACATGTAGTCATTGAATATGTCATCCATTGAGTATGTGTGAATGTCCTTTTATTGTTTTACACTTAATATCCACTTATATTGGGTGTATTTATATTTGTCACACATATTTTGAGATTGATTTGTCCTTAATTTAAGGATACCTTCTTTATAAGGGATTTCATCACATTTGACATTTCTATTGAGGGTTCATTGTTGTTATACACCAATTCACTCTTATATGGTGTATATACTGTCATTTGGAGTATTATATCATGAATCCTTTTATTCTCATGATATTATAAAGTTCTGACTAAATGTTATTCCTCGATTATTGTATTCAAGTGTCTCTAATTTTGGTAAAACCCCTTCAACCAAATTATCGTTTTAAATGTTTTAATTATTTGTTCTTATTAATATCCATGTTTTCAAAATGGTTTTAAGGATTTATTTACATGTATATTAATGGTTTAAAATGTTAAAAGCTTCAAGGTGGTATGGGACACTTTGATTCAAATATCTCTTTATTAAATGTTTTAAATGGTTTTGGAAATGGTTTCCTTTTGAATGGATTCATTATTTCAAAATCCTAAAATGTTATATTGTGATTGAAATGTGGAAATTTTATGTTTCCTTTATTCATGTTTTATGTGATACGATTATGTTATGGTTCTTGGGCATTGTTATGAAGAACGGGTGGTTCCGTGATAAACTAAGGGCGGGTGAGCCCGATATAGCTCTCCAATGCATTGGGTAACACGAAGGAGTGAAACGTTAAGGTTTCTACGAAGAGATTTAGGGAATATACTGTGATGGGTATTCCAAACGTAACCAAGAGGGTTACTCCCTACGTAAGAATGTTATGAATGACTGAAGTTACCTTTATGTCTTATGATTTCTATGATTTATTCTTGGTTTGATGAGGTATGTTAAAGTGCCTTTGTTTTATGGGTAAAGTATGATTTCATACTTATGTATATATGAACTCATGTCTCCTTTCCATATTTTTATAACTCTTACTGAGCTTTTTATGCTCATCCCAAGTTTTTGAAATGTTTTTCACAGGTCAAGGGAAAGGTACATGATGAGATGATAGTGTCAAGGATGTGTCAAGAAAGAATCCGTGTTATATTTTAAATATGTTCCCGTTGATGGGAAGAATGAATACTGTCTTTTATGTAACCACTTTGTTTAAATGTGGAATGTAATGCAAGTTTAATGATCTAATTCTCTAAAACTCTAAACCTAAAAAGATCCTCAATGTGTAATCTTGTAATAACTCAAGATTAAGTAAGGTTTAAGGCTGGGGCCTTATAGTTGGTATCAAAGGTCGGTTTAGATAACTTTAGAGGTTAGGGTACTCTTTAAGCGTAAGTGACATTACCATAATGGTTAGGATTTCAGAATGAGTCCTAGTTTTAGATAAAGTGAATGAGTAAGTGTATCATAGTGTTTATCTTCCTCATTAGTACATGATGGTTTTGTTGACATACTCACACTGACCTTTTTGGTTTTAGTAAATGGCTGGATCTAGCAGGCACCAAAGTAACAGTGGATGTGAAGGAAACTGTGACAGTTTTTTGAGAAAGCAACTGAATGATATGGGAGCTGCAATGAGAACTCTTCTGATTATCCTCAACCAACTATCTGGAGTCATGATTGACCACCTAAACCTTGGAGTTTTCTCTAAGGCATCATATATGCAAGAAACAAATCCCTACGAAAGTACAGGTAATAATCATAAAGGAATGTGTGTTCAAAAACCTATGTGTCAAAGATGTGGAAATAAACACCTAGGAAAATGTTTCAAAGGGACAGAAATATGCTATAGATGTGGAAATGAAGGTCATAAAGCAAGAACCTGCCATGGAAAAAGGAAGCATCCAGTTGACTCGAGGAAAGGGAAAGAAGTTCTTTCTGAGGGATCAATTGAATGTTTTAAATGTGGTGTGCATGGTCATTATGCAAACACATGTTCTATGAAGAAGTTTCGTGAATGGGGTCACCAAGAGCGTACAAATGTTCGTTTACCAATACCTAATGCCATTCCTATTGAGGATGAAGAAACTGACAATGACCAATCAAAGGTATGTACTATTTCATGACTATTGTTTTCCTATTTTGGAATCTTAGGATATGATTCATGATTTTGTTTGTAGGAAAGAGGTATTTCGGAATAGGTTGGAAAGGAATGGATAATGGATCATGAAGAATGTTGAATGAGTAAGATGTCAACATATAAGGGCTTCAAGAGTTATGGTGAAATTCTTAAGATTATCAAGTCTCTTTTGATTATGGGGTTACATTAGAAGACTTTTTATATTAAGTGTAACCCTGATGTTTAATATAGGCAAATTTTATCCAAGGAATAGTTATCTTTTCTTTTGTGGACATAGTTATAAAGAACCATTTGGGTTTATATGATCCTTACTTTTGAGGAAATTATGGGTTACTAAATGTTATGATTGAAGTGGAAGGCATGAGATAAAATTGAGGTTAAAATATGTTATGAATATTTTTGAAGATTTTATCTCGTTTTGTGGAATGTTTTGAGAATTATATAGTTTTGAAAAAAGGACAACACGCAGACAGTGTGACAACCCGTCACGTCGGACAAAGCTGCGAGAATCGAACCCACAACCAAAGTGCGACTTGTATTTATCGCCTACCACTGGACTATGTGAAGTCCCTAGTTAGTTTGACTGATTCATTCTAGTTATATGATTTTATGAATTAAGAGTAAGTTGATTTTGGGTTATTTATAAAAATTATTAACCTATCATGGAGGATATGTGATTAGGTTAATTACTTTTCAATACGAGACTTTAGGGGCAACTAATGTTGTTTGGAGATAAATGTTACGATTTAACGTGGAAGACTATGTGACTAAATCCTTCAAATATTTGGGTTTCAATATTATATTAGGTTTACTTTGAAGAATTTAATGGACAAATAGTTTATCGGATGGTCCTCGTTGAACTTTGTGTTTTTTTGGAAAATTTTTGAGATTAAGAATAGATTTTCTTTTTATAAAGGGTCATCCTTTTCTGGATTATCTGATCTTGTAGTAACCTTTTTGGTTTTAGTTTTGGTTAAGGTTTGATGACATGGGAAATGTATAGTTCTTTTTTTAGGTGCTCCTCTAGAAGTTGTTTATAGTACTCTTAATGTGAACAAGTCTTCCTAAATACTCATCTTTTGGAGAAAATATGAGTTTGTGTAAGGAATCTAATAAAGGTTGAAAGTCAATATGATAAGTGATTATGTTTCCTTATGAATAAATTCCACAATAAAAAGTAACTTAAAACAAAAATGTTGTCTATTAACTTTTCCTACTGGGGAATCGAAGACCGTTTAACCCATCACAAGTTTGTGATTTTCTCGTGGTTAACTTTCTCCTAAACATGTTTTCTATCACTCTCCATCAGAACATGACCCTTTGTTTTTTCCTCCATGTCCATATTTTCATACTTGGAATCCTAGTATGGGTTAACTCGGGTGACCTTTGAACTTATCTTTCTTTATTTTAAAGTGTTTGTTTTACCGACTTTTGTTCCGATGTGGGACTTTCAAGGATGTTTCCAAGCGCAATTTTAAAATTGCGAGGACGCAATTCCCAAAAGGGGGGAAGGATGTAACACCCTAGGTAAATAATGAATATGAAATTTTCATATTTGTGAATAAAATATTAATATGACTTTAAAGGGGACGCTATGCTTGATGGCGTACCCAACACGCAACGACGAGTTTCTTATAAATCTTACGTTGCACTCTAATAATAAAATAATATTATTTTAAATGGTAGTTAACATATAGCCGTTGTATTGACGGGAATGGATAGAAATAACTAAAATATGATTATATAGGTTTTTTAATGATTTTTTACACATATCCAATAAAAGCTAAAGGCTTAAAACACGGAAAGAAATCAATTCTAGGCTTTTATACCCTAATTTTCACTAAAGGTTCACTTATCACCTTTTGATGGCGAACTGTCATTAAATATAGTTTTGATCACTATTATACATTATTTTGGACCAAATAAAACTCTTCTTTAGAATTTGGACATCAAAATTTACTTTGTGTAAATTTTTGGTATCTTTCTGATAAAGTTCATTTTTTAATGAATAGTGTAAAATGTTGTATTTTAATTCAAAACCTCTTTTTAATATAATTTATTTATATGATTAGATTATATTTTGAATTGGTTTTAAAGTGAAATTAGAATATATTTTTACCATTTAATCCAATGGTGGTCATTGGAATTAATTTCACTTTGAAATTAGACTTAAACTGGTGTCAATCTTTTGATACTTATTGTTTTATAAAAACACGCTCTTTGCTCTGACAGTGGGAATTAATTATTAAATTAATTAATGTGAATTATATGTTTTGAATTTTGTAAAATATACTTCATTTTTGAATTCGGAATATCAAAAATATCTTAGGGTGAATTTTTGGTAATTTTCTGAAAAACTTCAATTTTTGATGAATAGTGAAACCACTAAGTGGTAATTATAAAAGCTGGTTTTTCGTTTAAATTAAATGTTACCACTTATGTGATTTTAATTTCAAAAATCCTACATACATGGTTGTCATTAAGAATTAAAATGTGGTTCAATGGGATAAAAATAATTTTTTGGTGAGTAGTAACTTATTATGTTTTTAATCGCGTTTAGTGGTAATTAGTGTAGTTTAAGGTAAAAATAATGCTTTAATAAAATGAAATGAACTTGAAACATGTCCCAACCCCATTGGTTGTGTCATGGACGACCATGAGAAGTCATGGGTCAACTTGGGGACCCCATGGATCCACTTTTGTTGGGAAATGACATAAATTACTTTTTATTTAATGTTAAAGTGAAAATGACACAAACATAATATGTTTTACGAAAACAATTTTTAAGTGGGGTTATACAAGTCCAAATTTTTATTATAAATAGTCATTGGAAATATAAAAAGATTTCCTATATCATAGTATTTTTTTTATAATTTTTAGACATTAAAGAAATTAAATTATTTATGACATAATAATGATGCAGCAATGACATCATTATTTGACGATTTAATTAAAATGGAATGATAATGAAATATCTACAACCTACACATGGCCAAAACAAATTGGATGAGGGGATTGCGATGCCTTATCACCTTATCCAAGAATTATATCAATGTGGGACCTTTTGAAACCGAAACACATTTTCAAATAATGTAATATTTCTTACTTTCCAAAAGTACCCCTCCTCTCCTCTTATAAAAGGCCCCCACCTCTACCTCATTTTACACACACCTCAAGCCTTTGGCTCGTCCAACCCCTGCCCATTTACTCTCTCCACATCCCTCTCCTCATCCTAGAGGACTCCCTTTGGGCAGAATCCTTTCAAAGGAAGCCTTTAGGCTTAAATCAAAAGGAGTTACACTTTTAATGGTAATTCATTCTCTCATGTTCATTTGTTTTATTTTGCTTCTCCAACCCCCTAAACTCTTTTTATTTACTTCTTTTGTAACAACACAAGTATCTTCAATATACTAGGATGTTGTTATAATATTTATTCGAGCTACACTCTCACACAACTACATCAAATGGTTAAAGAACATACGGTTTCCGTGGATGGTGAAATTCTGCCTCCCGAAACGATGCTTGTTCAATACTCATTTAACACCTTCAAAGGTGGCCATTATGATGTAACTATTTTTATATATGATATATAATATGTTTATGTTTTATTTATGCTTCTGTATTTTTCATTTTTGTCTTACCTTTATGGCTTCCATTATGGGTATACGCGATATCTTTATTTAAGGAAGTCCGGACTACCGCCCCCTCAAAGTGATTTGATTCGTTAAATACCATATCTAGGATGTATAAAGGATGGAAATATGATATTATATATGATATTATACTGGAATTATAATATACCTTTATATCATTATTATTCCATTCTATAAAATACGAAATAGAAATGAAAGTAGCGTTGATGCGTACGTACGGCTTACCGTCTCCATGAACGGTGCATTTCATTTCATACCCCTAAATGATTATGTAATGTTATAAATGCATGCATGTACTGGATATATATGAAATATATGATATCTAAATAATGAATACAATTCTGGATATAATAAACATTTGGCCACATGAACAACATGTAATTGTAAGAAGACCACTTTCGACTTAAGAACCAAATATCGGCAAAACAAATATTATTAACATAAATGATTACATAATGTTTGTGACATGGTAATAAGTGGTATAAAAGTAATAATGAACTTGAAAAAGGGTTCTTAAGGAATTAGAAATTAACTCAAGTTTATTATTCAGGAGATTAAAGAACGATCGAGTCAAGTCGGACCCGAGGTAAGAGACCCTACTCCACTCTTTCTTTTTAAGTACACTCTTTTATGTCATTCCTTTTAAAGATCATATTTCTTGTTATTGGGATGTTATTTTATATTAATATTACTGTAATTTTTATGTTCATGTGATGAGAGACCCTATTCTCTCTCATCAATCTATTTTGGATGTTTTAAGTGGCGCCGTTAGGCTGCCAAGTTTTCGTAAGGGATTTTTCATCTCACTTTTATTCCCGTGAGATTTATGCTACATTTGCCACAATTTCCTTTGAGTGGTGTATGTACTGCCCATTATTCTACTCATTGTGTAATATAATTTCGTTTATGAGTATTTAAATCAATGATTTATTGTCCTTCTTTCATGGGGTGTATGTTTTGAAAGATACCCAAGTCGGTATGGGAACCTTTCACCATCATCTTTTTAAAAGACTTCTTTTTGTTGGGTCTTTTAATTTACATATTGTTACGTTGGGATATGTTCTCATATATCCTTATTGATGTAAATTTTATGTCCAAGTGATGAGATACACTTTTTATCTCTCATCAACTCATTTTGATGTGATGCCGTTAGGCTGTCAAGGGAACTTTTTAACCCAATTTCGATTTCTTTGGGTTCAACATGTAGTCATTGAATATGTCATCCATTGAATATGTGTGAATGTCCTTTTATTGTTTTAAACTTAATATCCACTTATATTGGGTGTATTTATATTTGTCACACATATTTTGAGATTGATTTGTCCTTAATTTAAGGATACCTTCTTTATAAGGGATTTCATCACATTTGACATTTCTATTGAGGGTTCATTGTTGTTATACACCAATTCACTCTTATATGGTGTATATACTGTCATTTGGAGTATTATATCATGAATCCTTTTATTCTCATGATATTATAAAGTTCTGACTAAATGTTATTCCTCAATTATTGTATTCAAGTGTCTCTAATTTTGGTAAAACCCCTTTAACCAAAATATCGTTTTAAATGTTTTAATTATTTGTTCTTATTAATATCCATGTTTCAAAAATGGTTTTAAGGATTTATTTACATGGATATTAATGGTTTAAAATGTTAAAAGCTTCAAGGTGGTATGGGACGCTTTGATTCAAAGATCTCTTTATTAAATGTTTTAAATGGTTTTGGAAATGGTTTCCTTTTGAATGGATTCATTATTTCAAAATCCTAAAATGTTATATTGTGATTGAAATGTGGAAATGTTATGTTTCCTTTATTCATGTTTTATGTGATACGATTATGTTATGGTTCTTGGGATTTGTTATGAAGAACGGGTGGTTCCGTGATAAACTAAGGGCGGGTGAGCCCAATATAGCTCTCCAATGCATTGGGTAACGTGAAGGAGTGAAACGTTAAGGTTTCTCCGAAGAGATTTAGGGAATATACTGTGATGGGTATTCCAAACGTAACCAAGAGGGTTACTCCCTACGTAAGAATGTTATGAATGCCTCAAGTTACCTTTATGTCTTATGATTTCAATGATTTATTCTTGGTTCGATGAGGTATGTTAAAGTGCCTTTGTTTTATGGGTAAAGTATGATTTCATACTTATGTATATATGAACTCATGTCTCCTTTCCATATTTTTATAACTCTTACTGAGCTTTTTATGCTCATCCCATGTTTTTGAAATTTTTTTCACAGGTCAAGGGAAAGGTACATGATGAGATGATAGTGTCAAGGATGTGTCAAGAAAGAATCCGTGTTATATTTTAAATATGTTCCCGTTGATGGGAAGAATAAATACTGTCTTTTATGTAACCACTTTGTTTAAATGTGGAATGTAATGCAAGTTTCATGATCTAATTCTCTAAAACTCTAAACCTGAAAAGATCCTCAATGTGTAATCTTGTAATAACTCAAGATTAAGTAAGGTTTAAGGCTGGGGCCTTATAGAAATCATTGTCAGTCAAAAAATAGAAAGAGGCACTATCTTTATTACATGTTCAATAGAAGTTGATTTATTCAATTATGGTGTCTCCCGTTCTATTATATTTCCACATTTAGTTGATGTAATTAAAATTTAAATGGAACTTATTTCATTTATACTGGAGTTAGTGACACCTCTCATCCAGAGGAGAGATAAGGGGTTTCAGTGTGCTTCTTTGGTAATAGTATTCAATACGGAGTTAATCTAGGATTTTCCAATTCTTGATCTAGATCTATTTGACGTCATCATTGGTATGGATTGAATTCACTCTCTTTGAATAGAGGTTGATTTTTATCATCGATGTGTTTCATTTCTAGCTATCGATGGGATCTATCAAGTGTTTGAGGGTGAGTGGGATATGAGGTCTGGTCATGCAAGACCTTCCCACCCAGATATTTGGAGTTTGTTGGTTTCTAATACTTTTGAACATGATGACAATAATCTAAAAATTATGGTTTGATACATTCTTTATGTTTTTGAAGATGACTTATGAAGTCTTCCTCCAGATTGAAAGGTAGATTTTGAGATTGATCAAGTAGTATGTAAGTAGCTGATATCGATACCTTCTTGTCGTATGGCACCAACAGAGATGAAAGAGCTCATGATATGGTAGGATGACCTATTGGAAAGAGGTTTTTTGACCCTATCTTTTCCCTTTGTGATGTCTTAGTTCTCTTTACCATGAAAGAAGATTATTTACTTTTGTTATGTGTTGACTGTTAGAAGGTGTACATGGTAATAAAAAATAAAAAATATCCTTTGTATCATGTGGATTATTTTATTAATCAGTTAAATGGGGGAAAGTGGTTTTCTATGATTAATCTTCAGTCGGGTTATCATTAACACATTGATTTGGAGTCTAAAATATCATAGATAGCCTTTACGAGTAGGTATAGCAATTATTAATATCTTGTGATGCCTTTTGGTCACACTAACATTCATTCTGTTTTATGGATTTGAGTAATATGATATTGAATGAATATCTTGACACTTTTTTGGTAGTTTTCATGGATCATATTTGGTTTTATTTGAAATTTTAGCATGGGAAAAAACACATTATATGTTTGGTTATGTAATTTTTGAGAAGTCACCCTTTGCATGGAAACTTTTGAAATGTAGTTTCTAGATTGAATAAGTGATGTTCTTTGTTGAATTGAATTTCTTAGCTAGGATTTTCAGTTGATATATATAAGGTAAGGCTATTTTTTCATAGAAGGAACCAAAAAATGTCTTGAGATAAGATTCTCATATGGACTTATTGGATACTACTAACAGTTTTTCAAGGAAATCACTAAGCTGGCATCACCTTTGACTACTCTTACCATGAAAGCAGTAAAATTCACATAGAATAAATAATGTCAGACGTCTTTTCATGATCTTAAAAGGATTCTTAAATCGGCTCCAATTTTAATCTTATATAATCCCTGTAAGGGGTGTATAGTGTTTTGCAATATGTTTTGTGATTGTTTGTAATGTGTGGTTATACAGGAGGACCTTGTTGTATCTTACATCTCTCTTTAGGTTCAAAAACATGAAAATAATTACACCACTCGTGATTTAGAGCTTTTAACATTCCTAAATTAACATAAATGATGGTGGAACTATCTTTTTGGGGAAATGTTATCTGTCTTTTATAATCATTAAAGTAACAGAAATACCATTTCTTATAAATAATTGACTCTAAAACAAATACAATGGGTATAATACCTATAGATGTTTGACATCAATATCACATATACCCCATGAAAGGGAGATCTCATTTCGAACACTCTTATTAGGAATGTACTATCACAAGCTATTATGGAAAAGAATGAATATTGGATCCGTATGTATGTTATTTTTTAGTTGTAGCTATATAACTAAGTGGATGTTTTAGGTATGGTTATGACCATTGTTTTGTTATAATAATCACTCATGGAGTCTATTATGTAGATTCAATAGAAGTATGATGAGTTTATTAAAGCTCAAGAAATCATTTATATCTGGGATGATTTTTCTAGATTGTCTCTCTCTTCTGAGAGTTTACTCCACTTCTGGAAGCGTGTTATCATCCTATAATATATAAGATGTTTAGTATTGTTTTATTGTAACAAATAATCTTTTTCTATTCTTCTATGAACTGAAAAGATGTAATATGACCTGAGATGGAGATTCTGATGGCTGTGTATAAAACATTACATCATGGTTTTTCTGTTTCATTGTAAGACATTCCCATGGATAAATGAAGAGCACTTGAAACCTTAAGGTTTTCTTCAGCCTATTTTGGTTACCATATTGAAATGTGATAAGGTTACCATGGTTTCTGGTTGGATTTCTAAGGAAACAATATGCTTGGAATGCTATCTGTTTGGTTGTTGAGCAGTTAGTGAATTCCTCTCATTTCATTCCGATCAAAGACACCACTAGTGTTGAAAATCATGGGAAACTATATGTGCAAGAGATTTTGAGGTTAGAAGTGATTCCTTCAATTGGTGTTTCAGATAGGGATCCTAGGTTTACCATGAGGTTTTGGAGGTGTCTTCTAGGGGAAATGAGAACTGAAGTCATGTTAAGAACAACATTCCATCCACAGAAAATGGTTAGATAGAGCATGTGATTCATATTCTCGAGGAAATAATTTATTCTTGTGTCTTGGAATCCAGAGAATCATGGGATAACCATTTGGGATGGGTTGAGTTTGTTTACAATAATAGTTAGTAGTCATCAATATGAATGGATCCCTTTGAGGCATTTTATGGTCTCCCGTGTAGTTCACCTCTTTATTAGGCTCAGGTGGGATAAGTATCTCTTGTTGCACCATATTTGGTTAAGGATATGTTAGTGAAGAATTAGGTTATACATAGACATGTAATAACTAACCATAGTCGACAAAAATCATATGTAGATCGACGTTGTAAACCTTTAGATATTTATAATGGTGAATGGGGTTTCTGGAATGTTTCTCCTTAGTTCAGTCACTTTTGACTTTGAAAGCATGAAAAGTAGGCTGTATGATATGTGGGTCATTTTGATGTCACTAAGAGGATTAGTCAAGTTGCATATTGTTTAGTATTTATAGATCAAATGACATGTATCTATGATGTTTTATACATGTCTCAACTTGTAAAATATCATCTTGACCCCACTCAAACTCAGAGTTGGGAAAAATTGTGTAAGAGCCGAATGTTTCTTTTTTGGAGAAATCAGTTGAGATTGTGGAATCTCAACTGAAATTCCTGTGTGGGATATCCATTTTATTGGTTAGAGTTATATGAAAACAATGATCTGATTCTCATGACACTAGGGAGTGTGATTCATTGATGAGGGAGTAGTGTCATCATCTTTTTCTTGAGACAACATCATCCACATGACTTCCTAGGGATGAAATGTCATTATGGTAGAGAGTTTTTGACATCTTATTACCATTTTTTCCGGTATTCCTATAGCCTCATCATAGGTTTCCCATCCATTGAGATTAGGGGGATACCTATAATAGCGAAGTCATAAATTTGTTTGAATTTTAAATTTTAGCAGAATTTCTTGTAGGATAGTGACAGATTTCATGCCATGTGACTAGATTTCAAACCGTGTAATTATTATTGGGTATAATTCATGAAAGGGGATTCACAATATGATATTTCACACATTGGGATGGGTGGTCTACCTTCATGATGTATTTAAATAAAATATTTTTAATCTGATGCGACCGATTTTTTGGTGTACTTTTACACCGTAAACTCCATGGCATGTAACTATATTACACATGCTGAATTGTCCTATATCTAGTATTTAATGATGTAAAAAATAGTTTTCACTCATTTATTTTCTCTAGGATTCTTCTCCCATTACCTATATCTCTCCCCATTTTTTTGAGAGACTCAAATATTTCCAGAATGATCTAACGATACTCGATCTCCATTAAAATTACGCCGCATCTCTCCAAGTGAGTATTATTTCTACTTATTCATAGTTAAAGATCACAACAACACCCTTAGGATTCATTATTATATTGGATGATCAGTGTTGATATTTATCTTTTCATCCTATGATATTCATTGTGTGATATCATTTCAGAGGCCAGTCCTTGATGGTTGTGGTGCGATGGGATTTATTTCATAAGGTACATGGTTTCTTATTATCTACTGACCCTTTTCTATTCCAAATAAATCAATCCTAAGGTGTATGGATTTTTTTCTAAGGTCTGCACTGGTATTGTTGGATTTCGTTGTTGGTGGATCAATTTTCAGGCTTGTGCAACCAAATTTTTTTTGTGGGTATTGTTTTCTCTACCCTATGGGAATTAGCCTGTTTTCTCTTGATTATTAAATTTATTTACCAAATTGGAATGACTGATTTTGTGTCATGAAAATTGGTTTTAAAGATAAATTATTTTCACATTGTTTTTGTTAAATGAAATGGATATGGGTACTTCTAAAATAGTTAAATTTATTTTTGAAAATGAGCTCACAGGTTACCATGGGTAATTAGATGGAATTTCTAGTTGGAGTCCATCATCCATGTTTTTTTATTATAAATAGAATTTATCATGTGTATATACACTATTTCTTAGGACAATTATTCTATGGGACATATATTGAAATTGTTGGGGTGTTTACTCATGGGTTATTCTTATGCTTCCTAGGGATGTTTTCTAGGAACTGTATTTTGAACATGATTTATTATAACATGAGTAGTATGCTAGAATGAAATAGAGTGATCCTTGGTACTGATTCATATTCTCCTACTTCTATTTTGTACTACATGGATTTCCGAGTAACCCTTGATATACATGTTATACCTTATTTTATCTAGAACTGTAAAAAATGAACATTTTACCATGTTTTCTATCAAATTGTTTTACTGATTATAATGAAATGTTATATTTAAAATAATAATAGAAGAGTTTTTATACAGATAACTGATATGTAAAACCTAGTTAGGATCCTTCTGATCCTTTTAGCTTAAAACCTATATACCTCCTCGGTGATGAGTAGACATTTGTATGACTTCCAATACAAGGAAAGATAGGGAACCATAGTGAGGTAGTGAGGTTTCATGTTAAATGTGTTGGGTAGCTAGTGGGGAGATGGTGGGAGTTAATCCAAACCACTACCTATAGTAGTTTTTGGTTCTATTCCATCGTAATAGGACTTGTCCATTGGATTTTGTGACTGTTTTACAATTATTTTTTCTGCTATCTTTCTAAATATTATAGAATATTTATTTGTTAGTATTCCTCTATTTCCATATTTCTTTATACATATATGGAATGTGTTTGATCAGGATGGGTGAAATTGTTCCCTTTATTATGATGTTCAATGACCGGGTGCTTATCACCTTCTCGTGGGGATCAGTAATGTCCTTCGGGTATGTAACAAAATGGGTCGTGAGTCGGGTTAGAGGGGAACCCGGGCGGTTTCGTTACAATGATATTATGCACCAGATCAGAAAAACAATGATGTTGTGCATCAAATTCGTACCATTATAATCCATCCATAAGATTAAACAATTCATCATTACCTTTAATTCTCTAAACAATATGTTATCACATATTGGATGAGAATTTAGCATACATGAAGAGATTTTGAAGAAGGGGAATCAATGAGAAGTTACACATGACTATCTGTTTTACACGAGATAGTGTTCCATCAAAATTTTCCTTCCATTGAGATATACAAAATTCTTTAGAGTCATTATCGTGTTCTGTTTCCCCCCAAAATAAACAGCAATGTTTCAAAAAATAATAAATTTTATTAGAAGAAAATATGGGATTATTAATTAATATCCATTCCTTATAATGATTTAAGGAAATATCAACACAATTATATGGGAATTACATAGATAATGTATGAATAAAATCAATGGGGGTATTATAAATTCCATGAATGGGGTTTCTAAGATATAACCCCATTAACAATTCAAACTTTTATATTTTTGTACATTCTTGATATAAATGAGTTCTAGAATCATCCATTAAATTTTTTTACTCTATCAACATCATCATCTACATTATATTCCTTATGTGTATTGATATCATTTCCTTATTTCGTTGGCATACTACCTCTCTCATGATGATGCACAAATGGAAACCGATCAAATATCTAATTACCAGAAAACATATTTATTTTCATTTAAGAATAGTATAATACGCTATAATATCCCTATTGTGATACCAAACATAATATATTGTTTGAAATTCATATTTTTTATATTGTATATAACTTGTTCCCAGCATAACCATGGTCTTAAAACATAATTATAACATGGAAAATAAAAAAGACCTCCATTTGAAGCATTGTGAAGTGAAAAATATAAGAAAACCACATTATTTTGAAACTCATTTAAAATATGATTATAATGATACATCTAACTTCTATCGATTCTATTAGAGGGGGAAAAGTTATCTTCCAATCAATAATTTAAACCATAATTACAATGATATCCCAATAAAAAAATAAAAAGTATAATCTAGAGGAAATTAAAGAATGATAATTGGAAACCAAATTAAATATAATGCATAACATAATTGACCATTATAAAATACTCTATTATACATATAAAAAAGAATAATATATATAACAAGAAAAAATCAGGGCATACTTATAGAAATACAAACAAGGTGCATGTATTTCAATAATTAATAACCAAAGAATACTTGCATGAAAATATGTATTTATTACCCATTAATGTCTTCCCTTTTGAAGAAATAATTCAGGTTAAAATTTAGTAATTAAAGTATTATATTACTGTTTAAAATTACTTATATTATCCATAAAAAAGGGAATTAGAGTTTACATGTTGTTCTATTTCAATTTAAGAAGTATTTAATCTAGGGAAGATGCATCAAAATTAAATAATTAATGGATTCCATGACACTTTATGAAACTCATCCATTACTTCACCATATATGAAACCTATTTATTAAGGGAAAGTGGAATTAGACGGTTTTTAATTCAATTAGTGTATGGTGGAAATAATTGAATAACTACTAAACACATGATAAAATACCTAAGGAAGAATTTTTAATAAATAACAACGTTATAATAAACAACTAATCAAATAGGGTAAACTATAGTTGACACCATTAATTTTTTCTTAACAAACAACATTTCATGTAAAACCTTATACATGGAAAAAATGTTTCATAAAATAGATATGATCCAATAATATCTTCCAAATAACTTATATAATTATTTCATTACATTTATCAAAGGCTTCTACAAATATTTGAACACAATAAATGTTTAAATTTTTTAATCATTTTAAATCTAAATATTTAATAAATAGAAATAATATTTTATCATTCATTCATGTTTAAATTATAATTACGATTTCTTATAAACAATATTAACAAGTACTATAAATACACTAGTGAATTTTTTATGATCTAACCTTTATTTATAAATAAATATTACATATATACTTATAATAGAATTATTAGTTACATCATTATACATTTATTTATTTTATGGTTAATACAATCCAATAAATGGATTAACCATTTTTCATGACACAGAACATTAAATTTAAATAATTACATCACATAAATATTAGATAATAAAAACGATCATCAAAACCTTATATTAACATAAATATGATTCTTAACACTAAAAATATCCCAATATCTTAAATATGCCACCAAAGAATCTATAATTTATGTTGAATTCAAAACAATCCATAGGAGAGTATTCAAAATAAATATATTTTAATTAAAATAGTACTATTAGGAATTTATTAGAATATATTTTATCATTATTAGACTATAAATTTAAATATGCGATGATATATAAAATTCCAACATGCTTATGTAGTATCACATGAATATATACAAATGAAAATAATAGCTACCAGAAGAGAAGATGTATTCATAACCTAATAATATGATGCCAAAGAAGGTCAAAAACAAAAAAAAAATACCTGAATTAGGGGATAACATTAAGGAATACATCTAGACAATAGTTGGGTGAGGGGAGAAAAAAGAACCACAGTGAAGGAAAGCATACATATTGTAGAAAAGACAAAAATTGAGGAATACCACATACTGATGGTGGGAAACGTCACCCGAGGAGAAGAGGGTGGATGCCAAACATGGATGAGGGGAGGGATTAGGGCCACAAAATGAGGAGGTTAGAAGGATCCCAATGGTATCCCAATATTTTTGGGTGTTATAACCATTGTTTTTTAAAAACTATTGTTATAGGAAATGAGTACATAAACCAAGAAATTTTTAGATTAATCAAGGTAGATAAAAAATACATCTACACTGGTGGGTAAGGTGAGTACTTGTGTAGTGATTATCCACTTATAAAAATATTTAAGGATCTCTCCACATTAATTAGTCCATAAAAAATTACCCCTTTAGAGTTATCTTGGTTAATGGACTTTATAATCCTAAGATGTTTCTCAAAAATCCATCATTTTACCTAGATAATTCCTGGAAACTATGGATTTCCATCACAAAATTTAGTCTTTTACATCCTTCAATTTTTTGTATTTTTAAGGGTTAACAAATATTACTTCTCTAGTGACGAAAATTCCAAACAATATTTATTGTTCTACATATAATTCTAATTGATAATTACCCCTATACATTAGATGGAATACCGTGCCATTTATTGAAAAAAATTAGTGAATTCCCTTAAAATTATCATGTCATCAGGGATGATCATTTATTTATTCTCAATAATTTAGCTACATACATGTTCTTGTAATGTTATAATATCATCAATTATTATTATGATACAAAATAAGATTACAACATTTACTTACATGTGCATATAAATAGTGGTGGATTCCAGATATGGATGGTTAATTCTTTATCCTATATATTTATGTTGGCCCTATAAATGTAAATACAATCCATGCTAATAATATCATAAATTTCCTATAAAGGTAGAATTATATAATTCTCAATAACATTCAAAAAATAATAATTTATAATACATTAATCATTAAATTTTTTCCATGATTATATAAAACCATTTTGGGTGGTCAATCAATGTCAATAGAAAACGTACAAGGTATTCTAGTATGGAAGGAATTGAAATACAATGTCAAAAAAATAACTTTACAGTTGAGGTTATGTATACATCTGTCATAATGATCCTTCTCATCATTGTAATTTCTTTGTTCGCTTGAACACATAAATTTTATAATCTCCACTCACTTGTTAAGCCATGGAATCCGGAATTGACTTGGATAATTACAAAATTTTAACATTTAATACATAAAAATATTAATGGTACCTAATATCAAAAATTATTTCCATCCATTATATTTATTGAACTCTTCGTTTTCAATGAAAATAAGAAGTTCATGCACTATTTTCACACTCAAAACAACTTTATGTAACTTTGTGACCTCTACCTTTGTACCTCATTCCATAATTTTTACATGTAGTAAAATAAATCATTTTTTAATCCCATTTATCAGATGAATTTCATAGATTCAAAATCCCCCTTTTCTCTATCCTATTTTAAATTCCAACAACATTTTTGTTATCCATATCGATTTTTGGTAGCTATTTTTGTATAAACAATTGATATCATACTTTAGAATCTATCAAGAGGGGCATATCATTTGAGAAGTCATCATATTTCCCTTTATATAGGTTACTGAATCAGTTTATCATATTTCCATCAACTTGGTAAAAATAAAAGGGAAATTATTGATTATAATTGTTAAACTGTTAAAAATATAAATGGAAAACCATGAAAATTTTCATGATAATTCATAAATGATATATATTTTGTAGCTTATTAATTTTTTGATTTCAATATATTATATTCATTATCTACTTTCTATTTTAATGTATTATGGTAGTTTTCAATACTTAATAATGGTTAATAAAGGGATTTTTAATTTAATAAAGAATTACCCTGGGGGTATCAAACTTGGTGTATAGTAAGGCTCAGTATCATGCACCAAGTGGCGACTGAGTCCAACTCCTTGCTTACTTTTTTGGGTTATTTTCCCTTAGTGTAAATACTCTAGATCCACATCCACTATTAGAATCTGTACAAGAATTTATTAGTCTAGAAATTTCATACTCTATACTTAAATTTTAGGGATGTTTTTCAATGTTTAGTCTTATCCATAAGGCTTTCACAAGCATTTTCTAATCCTAATCCCAATAAATGACTAGGAATTTCATGGATACTAACAATGAAAATACATATATTATTTATCTATAATTCAAGATTTATTTCATAAATATACATTGAATAAAATTATAGAATATCATGGGACCCAATGTCCTCAGAAAACTAGGTGCATCA
The DNA here is from genome assembly GCA_963277665.1 of Viscum album. Lineage (NCBI taxonomy): Eukaryota > Viridiplantae > Streptophyta > Magnoliopsida > Santalales > Viscaceae > Viscum > Viscum album. The sequence continues at coordinate 1,991,852,192 of OY728152.1, forward strand.
AATATTAACATCATCAATGGGAATAATATCATTATTTTTAAACTCTAAAACATGCACCCTATTTTATTTGTATCATTAAAAACATCACCAGATAGTATAGGGATGTATATGAAAAAGGGGTGATATATAATACATCATAATGTACTAAAGAAAACATAAAATAAGTTAAATAGGTACATGCGATCTAAGAGGTATATCGAGGTAATATAAGAGGGTGAGGACCCAAATCTTGAACTAAGAAGAATGAAACAACATGATAACATAAAGGCAACATCGGAATGTGGGAACAACCAAAAAATGAAATTATAAACATATTTCAACAATAAATTAAAATAAAACATAACATAATGGACTTAGTATAGCATCCCAAGAACCATAATGGCAATCGTATGAGGTAAAAATATTACATAATGCATTGGAGGTCTATATAATTGTTGTCCCTCCAGTAACATTCATATCAGGTTTACACAAAAGTGTTCCAATTATCTCATACCACATAAAAATGAAATTTATAAATTTCCACCACATGGTTTTAGAATAATAGTAACATAAATGTAAATTCCACATAAATGATACATTTGTGTTACTAGGTGAATACCCTTGAGTTGAAATGGGGATGCGTATTCCCTATAAAAATTTATGCGGTGGAAAATCACAGGATAATTTCGACAACATAACAGGTTTACATAATGGTTTATTTAAGGCGTGAATAATAGAGAACATAGAATACCATTAGTTGGGAGTCATAATTATAGTAATAGTAAAATGTAAAAACATATCCCAACATGAAAAAATTGAGGTAATAAAATGTGTTACATAAAAGATTTTCTTAGCAAAAGAGGAGAATGAGAGGATCCCCTATCGTGAGAGTGCAATTTTGAAAGCTAAAGAGGAGAATATTAAGAGCATGTCGCACCATAGAAATGATCTATTTAGGTTACATTAGTTTAAATTATTTCTCAAGGAGTTTTGAGTGGAGTGGAATGGGGGGATGGGTGGTTTTAGAAAGAAAAATAAAGGATAATTCTATATTAATTTCAAAACACGGACTTTGGAATCAATATGAAAATGTCAAAAAACATAATCCATCCCATGATTTTACCAATGGTCTCTACAACATAGGTGAGGAAATCATTATTTTATAAGGATAATATCCAAACACATTAAAATAATAACCTTGGTGATGTGGAAGTGTGTTGTGTATTTAAATAATTTATTTAAATACCCAAAAATATAATATAGGTTTTGGAGGATTTATTAGGGGTAAAAAACAAAAAAAACAAAAAAACAACACATTAATTCATACGGTAAACATCGTTTTGTTAGGCATACTATTTTTAGTCATTATTATATCAATTTTATGCTTTTAGGATTTCATAATATGTACCTTATATTTATAAGATATTTAATTGAACCAAAAACATGACTGTATTAGAAAATTATAAAATAGTCATCATTAGATAATTTTGACATAATGATTTCAAAAATATTTTTTACTTTTTAAATTTAATTATAGAAATATTAGTATTTTTAATTTATATAAAAAAATACCCATTTAACAAAAAATACAGGTTTTCCTAAAGTAACAGTTTTCTTATTCTTATAAGACTTACATTTGACATCCTGAAATTATATTATAATTTATATTTAATAAATATTATTTAATAATATTAATAATAATATATTATAATAACAAATATAGTTTTTTCATAAAATCTTGAATTCAACAAAAAATGTGTTGATTGAAATTATATATTTCCCAAAAATAAATTTTTTCTTTCATTATATCAAAATCTATTTTTTAACTAACTCATTATCTAATAATTTAGAAAAATAGAATTAAAAATGACTAAATTTAATTATTATTTTAATAGAATATAATATAAAATTTCATATTGCTATGGTTTAGATACATATCCCTTTATTATAATAATGAATTCCGTAAGGGTAACGTGTGTGATGGTGATATTGTAATCAAGTGGATCAACAAACATGGATTTCGCAGTGATCTCGATGAGCTTGAAATTATCCTATAAATGTTTTCTCTCATTATTTTCTAGATGAATCAAAACCTTTTCTTGGTCAAAGTGAATTCCTATTGATACTATCCGCCTCCAATACTTTTATAAATGTAATTTATAGGGTACGATCCTACGAGTGAAGATCATAATTTCCTTCTTATATTTGAAATTAACATTTTTATAACCCTTAATATAGTATTGTTTATTTCCATTGTATAATGTCTACATTATCGACAGTTAAAATTCATAACAAAAATTAAATTTTCCAGACCACATAAGGGTCTATAATTAACAATGTAGTATATGTATCATCTATAATTTCATTTCAATATAAGGATTTTACTCATTTAAAAAATTACTTTCATTTATACATGTTTAAGTCATTTGACATAATTACTCAAAATGATTATGCAGTATATTCACAACACTAGTTAATGTATTATAACATAAAAACAAAATAGTATTAAAAATAATTAATATGATAATATTTTGATTATCTAGTGATTTAAAATACATTTATATGTTCTTTCTTCTTTTGTCTTCATACCATACTCGAGTTAGGGGTAGGTTTACCACCTAGATGAGATGTGATATAATGTTTTTATCATAAATGATTAGGGAATATTATATATATTATATATTTTTAATGATAATAAAATAAATATGTTTTAATTATTCTTGAAATTTTATATACATATTTTCATATACAAATAAAATAAATTTCTTTAATGAATAATTTTTTTTCAAAAATGAAATTTTCAATAATTCCCTGAAAATACTCACTATATGAACCATAAAGTGACCATGGGACTATAAGTATATTTAAAAAACATAATATAAATCTTAATGAACTTTATATTGGTGATTAAATGATAAATAAGACTCATGGATCAAGACAGTTAAATTAATACATGTAAGGGAGACAGAACATTTAATAACAAAATGACCATTTTGGAAATAAATAGTTAATATGTTGGTAATTAGAAATTAAAAATGAAAATTAAAAATGAAAATTAATAAAAAAATATTCATAATAATTTTAATATTAAAAATATATTTATTATAGTGTAAAGCTATATAATTCCAACCTAAGTGAATGTTTGAGGATAAGGGACTCTTAACTCAAAATAATTTCATTAACTTATTTCATTTTTTCATTGACTATGCAATGATAATTTAAGAGAATTATGTCTTATAATTGATTTATGTTTGTCAAAAAATATTGTCTAAATTAAATTTCTATCACATAATCAATACCTTCTAATATTCATACTTTATATTTTATGATATTTGTAAGGGTTTCTTGGAGACAATTTCAATTCATTAAGAGACATTCCATTTTGTGAACCCTGATTCATTTTATATGGTGTTAATTAAATTATGTTCCCATTAATATCTTATAATATTTTCATTATTTAATTAATTTGATTTAAAAAGTTGAATCGTGTTATTTATTTTAATATATTTTTATTCAAGTGTAATAACAGTATCGAGTTTTTTTTTCAATTCGCATTTATTGAGAAATATTTCTAGTTATGACCCTATTTTCTTTTTTATAGTTTATATTATTCATAATTGTAATATTTTATCTAGATAATATATTTAATAGTTATATTTAAATATTAATTTCAGGTGTAATCTTTTTTGATGTTTTCAATTAAAATGTACTAAAAGTAATAAAATATTTTCATTTTAATTTCACTTTATTTAGACATCTTTCATTGTATGAATATTTATCATTTATATAGTGTATATGATAAATATTTAACATGTTATGTAATATTTCTATTTATACTCATGTAATCATAATTTCCTTCTTATAATATTTTCTCCCAATGTGTTTGATCTCAAAAGGAAAAGGGGATTAATTTTAAATCAATACATTACTTGTTTTAAAGACTTTTCTTTATCAAAATTTTTTCATACAAATAAAAATGCATTCAAAAAATTTAATAATATTCGTATTTGTAGATATATTATTCTTTAGGTTCATTTACAATTTATTTTGGGTTCATAAAAATGATTTTAAAAGTTTCAACATTTTCATTACGAGTTATTGATTAATTTCTATAAAAATGAATAAATAATATTTTTTAACATTTGTCACATGATCTAATTTTAAAATTGTTATAAAATATAATCTTTATCACAATTATTTTAAAAAAATTATGAATTTCTCAAATAAAATATTATTTTCATTATTCTTTTAAGTTTATAGTTCTTTAGAATATGTAAAAAATGATTTTTCTTCTTGTTTATCAATATATATTTATAAATATTTTACAAAAGTTTTTTTCATACATGTAAATATATTTTAATTTTTTTATACCTCTATTCAAATATTCTTTAATAAAACCTACCACCATAATTCCATGGATGGTATATAATTAGGTTTAGGGATGTTTTCACGATTCTCATTTATTTCTCAAGGATTAATTAATATATGATAGAGATATAAATGTGTTACTATTCTCGTGAATCCCATTTGTATTGTTTTCATATTTTGATGGGTGGAATTGAAATTTCATATATCTAAATTTAATTAGGTAAACCATAATATCTCATGATATAACATTTTATGGATCATGGAGTGAACCTGATCCATAAACACATTCTTTCCACCAATGATTAAAGGGAGTGGTGAGTAAACCCAATATACTATGGGACCTTGTCCACTATGTGATTATTTCATATTCTATAATCCATGAATGATTATAAGGATTTTTATGATTATATATGTATCATAATTTTAGTCAATATTCTTGAACCAATGTTATGCACTCATGGATCAAGATTATTGAGTTGTAGATCATGTTTATGAACTTTTGCGACACATGTCTTATGTTATAGAGAATACATATTACATGAATCTTGATTTTATATATATTAATTTTTTGGTATGTTTCTTGTATGTTATGATAACATACATTGATTATATTTTCATAAACATATGAAAATCTTATTCAAAATTATTATCATCAATTGATAATTCCGATGCTTACCCATATTGAGAATTTGAGATCAAAATTATTATGTTTCAATTTTCATAGAAAATGAAGAATAATATTATGTATGTTATTTATTGAAGAGTATAATGTGTGAATTTTTTTTTTGGATTTTCAAGACAAATTTTAAATTAATGAATCCTTTGTTTGGTGGGGGAAATTTTATTTTTGTGAGAAATATAATGGTTTTTGTAAATAAAGGTTCTACATAATTATATAAAAAATATAAATCCAAAAGGTCTTGGGTATATTGCAGTTTCAACATTGCTTATTGAAATTGTAATCATATGCAATTAAATTGGCATTACCTCATTTGGTATCAAAGATTGTATGTATGTAGTATTTTTAGCCCCAGATTCGAGCATTCATGTCTTAGGAATGACACATTTATCTTTTGTCTTTGGGGAAATAATTATTTAATTTTTTTTATAACATTTACCAAATATAAGTAGAATACAGTGCTCACAAAGAATAAATGAGGCAAAAAATTAATTTTAGCCTATGTAAAATTATTAATGATTTTGGTTTAGGGTTCAATAATATCTTCATTGATTAATATTAAACAAATAGGGTACTTTTCCACATTTCTATATCAGCAAAAAAAAATTTATACGGTCATTGAGATTTATAGGTAGGGGTGGTTACCAATATACCAGGTAGGATTTCCCTAAATCACTATAATTCATTCACAAGTATGTTCTATAGTTTAAAAATAAAAAAATTCCATTTAAAATAAAGTAAACCACATTTAATAAAATAGATTAATAAGGTGTTGTACACAAAACCATTATATCATTTTAAAAAATTTATATAAGAGTATTTTCAAGTAAATGTTACCCTCCCTGATTCACTCATAAATATCAATAAACTATAAACCATTTAAAATAACGTAATAATATATAATAATTATTTACATACTCCAATAATAGTTTAATATGATCATAAAATCAAATTTGATAGATCTTAAACCTTTTATTGTGTCCCAAATTATAGACCCTCATCAAGATTATGAAATACAAAAAATCATTTCCATATAAATCATAATGATCAGAAATTACTTCCATTAATTTTCTAACACAACCTAGTTATTTTCATTATAAAGGACTCATTTATTTCGTTCTATAACATTTGATATGCATTTTTTTAATTTCTAGAAAATAATCATTTCATAAATTCAATTCCAAATTTAAGATAAAAGTATAAATATTATAAAAATATATAATTTAATTCCAAAAACATAATTTTTTAATTTAAATTATACATTTTTAAAATATCAATATCCATGTTTTTTTATCAAAATTAAAAAATTGAAATTTATTTCCAATGGAATTTAATTTTATTCATTTCTACCAAAACAGATGTTTTTAGGGACGATGTGCACTTATAATTTCCCCTTCTCTATTTCTTGTGGAATATGGTATAATTAGAACTGATCACTTGATACCTATTTATTATATAAAATCTATTTTCGGATAGGATATCTTGAATGAAAATTAGAACAACCCCCTTGTTACCAATTGCATCAAGGTTTCGATGAAAAAAATGTTATTGGTTCAGAACCCACTATGTGGCACAACCCTCATGAAAATTTTTAGAAACCTCAAAATTAAATCCATTTGATATAAAATGATGTAAAATTAGAACATAAGGACTTTAGGATTTATTATATCTTTAATAATTCATATATAAAAGCCTCGAAAATATTTCTAGGACATAACTTAATAATATGTCAAAATCTACAATCTCAAATAATAATCCAACTATTCAAAAACTAAAATAAAAATAAAAAATACTTATCTCAATGAGAAAAATATAATTTATCACCCCCATATTAATTAAAAATTATATCAAACCATTATATATTTTCCATGCAAAACATTACTTTACAATGATTCATCCTTTATTTCCCACCACTCCTACCATAATTGATTGGTCAAGAGATCATAATGCATTGCCAAATGATTTTTGTTTCATATAATTCAATAATAGTGGATTCAATTCACTGTGTAACTCTTATATAGAAATTAGATTTCACATCTCTTCCATGAAAAAATAATTTTATCCATGAA